>OX420947.1:13602500-14202500 GCA_949091785.1 Polymixis lichenea
TTTATATAAAAGTTACGTTAATGTAGTAATGGTTATAAAACTTTGCAGATGCCATGATGCTCATTGCTCAGGTTCAAGCACCTAAGTACGTTCACTTTGTGATATATTTAGAAAACAGGTTGTCTTGAAGACGATGCGGCAAATAGGATTTTATGCAGTGGGTTTAACTTATAACCAGAGATCGGATATTCGGATGCATATTTATCTAAAGTTAATTTTTAGCTATGAAAGTATGGAAGCGGGTTCAAACATATTTAAAAAAACAATCCCAGGATGTCAGGAACACCGTGAATGCATAAGTCGGGTATAAATATTAAAAAAAAAAATGTATTAAAAAGACCCCGGGATTCTTGGATAGCTTATCTACCACTTAGATGCATATTTATTTAAATTATTTATAACCCCCGATGCAAATATGTCTAGGTACGGATTTTTTCGATGCAAAAGCGCATTCCATATTAGTCAACATCTCAACTTTAGGTGAATATGCATCCGAATATCCGATCTCTACTTATAACTGATCATAAGGTGGAAAAATACGTTAAAATTTTTCTGAGTTTTATCGAAATAAAGAAGAATTAGGGTGTCTTCAAATAAAACGGAGGGTTCTGGGATAACAGGAAAATTTGTATCTGTTATCTGGTGATGATAGTTCTCATTCCTAGATAAAGATGGCAAATTGCGTTCGTTTTTCCACCTTCTATTATAAATAAGAACGAATTTATAAAAAAAAAAACATGGAGGAGGACATGAACAGCTGATTTTTGACATTTCATTTTTATTTAAAAAGGCTTAAACCACTTTACTTTAAAAACACGGCTTATCATTTTAAACTCAAGAAGAACTACCTGCTAAGATTTATTTTTCAATTTTCTAAAGTTAACGGCTTTGGAATAATTTCGGACCTACATGCGTGGGAAGCCACGGGGTAGGTACAAAAACATGCGTTTATAAAATTCAAACGTAATAAATTCTAAATAGCAATTTTAAAGACCAGGCAGTATTTATTTTGACGAAAACTGCTGTACAAAAACAAAAAAAGGTGAATTGAATGAATCTAAACATCTTCAAGAGAGCAGCTTCTTAGAGAGCAGTGGTGGCGCAAGAGAGCAGTGGTGGCCTAGTGGTAACGGCCGCGACTTACGATTTGTAGGTCGTGGGTTCGAACCCAAGTAGACTTTAGTTTGTGTAAATTTCATCACCACTGGTTTCAAAACGGTGAGGAAAAACATCGTAAGGAAACAGGCATGTCCTAGAACGGAATATTCAACTATATGTGACATCCACCAACTCGCACTGGGCCCGCGTGGTGGATTTTGGCCCACTCCCTCTCTATGAGAGGGGGTCTGTGTCCCAGTCGCTGATTATGAACGTCTTCAATATCAGTCAATGTTATTAAAACTGGTCCCTCAATCCAAACCTTCACTAACGTATATTATGATATTATAACCTAGATTAACACATAAGCTACTTTTATCCTGATAGTACGGTCCCGTGGGATAATTTCCGAACTGCACGCGGGCGAAGCCGCTGGCAACGGCTAGTGTTCAAATATTTTTTTTTCTCCATAACCTGTTAAGAGAATGGGGATCAATGTACCTAGCGAATTTCGATATTTTTCACGGTTTTTCCAAATTGCGGCACTATCAAAATATACTCCCGTCAATAATAAAAAAGTAAGTAGTAAGTAGTAAGTAGTAAAAAAGTAAAGTAAGTAATAAAAAAAAAGCTAGAAAAATCACAAATCGCAAAGAACTTTTCGCATGTCTCAAAATGTCGTAATAATATGAAGTAAGAAATTAACGAGGACAAATCAAATCAAATTCAAGTTTGGTTATCAAAAATATACGATTATTCGTTCATGATGATAAAGCTTAAAGAGAGTGAGTTTCTAAAGTAGGAACTTACGCTATTGCATACTTACATGCATCGTTATAAATCTATTAACAACAAAAATATTCCATTTCCCACGCAAATCAACCCATATTTTCATTATTCCGTATTTTCCAGAAAGTTCGCATTTAATTTCAGTCTCAATCCGTCAAAAATATCTCCATATTTCCCTAAATTTTTGATAAACTCCATTTATTTTTAAATAAATCAATCGAATAGATTTTGTCAAGGGACAGTCAGCCAAAAAGATGAAGCTAGATGCCTATTCCAAAGCTATGGAGAAGAATGGGCAAAAAAAATCCACGGACAGTCTTTTAAATCAAAATATTGGTACCTATCATCATTCATGTTGAAATTGTACATGTGAGAACAACGTAGAAAGACGTGCACGATAAAAGCGCCCGTAATAAAAAGCCAAAAACAAACAATTAGGTAAACTAAGCCTAGGCAGCTAAGAGATAACCAGTCCGTATTTGATAAGTTTTTGACCCTGAAATGAGATTGAGACTAGATAAGACATACTCGTATCCATGGCCTTCTGACATATCATGACGACAAACCCAACAATCTACCATCAAAACAACAGAGCTACACACGCAATTAGCAATTCTATCAACGTCGCCGTGAGCAGGAAATTACCTAATGACCCAGTTAATTTGCTACAAATACCTCTCATGTCGATATCGACAGTTACCTTTTGATTTAAGCCTCTTTAAGATTTGAAGTCATATGAGCAGTCTGTAGAGTAAAGGTAAGCATATAATTTTCTCCTTTATTCATCATATACGTTGCTTAAAGTAATAATTAGCGACTGTTTAGCAATATATTTTCGACTTTCAAGCGTCTCTTAACTTTAAACAACGTTTATAAATAAACCTAATTTTTAGTCTTCGTCAAATTAATATGTTAAGGCTCCTACACACTATGCCGGCGGCCATGCCGCCAACAAGGCGCTGCGGCATACTCGGTTTTTGCGGCAAGTGCCTGCGGCCTAATATCAACTGCAGCATACCCGCAAGGCAAAAACCCGTCGGCTGTGCCGCCGGCATGTGTGTAGGGGCTTTTAGGCTATGTAAATACTAGCTTTAGCTTTAATAAATACGACTTTTAGGCCATTCATTTTTTTTTTACAAAAGTAATTTGTTTAAACTAGGCTGAGAATCAGCACTTTTCGAACGTCAGATTGTCTATGCCATTTAGCATTGTAAGTTCGAGTGAGCCTCAGCACGTCGAAAAAACACAGTGTTCGATTTTCAACTGTCGGCGCTAAGAAGTGAGTAGTAGACAGGGCGCGAACAAATCACATGGGATAACTGTCGTGCCGGCGACACAAAGAAGAAGAAGAGACTTGTATCTTGTGCACCAACTTGCTCCAAGTTCACCAATGTATTGAAGGGTCATTGACCAACTTTTAACGGGTTTGCTGACCACACTACCATATTGGGCGGCTTTAAGTTCTGTATCTCTCAATCCGGGTCAACACTGTTAGCATTTTTGCAAACTTGCTCTTCTTTATGACTTGGGAACCGGTTTTTTGTAAGAAACCAGATTGATAGGAAACCGCATCGAGCATGTTTAAAAAAAACTTTTTACTTATTCAATCTTGAACTAGTAAGTTTTACATTGGAGCTCCAGGGTAGCCCACGAAATACAAATTTGCTTACGTTGTTGACAATTTCTAGGTCAGTTCTCTTTTGAATAAAATATGATTCGCGACAGTAATAAACATAGCTTTACTGAATTAAGTATAACCATTCTCCACACACTTGCTTTTAAAGTAACTCTTATGGCAATATTTAAATGATTATTACATCTTGTTAACATCAGGCTGATTCCCGGCCACCGTAGGCGCAGGCTTGCGGATGGCGAGTAATGCCTGACCAAGCCCGGCTCGACGGGGCGTTGTGTTCCACGCGCGCATCAAAGAGATGTCAGCACCAACTGGTGAGGTCTTCAAGGGCCGATGCCTACCAGGGGTGCGCTTTATTCGAAAGACATACCGTGGCCTCTGGTACACAGGCAACTGAAGGAACACGGGTGGGTTTTAGCCAGTAAAAGTCTGACACGCCCTCCCGGTCCACCCAGAGCGGGAGCAGTTATTTGATGATTTCCCACCCAAAAAAAAAATGGATTCAGTACATGATTTTAGAACCCCCTCCGCTGAAATACTTGTCGGTTTAAAAAAAAAATGTTATTCTGCATTTTGACCACATAGGTATTGCACTTTTCTTCTCGAAACAGCTGTTTTTGTTATGACCTACGACAAATGTCTACGCTACCCCGGTTCATGGGTCCATGATTATGTGATGCATTTATGGTTACAATTTGCGAGTTGATGTATGGCACCCTGTATTCTTCTGCGTACCCGTGCAGGAGTTTAACAGGCGTGATGTTACTAACAAATATAAAGTACTATAAAGTAGTATGTATAAATTGCTTACTGATTATGTTTTAAACGATTAATTCATTAATATATTATCATAGCAATTAATAATAGTGGTCATTATTGTTTTGTTTATAATGAACAAGTCATTTCTGAGTATTATTTTATTTCGTATTTTTGGTAGAGGACGAGTTGATGACGCTTTGGGTTTTATTTACAAGAAACTTTAAAAATAATGTAATGTTTTTCTGTAGTAGTTTTTTATCATGATTTGCGAGGGTGTATGTACAGTCACTAAAAGAGATCAGTAGGTAACCAACCTTGGTCGGATATCATCATCATCGCAGTATGGTGGTACAGTGTATAGAGAACGCTGCTGCTCATTCTCTAGTAAGTCCCTTAGTCGCCTCCTACGACACCCATGGGAAGAGATGGGATGGTGCTATTCTTTACATCCGGCACCACACAGTCGTCGTATATAGTTAAAGTTTATTAAGGACTGCTTCGTTAGTCTAGTGGTTGCAAGTGCTACTGCTCAGGATGTGGAGCACCTCATCCTGAGCAGTAGCAATCGAACCCAGGAGGGTTCGATTCCCAGGTCGGGCAAAGTGTTATTGCGTTTTCCTATCTGGAATTTTTCATTGCCAGCCTGTAGTCTGGCTCTGTGCCCGGTTGATGGCAATAGACTCGCCCGCTATTACATGGGACTTAGTCATAACTGGCGAAATGAGGGTGTACTAAAGGTATTAGTCTGCCCAACCCTTCGAAGCAACATGTCGTGTTGTTATCTTTAGTAAAGAACCAATGAATGTTATCGAATAAAATTGAATTTAAATGTTAGAAAACAAACGGATAATTTAGCAAAATAAATTTCTTACTAATCTTAAACTTTAACTATATCCGACGACCCTGGCTACTTATCTCTTTTGGGGACTGTACCTACCCATGTAAAAATATGACGGTACCTGCCTCTGCTTTTTCTTCGTTCAATTATTTCTTCTAATTGATAAGCGGATGTTATAAAAACATTATTGTTATTTCGGTGTACCCTTGTTTATAACTTTGTTATTAAGCTACATTGCCGCGTTATCGCCTAAGTTCAGTTTATGTGAAACTATGACACTAAATTATCTTACCAATATAATAAAGCAGAAGAGTTTGCTTGTTTGAACGCGCTAATCTCGGGAACTACTAGTCGGATTTGAAAAAATCTTTTTGCATTTTGTAGCCTAATTCTTGAGAAAGGTTTTAGGCTCTTTAACATCACACTAGAATGTTCAGAAGCCGAGCAAAAAGAAAAAAAAGAAGACATAAAAACGTTGAGCGAAAACGAAATAAAAGCGATGGCGGGCGATGCGACGCGAGGCGATGGATCGGAGGCCAAAGAGTTTTATAAAAACTAGTGGTCGCCCAGCAGTGGCCGACGTTCGACCATATTATATTTAAATTTTAAGTTTGAACAAATGCATTATTATATTAGTTTAGTAGGTATTAGTTTACTCCATATAAACTTTAACTGTGCCACTCCGTCCGCGTAATTTTCGTAAAAAGGAGTAGGTACACTGCAGTGGCGTGCAGTCCATAAAGACAGACAAAGTCAAGTCCGAACAAAGTTGGTTATGCGTCTAATTTAAAAAGTAGCATGGTTTCATTGTTTTTGGTCGTTTTATTTTCATATTCCGAATAATTCCGACGCCATTGTTGGTTTTGATTTATTTGTTTTGGCTGTGAGCTATGATGAGTAATTAAGATTGTTGATAAACAGTGTGGAAAACAGATGATATTCACTGTAAAAGTTGTTTAGGTTGTGTGTGTATAGAGAAAAGAAAAACATGCATTTTCAAAACTATCTATCGGTGAAAAAAAATCAAGTGATCGTGAAACGTAGTTGTTCACCGGAATTGCAATTAATAGGCAGAAACTAAAGGTAAAGTCAATCGTAAATTCAATAAAAAAAACAATATGATTAATTTAATTCCCTCACAGGTTGCATGCTGTGTAGGTAGGCACAGCAATCGGTTATTCTGTTTTTTTTTTGTTGCCTTTTTTAAATTTCTGCCTATACTGTCTAAAAACTCAGTGCACGCCACTGAGGTACAGTGTTTTTGCTTCACGTATTAATACTCCCACATCTGTAGTGGTACCGCCATATCTGTAGTGGCTGTTATTTTAATATATTGATGTATCTCACGACTTCCATGCAAACTAAGTCGTGGGCAGAAGTTAGTACAGAAATAAACAGAAAACCGGTAAGATCAGTTGTTGAACGCGGTCAACATAATGAAGGTTTGTGAGCACCCTCTATAAGGAACCGGTTACAACATAAGTCCACCGTGGAACCAGTCCGCAGTTATTTGCAGCGAATCATGTCGATCTAACGGTGTAAGGATGCAATGTTCAATGTTCAATTTATTTTTACTTACGACCCCATACCTTATGCTTCGAGTGGTTTTTACAAATTAACAAAACATCCTGATTTCTGTAATATGTCTAAGTTTAATATTAATGTTTTACACATTTAGAGGTAAACCAACCATCCGGAATAAATTCTCTAATATGTCGAAATCCGTTGCGTAGTTTAGAAGAACAACGCGATCACACGAAAGGCGACTAAAGTTTATAATATTTATGGATATAGAAGACGAAGGACTGATCGGCAATCTAAGGTAAAAGTCAAAAAACTTTGTACATAAATTCACTTATGTAATGAGAATTTATGTACAAAACTTTTCAGTTTTTAGTCAATGTTAAAATGGGAAGCGCCAGGTAGTCCGCGAAATTCGAAATTCAAATATTTAAAAAATGTTTAACAGGCTCAAGCCATAAACACACCAAGCCTGTCCTGTGGAAACGAATAAGGTTTTGGCATTTACAACAATCAGATTTGGAAGATTGAAACCAGGTTTTGAACACTTTTGAGACCGAGAATCAGAGATTATTATAATGCCATTTGACCTTCACCCATCGAGAGATCCTTCACTCATCGAGAGATGTTTTTTTTTTCCATAATATTCGAAATCGATATCTATCACGCGAGTAAAGTATTACCAGATAACTTAATTTGACCCTGTAAAGAAAGCTACCGAGAATAGGCCGTGTTCAGATTCAGACTGACTATTGACGCCATCTAGTTTTTAAAATATTGACCAACAAAATATTGACGTGTAAAAGTGTCTTTTAAGATCTACTTACATAAATAAATATTTCATTTCATTTCATATCATTTGACGCGAAAGCGAGTGTTATGTAAACGAAAGCTGTGCTGTAATTGGTTGAAAAACAACTGCACTCAGTTTTTTAATTTGCTAGACCAAAATGACAACAGCCACTATCGCTAAACATCATCAACCACAAACAATTGTAATTGTTCATTGTAATAAATACGGTTTTGACTTACATTTGTATATTTATTATATTTTAAAGTCGTTTTTATTTGTTTATTTTTATAATCCTTTAGTGCATTATTTGTCCGTGGCATCACAGCGGGCCATATCGTAATACCAGCGCTGCGATAGTTGTTTTTTTTAAAAACTAATATCGCAGCGTTATGCTGAGATAGGAGCCATTTTGGCCACGCACAGGCCTTCCTTTTTTATTTTTCACCATTCTGTTCTTCCTGTATATAAATAAAATAGTTTTCTTTCTTTCTATGTTGACAAACAAGGTCACACGATCACGGCTGTTATTTTAGTCAAGCAAATAAAATATATGAGTTTACACAAGACCAATTAAATAACCTCCAAGTACTCGGAGATTTACGAGTAGATACCTTATGCTTTTTACTGGATACAATTGGATGGTTATTATAATTATATTACTTACTTTAATTATATCCGTAATTAGGAAAACCGATCTTCATAAACATGTTACGACATGGTAGGCTGAGCGCGCATAAAATAGCCAAAAAATTTAAATGGCGTCTCTATATCCGTTAAATATGGTGTCTGTACAAACATAATATTATCTGCAGCAAAAAACATGAATCAACTCGGACTATCGAGCTCACTTCACTTAAGTAATATTTTTACAGAATTATTGCATGATAAATTTTGGTTGAAGTGGTCATCGTAGCAAAGGTATCTCGTAGTTGCGTAGCGTTTCGTAGCCCTATTTCGTAGTAACGCTACGAAGCAAGAAGTCCAACCAGTAAAACGACATAATGTTTTGATGGCGTCGCCGTCGCTTGGACGATGAGGTAACACCCACTAAATTTTTATTTTTTTGCAATTTATAGGTCAGTGTCAGAGGGATAATGACGTAATACACTAACAGTCGGAATCTCTTTCAATTTTGATAGTTCATAGTAGACAATTTTTCGAACATACAATATACAACGAATTACAATTATAATTTTCGAATATACAACATATAAAAGAATGGTTTAGCAATAACCTGCAAAATGATTCAGATTCTGATGAATAGTGTGTTACGTAATTAGGGTTGGTTGTATGTTGATTAAAATATAATTCGGGATTTTTGAAGTGAAAACTTCTTCGCGCGTTTCGCACTTTCTAGCGCGTTGGGATTTTTTTGAGATGGGAAAAAGCAATTGAACTCGCGACACCGTTACCGACATCTCTGTATGTAAGTTATTTTTTGTATGTTAAATAATATGCATTTTTTTTTCATGTACAATAGCGCATTAAATGAAAATTGTAATATCATTTTTGTAGTAGAAGTTTATAATAATGAATAAAAACACTTCATTTAAAAATCTATCCTGCACAATAAAATATTTCCTGACGATTCTAAAAATACACACGTAATTGTTCAAGTTTTTACTTCTGTCGGCACTCCCGGAGTGACACTGTTTTTTTTTTAATTTCCGATAAAATTATATCCGAACCACCCTGCACATGTGTGTATGACTGGTTACTCACCCTTTCAGTGAGTACACGTGTGTTTGTGTGTGTTAAAACTGTATTAAATATTTTAAACCGTCAAGCTGTTGTTGTAACTGTCGAGAAAAAACAACAATTCTGAGAACTTGATGATGACAATCTAAGTTCATAATGATTATTGACGGTAATTGTTTATGTACGATTGTTATGAAATTCCTCAGAGTTATTTGTTTATTGATTGACGAGACTACGATTCAAAAGATTGTAAAAATTATATACTGTCAAGATTTTTTTTGATCTGACAACATTGACATACAAAAAAAAACAAGATATACAATCAGCGTCTCAAAAACGTTCGCATAAATAGGGCGCAATGTGCGCAGGTTTCAGATATCGTCAGTCATCTTTCAGTCAGTCTTTTTGGACATTGCTTTAGAAAGCCAATTTAAGTCATGCGTGTAAGGTTCAATTTACAAAAAACATGTTTTATTATAACTGTAACCACTGACGTATAATTGGAGAATTCTTCCAGTTACACACACAAACACACACATTACACAACACTTAAACTGTCTTATTTGTGGAATCGTGATATGTTAGCGAGATATGTTTTAAAAACCATAATTTAAGACCATAAATTATTAAGACCCGAAGGGATGGACAGTGGTGAAGTAGTTTTTGGGAATGGGGCGAGCGTTTACCATTAACCGGTCACCGGTCTAGAGGTGAGTTGTATATACTGGTACGCGTATTATATACCAAGTATGTGTTTCCCAGTACGCAGCCCGGGTACAGACCGAAATACTGGGTAAATACCTGGAAGGTATGACGTATGACGTCAGACGTATAGGCTAGTACGATACGAACCGCTACCACAAGGTAGCGGCCAGTTCGTGCGGCATCGGTTACAAATAAAAATTATGATTGTAAATAAAGTGATTTGAAATCTTTTAACTACGCTGGCTAGTTATTCAGTTTAAATATAATTAATGTTATTTTGCATAAAACTATACCAAAATAAATAGCACTCATTAATAACCATCATCATACTCTTAGTCGACAGTCCTAAGCTTGGTAAAGTAGGAAGGAAAGATTTCGTGTCTCTTAACGTCTATGTTTACTTGAACGTCGTACCTACATTACATTGGAGGCATACCATACTTATCGCATACGTTTACTTATCGAAATCATAACACACCCAAATACTTAGAAGTATTTTGAAACCCGGTTTTTGTACCAGGTATTTAGCGATGCTCATACCTTGTAGGTCGGGTATGGCGATACGCAGGTATATCTCATCTCTACACCGGTCGGTCAACCGGTAACCCGGCCACAACTCTAATGTACTGAGGAATTCAGGACGGAAAAACACAGGCCGATAGCACATTGCGCCACCAGGCAGTGAAACCCAGGACCCACGATACCGATAATTTCTGTAGTCGGGATAACCCTATTTCGACACATCATTTTTGACAGTGACAGATGCAACAAAAAAAAATAAAAATTGTTTGGCGTTTGGAAATCCTTATGGATGTCCCTCGCCCTGGGGGGATTGTCAGGCTCCTGCAGACCAAAACCACACGGCGTTCTACATCTACCTTTGGCCAGAGAACGTGACACATGTCTGACAGTGAGTCATTTCTAACTACATGCAAATAACTCGCAGGATGCAAAGATCATTGCTTCATTAACAATTTATATATTAACATTTCCTATTCTGTTGTTTCACACTAGTTGCTGAATGTTGTGTTGTGTTGTTGTGCTGCAGAAACCGATTATATTAACAATCTCGGTATTTATACCTACTATCAGTTTTCAAAATAGTACTTTGTTTTTTTTTTAAATGCCAGTTGCTATAGGTAGGTACAATAATACTGCTGTATTCATCAGGAGTATTAACGAATGTCTTATCTATAGTAATATTATAAAGGCGAAGAGTTTGTTTGTTTGCTTGAACGCGCTAATCTCAGGAACTTTTACATTTCGATAACCTGATTTACCGCCGACGGCAATCAGCTGTAGGAAGAATCGCGGTGGACTGACAACATTTTTGGGTTTTGTATTTGTGACCAGAGCGTTTATAGGATAGGAACCCATTGATTGATGTTCGATTCGGTACGGAAGAGTATCGAATGGTTGCGAAAAGGTTGTGATCACAATCTATTTTATTTTGACAGTTCAACAACATTCATTGAGTTATTTACGTTGTTGAGCAGACACATTTTTCGAACATACAAAGCAAGAGATTAGCAAGCTGTTTCTAAATGATTCAGATTATGATTGATCGTGCGTGACGCAATTAGGGTGCAGCATAGGCTGGTGCCTTTCGTGTACCATGAATTTATGAGTACTTTAAACCTAAAGACACTGTTTTCCTGTCCTATATCGGCCCTAGTTCCTTGTAACTATTAAACTGTGACAGTTTAGTTCCACTCGGGGGTTTCCCAGGAATTAACCAGTATCTGAGAACTTCATAAACAAAGAACCAATATCGAATTATCCTTTTCGCGAAAACACCACCTCTTGACCGGAATATCAGCCATCGTGACCCAAAATCCAGCATTTTCTGAGTGGCCTCTATAAATAAATCCATGTTCCGTTGTAAGAAGCGAATTAAAACCTTTTCCTCAATCCTTCTTAGGGCGATAAGTAGCCGATACAATAGGCTGCCGAGTTCCAAATTCAAATCTTTGGTTTTTTTTTATTGCTGTTACTTAATGACTAAACCAAGAAAATAATGGACTCTTGTCAAAACATAAAAAAAATCGTGCCAGAGTGGTTCCAAATACGAAAGTTCAAGTCTTCCTTTATAATAGGGCTATATCGTTTTGATTGCCACCGTTTGGTTCTAGAAACGAGTTTTTTACGTGATACTTGGATAAACAAAAAATTATAATTACTGTGGCTGAACTTTTAGTAAAAAGTGGGGAACTAAAGACGTCAAAACTGGTTTAACTTTTTTGTGAAGATGATTTGAATATAATGTAAAAAGTATGACGAATGTATGATGAACTTATTGTTGACTTATTCGTTTTTAGGATTTCAAGTTTGATGCTTTTGAGAAAGGGGTACACCGTATTTATAGTAGCAAACTTCCCGGCGTATAAAGGCTTCTTTAGACAGGCGCGACGGCGACACTTGTACAAAAAATTCCAAGAAGTTTACATCTAAATTGTTCTACGTGAGTCGCGTCGCGCCTGTTTGTAGGAACCTTAATTACACTTGACTTCCAACACTTAGGTGTTAGAAGTAAAGAGACTTTCCGGTATATCGACAAGTACCTAGACTATGTCGAAACCTGAACCATTACCTACCTGATATTACCTGAACGTTAACGACTAGGTATAGCTGGTTTCTCCAGTTTTTAAGTATCTACAGTCATTTTAGAATGTTCATAGATCTTTCAGTGAGACATACAACAAAATTAGAATTCTTGAGACCTTAATTAAAACGTTGTTTATTCATAGAAAACGATTAAAATATGAAGAGAAAACGGCAGATCATTGTTTCTTACAAAGAGGTGCGTTAACAGTTCTCAGTTTTTAAACTGTATGTTCTGAATTTAAATATCTTGGCAACCTACTGGCCTTTACAATTAAATTCCAGTTTGCCGTTTTTGAGCGCACAAAAGTTCATCCAAATTCAAAGTATGCCTACGATCCCGTGAAAGTACTGTTTGGCAACGAACTCTTTGGGAGAATTCTTTGAAAAGAATCCTGAAAGGCTTCGGTTAAGGCATGAGCGGATTGAATAATAAAAAGGCTACCTCCAACGAATCGCAAACCGGTCCACCACCATTTTGATCACAACACGTATGACATTCGACTTAACACTTAAAAAACTTCCTCCACCTTTTTTAATTACAAATTACACACAGACTAACGTGATTGCACAATTATTAAGAACACAACACCATATTTTTTATCACTATTCTTACCATTTTTAAAGGAATTTTCCCGGAGCTTATTAAAACGACTATTTGTATGTAATGTCACACAAAAAAAATGTTTTTATCGATTGGCGACGAGCGCCATCCGCGCCGGAGTCTGTAAGAATGACAAAAGAAAATCATAGCAATAATCTTAGAGGTCAAGTTTACGATAGCCAGAAGAAGGAGACAGAGGATTTTGACCTATGGTGTGAAAGAGACGGACGTATGTTTATTGGTTCGTCGTTTAGTTACGGAGCGCAGTGCGCACACGCAAACGAGTTAGCAATGATCATCAAAATTGAATTTAATGCAGTGCGTACATGTAATTAAAAATATTAAAGATCATCTGTATAACAAAGGAAACAGAAAGAAAATAATCATGACATAAAACAAAAGTTATGTTTAAGCGGAACTTATGTACATATTGCATTATTTTGCATAAATAAACACATTCTCACGGGATAATCGTGACTAGGAAATAGTCACGATGACAGCTCGAGGTTAAGCAATACAGTCGCGGTCAAAACTTGGATGGGTGACCCTTGCTTACGCGACATGAGCCATCAGCTGCAGATTTTGAATAGCTGGGTGTCATGGCCATAGGTCATGGGTACTGATAGTCGTTAAGGACAGACCGAAGTCCGGAATCGGTTTATATCGGATAATTACTAGTGATACAACCTTCTGACTAGGTACAGACGCCAGCACATCAAGCTACCCCAATCTGTCAAATTTCTTTGATAGACTTTCAACTTTATCACAAAATTATAAGGTCCATGTTCAATTGGGAAAATTTGACAGTTTGTCAGCTTGATGTGCTGGCGTCTGTACCGAATTTTGGAGGTGAAACGGCAATAATTCTGTGTAAAATACTTCCTCAAGTCTGACTCATCATTATTGGCAAGAGTACTAGAGGAGTGTTAAAATAGCGGTTGGGGGTCATGGTCAGTAGTTTTTGAGATCAGTTCGACCAGACAGACGGATACAGCTAGATGCTGTTTTAATACACTTAGCTAAGAATGTGTTTAGAAATGAGATCACATCGTGTACTTGATCTTCAAAGCACTGCTTAGCGGTGAGGGTTGAAAATCGAACAGTGTTTTTTCGACGCGTTGAGATGCACTCTGTTGGATTATCAACGCTCGGTTCAACACCGAGAGTTGAAAATCCAGTGGGCGAAAAAATCCCGTCGCGTTATTACGTCAGTGTGGATGTTGACTTACGAAATATACATATTTCCTTATAAAAGTTAATAAAAGTACTCAGTTCATATAATAAACATTTAATAAAATTATAATTTTAATCATAGCTACTTAGTTACTTCCATAGAATAAGGAAAAATGTTTAAAAGTTTCTGTTACTCATTAATTCATGAGGAGGAGGGGCTTGTGGCTAAGTAATTTTAGCCGCACGGGTTGATCGATCAGGTTAAGCTACGCTTGCCGCGTTTGGTCCGTGGATGGGTGACATTCTTTACATACCAAGACCCCTCCGTGCCTCGGAAAGCACGTTAAGCCGTTGGTCCCGGCTGTCATTTGTGGATCTTTGACAGTCGTTACGGGTCGTCAGAAGCCCGAAAGTCTGACAACCAGTCTTACCAAGGGGTATTGTATTACCCAGTTACTGGGTTGTGGAGGTCAGATAGGTGGTCGCTCCATGTAAAATACTGGTATTCAGCCGCATCCGGTTAGACTGGAAGCCGAACTCAACGTAAATGGGAAAAGGCTAGGCAGATGATGGCAGATGATGATAATACATGATTATTCATCAATTTCTTGTGTTCATGCAGCAGAATTTTTTTTTAACAATCATCGCCATAACTTTATTTAAGAAAGAAAGCATTTTCTTAATATAACGTTTCTTTTCATTTAGCCCCTTTTTAATCACCCAAGCGCAACGACCGTTGCGTAAACAATGTTAAAAAAACAGTTTCCGCGCGAGAATGCAGAATTTAAAATGGCTGACACGAAAGAGTGAGATTTAGAGGTTTAGACAATAGACAGCGAATTAAGGTAACGAGGTAAATGAGTACGGTTGTCATGGCAACGGGTGGAAATAGGTTGAAAGGTGCAGGGTGACAAGAGGCGGGGTGACTAGACTGACAGGTGACAGCGGCGGCGGTCGTGCGGTAACACATTAGCGGAGTGAATGAAGGGTTGGTGTGCACTGGGTCACATATAGGTCTAAAACGGTACCCGCAGCTGTATTTTAGAGGTTTTGTTGTGTTACTTGAATATCGATGAAACGGTAAATAAATAATCTGTAGGGACATAGGTCATTAGGTGGAAGGTTTTTTATATTATAATTAGAATTAGATAAGATTACAATTAGAAACACTATTTAGCACAGTCATAAAACTAATTAAACTAGAAGGGACAAAATAAACGAATGACTTCAAATCTAGTCAATCACTATGTCGTCTTCCAAACCTTTATTTGACACAGTGATATAGGTACACTATATCTGGCTTAATTACATTCAAACACTCAAGTCGATGTAAACACGGACGTAGAAATAAAATAAATAAATAAATAAAAATCTTCGTTGCAGACCACATGATCCATAAAAAAAAAACGCAATAAAAAACTTCAAATATATAAATAAAGTAGGTACAATTGATGACCTAAGGTGCCGAAACGTGGACACTGACAGTTGGGCTAGTCCACGAGTTTAAGGTCGCTCAGCGCGCTATGGAGCGGGCTATGCTCGTAGTTTCTTTGAAGGATAAAATCAGGAATGAAATGATCCGGAACAGAACCGGAGTCACCGACATAGCTTGTAGAGTGAGCAAGCTGAAGTGGCAGTGGGCTGGCCATGTTTGTCGAAGGACCGATGGACGATGGAGCAGACGAGTCTGCACTGGCGCAGCCTGGAAGAGGCCTATGTCCACCAGTGGACTGCGATAGGCTGAGTTGATTGAAGTACAAAAAAAAATGTCAAATAAAGAAGAAAAAAACATACAATTACATACCATACATACACACAAACACACACAAACACACACAAACTCACGCCTTTCTTCTTTTTCACATAAATAGGCACAAACATGTTACGCGGCTATATCGTGGCAGGATTTTGTCGCGCTCTGGATTTTCAACTGTCGGTGTTGAATAGAGTATTTAGAATCCAACAAAGTGCATCGAAGCGCTTCTATTTTAGAAGCGCTTTGATGCACTTTGTGGGATTCTGGCGAATAGTGTGTTATTATTTGGTTTTCGACGGAACGTGGCCTAATGAATCTAGTTGGCGGCGACTTATACACAATACGTACATATCACCTGCAAACAAACCAGGCATTCATACTCTTTTCATTTAACAAGTATGATTAGCAAGCTCACCAGTCACAAACGTTAAGCGAATTAAGTCTGCCGCCGGCAAAAAGAAAATTAAACAGTTGCCGACAGTTGTCTCTCTCGTTTGTGGGGGCTTTAAGCCAGTATTAGCTCGCTCCGACGACTCGAAATCAGCTGTTAGCAGCTAAAACGAGGTGACGAAGTTGTGCGAAATTGTACTGTCTGACTGTCTGTGTCTGCAGGTTTGTTGTGTCTGACAGTCTTAAGCTACACACACGGTTTTTCTTGTTGTGAAAAAGTACGGTTTATTCGGCACGGCCGTCAGTGTTGTATGGATCAGTCATAAGTTCACTCAAAAAAAAAAAAACTGGTGGACCAGTGCTGGTGTCACCCACTACAGCTTCCTAAGATCTCGCTAGACGATTACGGCAGATCTGTTTTGTCAACAATTGCAAACCATGATGGAAAAGCTAGCCAGTAAACAACTAAGATTGGACAATTGCTCTAGCCCACTTCTGCTTCAGGACAACGCTAGACCATTGTACTGCACAACAGATGGTCGCTAAATCAGAGGAGGTGCAATTGAAATGTCTCCGACACCCAACTTACGCCCCGCTTGCTCCGACAAATTACCACTTTTCTGGAATTTGGATAGTTTAATGCAAGACAAAAGATCAATTCCGTTGAAGCAGTCACAACCGGCTTTACAGATTTGATTGATTTTTCTCAAAATCAAAATATTTTATTTCACATAAACCTGCATGGGTACTTATGAAACTTCAGAAACTAGGTGCACGGTTCCAATTTGGCCCTTCCTATGGAGAAAACCGTCTTGACCGCGTAGGTATTGCACTTTTCATGATACAGTTGATTTTTTTCTGAAAACCGACACAAAATTTCTACGCCTGAATCTAGAATCTTGTGCTCGATTCGTGGTTTTAGTTTGCGCGTCGCTGCCACCCTGTATATTATAATAAGCATTATTTATTTATAAGCATGGAAGTATGGATTCTAACTAATCATTAGCTTTTTCTCCAGAAGTCATAGGTCACGAGGATAAACCATCGTTCATGTAACGATGGTTTATCCTCGCTTCACACGTCCTGTATGACAAACAAATGTATCAAAATTTTAGACTGAACGAAGGATGCTGTAGCAAAATGGAAGGTTTCTATGTCCAAGTTACTCTGAGTTTATTGATTGAATTATGGTTGCCTACAAGTACAGAAAGCGCCGAACGGAAAACATTAACCTCATCTAGTTAAAAAAATATGATTGACGTGTAAAAGTGTTTGTACAAACCTACTTACAGAAATAAAATCATTTATTACCCCTGGCACCATGAATATATGGAACGGTATAGAAACCTGTATCTCATTAGATATAAGTTTTGTAGAATTACTAATTGAAGCCTTCAGTTTTCCACAACGTCTGTGGTCTACCACAGACGTAGTGGAAAACTGAATACAGAAAACGTTATCAAATTCCGTTGAACTGGTAAAAGAAACATCAATTAATTTAAAGTGTAATAAAAAAGTCATTAACTATCATTTTCCAGTAAATTCTTGACCAGGTTCGAAATGACGTGTGTCATTGGAGAAAACCAGAATATTATCTAGGTACATCTTTTAGTAACAACTCTTCAACACAAACGAGGGTTTCATTGATCTCCGTTGTTGCTATATTGGCATATGGCTAGCTGACATTATGGCAAATAATTAAATTTAATGTTTTGTGTTTCGTAATGTTAAATACTTACCTACTATTGTATACCCTGACAACCAGTCTTACCAAGGGGTATCATGTTACCCAGTAACTGGGTTGTGGACGTCAGATAGGCAGTCGCTCCATGTAAAATATTGGCATTTAGCAGCATCCGGTTAGACTGGGAGCCGACCCCAATATGATTGCGAAAAGGTTAGGCAGATGATGATATTGTATGGAATCAAGTTCTTAAAGCTGAACAGACAGCTGTGCTGGGCACGCCACGATTGCGGTGGTAAGTCCCCTCTTTGAGGAGTGGCTTGAGAGGCGGCATGGCGTCCTCACCTTCCGCCGGTCCTCACTGGACACGGTTGTTTCGGGAGGTTCCTGTTTCGGATAAGGCGGCAGGAAACGCCCGGGTGTTTCCACTGCGAAGATCGCCCTGAGGAAACGGTGGAGCATACGGTGGAGGTCTGCCCGGCTTGGGCGGAGCACCGCCGCACATTGGGGATAGAGCGAATTTTTTGTTCAAAACCACCTAGAGATCGCAAAAATAAACCAAATGAGACAATTTTTGGACAGAAATGTTTGTAATTAAATTGTAAAGCCGGATTTCTAATATTCCTTAAATCTAAAAACTTCATAACCCGCTAAAACCAAGGTAAAGCGAGTTTTACCCTGTTCTTTAACCCTTTCAGTCACGCATTTCAACTAGCACTTGTATGGAAGTGCAAATATACGCTTCCGATGTATTTTTCGTCGCTGAAAACGAATCTGATGTCAAAAATGTAATAAACCGAAAAACATCGTACCGAACATATCGTAGGGTGGAAACAACCCTTTTTTTCATAAAAAATATTTATTTCTCTAATATATTCATTGTTTATTTCGTATCAGGAAAAATCTCATGATCACTAGAGTATAATATAAAATCAGTCATAATATATATATTTTTTTAATATTCAATTCATATGCATTTTTTATAAAAAAAATTACAACCTAATTTCGCAAATCGGGGTTCGTAAGTGTCTTTGGAATTTGATTTCAAACATTTCTGTGCAAAAATGGTTTAATTTGGCTAATATTTGAGGTCTCTAGGTGGTTTTGAACATTCTGTCCCCAATGTGCGCCGTGTCCTCGTGGAGGCGATCGGCGGCGGCGATCTCTCGCGTCCGGCCCTGGTCCAGGCCATGGTATAGAGCGAGAGTGCATGGTTAGCTGTCACCTCCTTCAGCGAAGCAGTGATGCTCGCGAAGAGGGAGGCGGCGCACGTGAGGGAGAGGCAGTACATGCGCCCTCACGGCCGGAACCTTCGCAGGAGACGCCCTGGGCGTCGGGAATCCCAGGCTGATTCCCGGCCACCGTAGGCGCGGGCTTGCGGACGGCGAGTAATGGGTAGCTTGCTGTCCGGTAAGGACCAAGCCCGGGTCGACGGCGCGTTTTGTTCCACGCGCGCCTCAAAGAGATGTCAGCACCAATTGATGGAGCCCGCAAGAGCCGATGCCTGCCAGGGGTGCGGGTTGCTCGAAAGAGATATCGTGGCCCCTGGCACACAGGCAAATGAGGGAACACGGGTGGGTTTTAGTCAGTAAAACTCTGACACGCCCTCCCGCGCAAAGTTATTTGATGATTTCCGACCCAAAAAAAAAAAACAGACAGCTGTTCTGCTGGGGAGTTGGTTGCGCCACTTCTTCCCAGCTAAAGCACTAGGATGTGGTGAAAGGCAGGGGTTTTGGGGGACTGTCTTAAATAGTTTCGACGTTCAAATTGAGCTGACTCTCAGCCTAGTTTAGATAAATGACTTGATTTTGATTTCCTCTTGATCATGATAGCCCTAACGTGTATTTTAAGCAGTTCTTCCATCAACACTAACTTATCTATTATATTAAAGTTCGAGAAACCGTTTGATTTATGTATCTGTAATTAGATACCACAAAAAGGCAATTAAAATCAAATTAGTTATCAGACTCAGGCATTTATAAACAAAAACAATGCAGTAGGTACGTAATGACGTGGGTCTTTGTAGGGAGCTGGGGAGTTTGTTGCGCTACTTCTTCTTCACAGCCGAAGTAGTAGAAAGTGGTGAACGGCTGCGTTTTGGGCATTGTCAGTCATTTTAACGTTCGGAAAGTGTTGAAAGTCAGCCTTATTTGAATCAATGACTTTTGATTACTTATTGATGGCACTGTGGCGGCATCTACAACGCCACATGCAAACTACGCATCAGAGACCTGACGTCACACAAATCCTGCATCGCGCAATCAGAGTTTACTAGCGCGACTGGTTTATAAACAACATCCTGATATCAACCGTCGGGCAGGTGCCCACCAGACACAACACCCGTCTGGTCGGAGGATCCTCCCCTTTCCTATAGAGTATGAGTGAACTTTACACCCTGTTCCTCATATACCTCTATAATAGCACAAATGTAGTAAATTCTAGTAGCCTGAAAGACTCTCTCACTCTTAACACTGTAAGAAAATATTGAATAAAAAACCGGACAAGTGCGAATTGCACTCGCGTGGAGAGTTCCGTACGATGAATATGTTCCCCACAAAAACCGTTTCATGTAAAAACAGTTGCCAAGACTTACGTAACGAGTTCACGGTTTAAAAAGCTATTGGATCTTATGTAAGAGCCAAGCCCTTAACTCTAAAAATTTCAACTGCAAATGTAAGTTTCTACTCACAGTATTTAAATATTTGCAATGTTATTTTGAAACCATAGACTTCTTGTAGGTTTTTCTGTAATCGTTTTACTACCATCGTAAAGAATTAATTTCTGAATTTTTTGCAAAAGTTTTGGCTCTGTAGTTTCGGAAATAAGGGGGCAGAATGGTCAATTTTCAAATATTTTCGTAAATTACTTTAAAACTGTTTATTTTAAAATTATGCAAACTATATATTTGACACCCGGAAGTTCTTTCATTTGATAAGTCACACGGTACAGTTTGCAAAACTTTTATATTTTTAATTTTCTAGTGTGTTCAGTCACCCCTGTATACAAAATTCATATATTAACGTTAAACATCCCTATTTCGGTAACTGAAATTAATGTGTACCAAATTTTAACTTAATCAGTCCAGTAGATTGGGAGCAAATTGGCTGTGACAGACGATCAGACGGACAGATGAGTCACTATCTTGGTCGTTTTTCATGAAGACGTACAGAACCATAAAAATGTACAAGTTTTCCCACATACCTTTTTTTTGTTTTCGGACCTTCAAAAGGTCCCTGACACCTGGGTTTATGACTTACTTTAACCATGCGCCAGATTTGATGAACGTCATTGAACAAGACAATTAGCTAAATGTTGTGATTTTTATTCATTTCGTTTCTCCCGTATTTTTAACCGACTTCCAAAAGGAGGAGGTTCTCAATTCGTCGGAACCCTTTTTTTTTTTTTTATGTATGTTCCCCGATTACTCGAAGATGGCTGGACCGAATTGGATAAATTTTTTTTGTTCGAAAGGATATACTTTCCAGGTGGTCCCATGATCATCAAGTCAGGATCTGATGATGGGATCCTGGAGAAATAGAGAAAATTCTTCAAATTTTATAGGCACACTTGAAGCAATTTGTGTAGTTTTTGGAAGAGTACTTTCTCGGAGTGGTTCCATTTCAATTTGGTGAAGATCTGATGAAGAACTTCAGAGATAGGCAACGGAACTCCTCAATAAATGATAGCAAATGGACAGGGATTGCTGAAATCTCATGTCTGTCAATTGTTTACACCAGTTAATAACATAACATCACGCCGGTACGCTGTGAAGGGGTAAGCACATGTGAACCACTAAAAAGTGAAAAATAAAAAACTTTTTTCAAAAAAATAAACAACCGACTTCCAAAAAAATACTAAAAAGTGAAAAATAACTTTAATTTCGGAAGGCGGTGACAAAAAATTAAAATACATATCCAAAGTCACCGACTTCCGAAATTAAAGTTATTTTTCACTTTTTAGTATTTTTTTGGAAGTCGATTGTATTTAGTATTTTCCTTAATAACGAGTACTGATCGATTGACCGGTTCTTGCGGGATTCCTAACTGGATTTTATACTTGTTTTATTTATTCGATAGTCGTATTGGTTCGATATATTCATATTTTGCTTTTAATGAACACAGTATAGGTAGATTTTTATTTGTAGAATCAATAACTCCATGACGACATTGAACCTGATCACAAAGATCTGGCGGAGGACAGGGTGTTGTGGCACTGCTTGGGAGAGGCCTATGTCCAGCATTGTCTGGGATAGGCTGAGTTGATTGATTGATTGACACAGGTCTGGTGAACTGTCTTTCAAGCCTCAAAATTTCGAGGAACAGTCTGCCAACAACGCTTGACGCCACCAATACAGTGTACACCGGTAATTTCGCATCATGATCCTAAGGATTCGATCCATCCCGGTGACTTGTCGGGTCTAGGAGATCGTACGACATCTCTTTACATAGAATATACATAATATTCTAATTACAATCGCATTGTCGTTTATAATGGACCTTATTAGACGACTACCTAAAACTGCAGGAGAAAGCTGCTTGGAGATTTACTGCGTGATCTTATTAAAAATGAAGAGATCCGCAAGAGAATCAAGGTAACCGACATAGCCCGAAGAATGGCCAAACTTATTGGAAATGGCAGGGTATTTTCCTTGCAAAACGAATGGTCGATGGGGCTAAATGATTCTGGAGTGGCGACCGCCCAACGAATGGCGCAGTTTTGGGACTGGAAGGCCAAGGTGGACTGATGACTTGCTGAAGGGCGCGGGAATCCGCCGGATGCGAGAAGCACAAGGCCGGTCGATGTGGCAACGATTGGGGGAGACCTGTGTCTAGCAGTGGACGTCTTTCTGCTGAAATGATGATAATGAAATAGCTATCGCTCGCTGCAGTATTCACAGATTTAGAATGGCGTTGGAGACCGTCAGGGTCCGCATTCAAATCCTGTTTACATGTAAGTTGTACTTAGTTTCGACTTTTTGTGAAACAGGTACCTTGTGACGTCACTTTTGGAATTGATAAACAAGTTGTTTTTTAAACACGACGGAATCCTCAGTTGCTCTCTCGTCGATTTTCGTGATGTTTTTTTTAGTATTCACTGCCGTAGTAGGAGCGTAGTAGTAGCTCACATGGCGCTCGTCGCCATCGCCAATCCTTATGATATAATTATACTAGTCTTGTGTGAAAAGCTAAAATTGTAGCTGTACAGTGTATTCCTTTCAAAATGGTAAGAATAACAAGATTTTTAGTAAGAATTTCATGTAAGTAATTTGCCTCTCTTTGTTCTTCCCTACGTCTAGACTTATTAAATACTCCAGCAGGCTTAGCATGACGCTTTCTATTTCTACTCTACCGTAGAATAGTAATCGCTTGTCTATATATCTCGGTACAAAACTGTCAATTGTCTACACGTAAATGTCATTTTTGTCTACTCTTCCGTCGACAAAACGCTTCTCTACGGTTCGCGTGATAAGCCTGCTGCTTTATTTATAGAGATATATTTTATAAGCAGAACGGGTGGCGCCGCTGTGCCGTAGCAAATATCTGCTCCGTACATACTAACATCGAGTATTTATTATAAAAGGTGAATTAAATCTATAAATACTGTGTAATAGTGATACAGTGTAGTGAATGGTGAAGTAAAACTAAAAAACCCGCCGTTAAAAGTGAAGTAAACATCAAAACATTTGTGAAAAAGATGTCAACAAAGTGCCATTGATTACAAAAGCGATCCGCCTGGTAATGGAAAAGATAGCCTATTTAACGAACATACAGTGTTGAAGTAAAAAGTGTTATGAACAATAGAAAATGTATAAACATCAGTACAGTCTGATGAAACTGCCAACAACTCATTGAGAATCGATCAATAACCAATTAACGCCATCTTGCTTCCATATGGAAAATTACGGTTTGATGAACTCGAGATCAATAACATACCACAAGCAAGCAACATCAATAGTTCTAATACATACCGAAAGAGGGCCTAGTAAAAAATGAATGAAAACAAGAATATGTTGAGAAATATGTGAGAGTGCAGGAGAAAATGAGACAGCAGGAAAAGTATAATTTAGAAAAAGTATAAGATATTATAAGATAAGAACGAGCGCAACGCACGCGTCAAATCAGCTACTTTAAATAAGCTTTCCTGTTTGCCAGTACCGTAGTCTCCTTCTTTCGAATTCAGTCCAGTAGGTGAAAGTGAGGTCACAAATAGATTTTGTGCCATCTCCTCCACTGCAGTTGGCAATCAATCTTTGCTCAAGAATGATTTCTCCTATTCTCCCCACCGTACTTCCTGTATTGACCCACATTTTAAATGTCTCCTTGTTTTCTTGTACATTTCCTGAGGCCTGGAAACAAGCCCATATAATCCCCTTACCCAAAATACCCGATCCCGTCTCACTGACCGATTTCCGACCCATTTCCATCCTTCCATTTCTCTCAAAAGTTCTTGAGCACATTGTTCATCAGCAACTTTTTGCCTTTTTATCTTCTAACGATCTTCTTAGTCCTTTTCAGTCTGGTTTCCGACCTGGTCATAGCACAGTTACGACTCTGCTGACGGTTACTGATGACATCCGCTGGGCTATGGACCACAAATCTCTGACCTTACTTGTTCTTCTGGACTTTAGCAGTGCCTTTAATTCTGTTGACTTCCATATCCTTCTCGGGATCCTTAAATCTTTCAATTTCTCTTCTTCTACTATTGCTTGGTTCGACACCTATCTTAAAGGCCGCTCGCAGCAGGTTCGACTCGATCAGTCTTCTTCTGACTGGTGCTCTTTTGTCGCAGGTGTACCTCAGGGTGGCGTTCTCTCTCCCCTCCTCTTTTCTATTTTTATTAACTCTGTCACCAGAGTCATCTCTTCCCACTTCCATCTCTATGCCGACGATCTGCAGCTTTACAATCATTTTTCAATGCAAGATGCGGATGCCGCCGTATCTGCTATGAACAGAGACCTGGATTTGATTAGCGAGTGGTCGCGGTCTTTTGGACTGCTGATCAACCCTAAGAAATCCCAGGCCATAATTATCGGTGGCAGGTTTATGCGGAATAGGCTTGGTGTTGCGTCTCCGCTCTGTATGATTGGAGTTCAGATAGGATACGCAAAAACGGTTAAAAATGTGGGGGTAACCATGGACTCTTACTTATCGTGGACTGCCCATGTTGCTCAAGTCAGTCGTAAAGTACACTACACGTACGTTAAGTAAGTTATACTGAATGTGGGAGAAATCAGTCCGATCCAGTCTGTCCCTTGTTGCCCTCTAGCAGTGAACAATAAACCCGATACCGCCGTGGGACTGCTGATTGCCCTGACGGAAATAGAGCAAGTTACCGAATTTGAGGATTATCGAGTCCTCCCCTTGTCTTCGGACTTCAGATAAACCTACTATAATCCATCGTAACTTACTCAGTTCTTCCTCGACCTCGGTGATCTTCACGTCGGTCCGGAGTGTAGGCACGTGTGTTAGGTCTAGGTCCAGTTTTCGGAGATTGTAGTTGTCTGACCTCTTCCGGGGTCGTCGATTTCGCCAATATCGTCGTTTCGAAGCCGGAGATCCTTTTGGAAGTCAAAAACTTCTACGGCCAATTGTACGCATCGCATGCATCTCGACCTGATCTCGAAAATGAGGATTCTAGAGCCACCTTAACCCACCATTTCACGGAAGACTTGCTAGAAGTCAGCCAAGACGAAAGCAAGGCGGCTCTTAAACAGCTTAAAAATGGAAAAGCCCCAGGTGAGGACGGGATTACGACCGAGCTCCTGAAAGCGGGATGAAGACCTGTAAGGGAGCTTCGGAAGCTCTTCAACTCTGCCCTGTTCTCTGGGAGAACTCCAGCAGCGTGGGGAGGAGCGTCGTCGTTCTCTTCTTCAAAAAGAGTGATAAGACCCTTTTGAAGAATTACAGACCCATTTCGCTCCTAAGCCACGTATGTAAGCTGTTTTCAAGAGTCGTCACGAATAGTCTTGCGCGAAGACTAACATAGTTCTTAAGTTTCAGTGTATTACTAGACAAGCCATGGGTTCCTCATATTGTATGCCTGAAATGTGGTTATGGTCTAGTGGAAAAAGCGATGCTGTAATGTTTGTAACATCTACGATTTGGCGAGAACCTCGAAACCATCATGACGATTGCTACTTCTGCGTAGTGAAAATAAACGGAATTAACCCTGGAAATCAAAATAAATGGTCCTAAGTCCTAACTTATCTTCTGCTCAACGACCTCAATTAAAATCACGAGAGGTACAACCCAGCACATCTAAATCTTCTGATGATCCCAATCCCTGTGAACTCTAACGAAATACATCAAGTGAAGACTCTGATTCAGACTGCAAATGAAAGCTGGTTTTTTGATGGGCCACAGAAAGCTTCCGGCGCGCTGACATTCTCATAAAATTACCCTTAATTCTGCCACTTTGACAGCGTTATCGTTCGATAGTGTAGCTATTATTGCAAAGAGAGCAAGACAGAAGGTGGGGCATAGTTTGCGATGTGGCTATGTGTGATGTTTTAATGCTAATCGTGTGGAAGTGTTAGGTACCTACAATGTATCGCAGTTTAGTTAGCATGTTATGGGAAGGTACCGACCGTGCATATTTATATTTATAATTTAATTTTTGGTCCACGGGCTTGAAAAAAATGTTTTGACGAGTTTTGGGAATAAGTAGAAAAGTAGGAGTAGCGCCGAAATAAGTAAAATTTTGAAAGTGGACTTAAAGATTTTTTTGGGAACCTGTGAAGTTAAACAATGCGTCTTAATAGCATAAGATACGTTCCAGGTTCAAACAAGTATGTTCGTGACGCTCCCAGAGAGGCTCAACTTTGTTATAAAACGTGGTTGTTTTATGGTAAACCTGCCAGCGACGTTACGTTTACAATAAAATAATGTCAATCTAGAAAACCTTTAAGATCAACTTGAAATATTGTCAAGCTAACTAACAGCAGATAAAAATGGATGTTTTAGCCAAACAGTACCTACACTAAAAAGAAATTTGGATCATTTTGGAAATCCACAAAAAATTTGAATCCAAAGTTAAGTTCTCCTGTGAGCGTGGCAGGCGTACACGTACACAATTAGTTCCAGCGTCATTTCCAAGTTGAGTCTCCTCTTACTAGACCAGTGCAGGTGATTGATGCTGGGGCCAACTCTGGGGATATTTTTGTTGTTTTTAGGGCCCAAGAAATTTCAGTCATTATAAAGAAGAACAGATATGCATCCCTGATGATGCATGTTCGCGGCAGCACCAACAGTATCTTCAGTGTATTCGCAGATCAGTGGAATTCCCCGATGTTGCGGAGTAAGATGCAGCTCCACGCTGAATTTTAATTGTATTTGTTTATCTTTGTCTGTAACCTTCTAACACTAGAAGATAAGTAAAATTGTTACTAACCCTATGTACTTCGGTCTGATATAAAAGTTTTCTATACTTTTCTATTCTATTGCTGTTTAGACTTGGAGTATCTTATGTGTCTTGCCTGACCATGAATGGAATTCCTTATCATTTATAAGTTGATGTTGTTCACAGAGTACTTTTTTATGTGTTGTCCGAAGTTTAAAAACTCAACAGTGATGATGTGTTCCTTCATTATAGTCAACGCTCGAACAATGTTTTCAGAAGTGAACTCTTGTAACTGTGAACTTTTTCGACCAGGGGAACTCATTTCTTTTTTCGCTGGCTGTTACTTTGGATTTTGGGCCCACACAATCATCCTATACCGTTCCCACTGCTGGGACACAGGCCTTCTATCTGTGAGAAAGAGAGCCGTAATCTACCACCGGGCCCAATGCGGGTTGGTGGATATCAAATGTCTTCGAAATTTTGGTTCTAAAACATGCCGGTTTTCTCTCAATGTGTGTATCTCGATGTTTTGGGCCCAACTTTGTTTGAAACGTGACAAGTCAAGCTTATAAAATGCGGTTCAATCAAAATATTAAATAATATAGATATCTGTTCCTACTAATGAATGAAAGGGCAGGCTTAAATTATTAAAACCATAATCGATGCTGCAAGATACTTACCGATTGACCAATTATCTTGCTCCACTAAATTAACCTCTTCATGAAGATACAGAGAACATTTTACACTGGATAACTTTTAAGACAATTTTATACGAAGATCAGTCTTATCTTTGCTTGAAGAACATACAAAAGTTAACCTTATCAAGTTTTGATACAGTTCCAATTCAGTGTTTTCAGTAGTGAAAATAATAAGCTCCTTGTAGCTCGATACAATAGATGTTACGTTCTATTGCTTGTGTGATAAGGTTCTATATTGATTGGGGTTGTTTAAGCCCGTGCGGTCGCTAATCGGCCTGAGCAGACGCTTTCCATCCGTCTCAGAATGTAGATGGAAGATTAGCGGCGTGTGATTAGTGATGTCACTTGCGATTTATTAAAAGTATCGATAGCTTTTTAACTTCGTATTGTTACTTGTTACCGAATTATATCAAAATAGTTTAAAAATAAAAATGACAACGACCGATATAAGGTCTTATTCAGAAGTCTAAATACAGATTTTGCTTAAATATTCATACGGTTTTCCTAGCTATATCCTCTTTTACACAATTCTTTAGGCTGCCTCTTTTCCCATGGCCCACATTCCTACGAAACATTTTTTTGGCACTTGCTCTATATTACTTCACATCACTTGGTCATAACGCGACAATATGTTACAAATTGGAATCTACTTCGCGTAAGAATTTCATAATTTGTGCCCGACTCGTCACGTCCTGACATTTAAATCATCTCATAATATACTGCGTTCCAAACTCAAACTCAAAGCATTTATTTCAATTAAACCATTTACAGGCACTTTTGAATTGTCAAAAAGTCGATCCCAAAACGTAGATCGAGCCCATTCCAAAACGTAGATCTATCTCTATTTTGGTAACTCATGTGTCTCTATGGAGAAGAACGGGCAAGAAACTCCACGGACGCCCCGTTCACGAACTTGACGCATGGATCAGCACCATCCAACTCAACCATTTTGTAGGGAATCGAACGATCCAACACACACGCTACCATCAGTGAGACATTTAAGTGAGCATGACATACTCTCAACTGCCATGCTTTTTCAACGTACGTAAATCAAACAACACAATAAACGGATGCATGGTACTCACATTTACAAAATTTAAACAAAATGCTTCTAAATTATATAAAACTATAGTTTGCAATGTATTTGAGATATTAATAAAATTTGATTTCCTAAATGGAAGAAAACCAAAAATGTTCGTAATGTCAGAAAAAATAAAAAAGGGAAGCATCTCTTCCAAATATTAAAATTTTAACTAGTAAGCCCAAGTGTTTAGCCTTTTCCCGCTAAACCGTGTATGCGGCATCCATTTTGTGTATTTGACACATCGACAGGACCATCAGAAATCAATTTCTGACGGTCCTGTCGAATTTTAATGTCTGTAGTTTCAGGTAAATGCGAAGACACGCGTTTCACCTGACTTTACTGCGGCTTTGTTTTTGTTTGTTATTACGGGTTTACTCATGTGTTATTTGTTGTGAATGTTTTCTGATCATGTTTTGAGTTACTTTTTGTGGAGGGACAATACTTATGGATAGAATTGCTAAACCGGTTAAATCAAAATGACGTTCGTAAAATATCGAAACAAAAATTAAAAATTTTAAAAACCCCTGATCTAAAAAAAAAAAAATTCTAAAAAGTAAAAATAATATTCATTGGCCCTTTAAGTTGTAGGTAATATTTTGATCAAGGCATTGTCAATTCGGGGCACGTCTAATGAAAATGCTAGGCCACCTCTGTTTGGGGTTTTCATTGACATAGATATTTTTTTTACTTTTTAGAGCTTTTTTGGGTTGTTTTTAAATTTTAAATTTAACTTTTTTTTCTGCTTTTTAAACTTAACGTCTCGCTGAAATCTGCACAGCGATGCGTATGTTTCCCACAGTGAAGTTTGTTACTAATTTATCCTCATTCCTCATCCTAATCACCGTTTATCCATAACCTATTCATTGAGACCTTTTCAATGAGCCCAAACACGATGCTTCTGCTGTTTGTTGGTGAGTAACTTGGGTATCCTGGAAAAACCAGGTGTTGCTCCAGCATCAGTTCAAGGTTACTTTGTTCGTCTAATATCATTGAAGTATCTAATAGAATACCAAATTTCGACTTGATCAGACCCGTGGAAGATGCTCAAATCCCTTCACCAACCAGAAAAGAGCTGATAATCTTCAAACAGAAATCAAGAAACAGCTGAACAGATTTTGATTAAACATATCTAAGAACAAATCAAATCAAAATATTTTATTTCACATAAACCTGCAAGGGCACTTATGAAACGTCAGAAGCCAGGTGCACGGTTCCAATTTGTCGCTTCCTATGGAGAAGAGCCGGCAAGAAACTCCACGGTTACTCTTTTAAAAATAATTGGCTTACAGTGATATTAGGTGTGGAAGGACAGTGCAGGCCTGTCAATAAGTACCATGTACTTAGAGGAATGAACATAAAGAATGGAAACTGTAGGCCTATACAACGTTCTCTCATTCACAATATGTAAAAGAATGTACATAAGTAAAATCAACCTATTTAAACCAAGTGACATGATTTCCATGAGAATCACTAATGAATACTCGATATTACAAGTGATGTATAATGTCAAATAATGACGAGAATATGTCAGAAAGTGTAAAAAATAAAAATGATAAAATTAACATTGTAATTTGGGAGCAGTTAATAGACTCTCACATAGTTATGCTGTTAATGAGGTACCAGGGAAGCGACACGTGCAGAAGGAATTAATGCCAAATTTCCTTGTCTTCTATCTTAGTAGTAGTGTAGTCCTTTATCTTATAATATGCTTTTTTGATAAGGACACGTTTGATGTGAGTTTTAAACTTTCCATCGCTAAGTTCTGTAACCGACTTTGGCAACTTGATATAGAAGCGGATACTGTTTATTAGAAATTACTTGCTAGTTTTAGTTAATCTAAATTTTGGTATCACTATTTCATCTTTACTGTATATTTAGATTATGGAAGTCGCATCTTTTTTTGAAAAGACCTAAGTTTTTGCGAACATACAAGATATTTTCTAGGATATAAAGAGAAGGCAGAGTTAGTATGTCAATTTCGTTGAATTTGTTTCTAAGAGACTCGCGAGGTCCCATTTTATAGATTGCGCGGTTTTTTTTTTTAATTGAACCCTCCCGACTAATTCAATTCATCTTTCAAACAAAAATAAAACAAAATCAAAATCGGTTCATCCGTTCGAGAGCTACGATGCTTCAGACTGATACACATACACCCCGTCGTTTTTGCGTCTTGGGTTAAACAAGTAAAACAAAAATATCTATAGGTACATTGATCAGCACATCCCTACTATCGAGAGATAACACTCGCAAGAAGCTTCTCGGTACAGTTAAACGGGGTTATTTTGTTCGAAATAACTTCGTATTAGCTGAAAGAATAAAAATGTTGTTACAGGAATATGTTCTTAGCAGTAGCAGTAAGTTTCGATTTAATTGTTTTTTTTCTTGTTTCATTTCTGCAATCATGGTAATGATTATATAGGGGAAGATGGGGCATAACGGGGACGGCAATGAAATCAAACAATACCACTATGATAAATATAAGGTATATTTAATTGTTTATTATTTGTCTTGTATTTGGTATGTTTTTGGCAGGATAATCAAGTAATAGACTTAAAAAACACTTTTTTTTTTTGGAACTCTAAGGAAACCCCATTATGCCCGGGGTAGGAACTGTTACTAATTAACTGGTAACTAAAATGGGGCAATATGGAGTAGGTTCATAATAAATATTTAAACTCGCAGTGTAGGCAGATGTGTATTTCTTCAACATCGTCGTTACCTACACCAGCACAGGCATTATATATGACCGACGCGGTCCACAAAGCTCAACTCAGCTTTCATAGAAAAGTGCAATACCTACGCGGTCAAAATGTATGGAAAAGCTGATTTTTTTTTTGTAAAACCTACGACAAATTTCTACACTAGGGGTCTAGAATGATATACTGAATTCATGGTTAGGTTAGTAGTAATAGTATACAAAGTCAATTTAAATTAGCTGAAGATACTTTATCCAAGTGTCGGGTATCGATCTCGAAAACGATATAAAAAAAAAAAACATATTTCGTTGGGCGAAGGTTTATGCTTGTAATGGATCAACTGATCCATTACATTTGTATACTATCTATATTTTTAACTGACAGAGTTACAATATTTGCTGGTCAGTTGTGAAGTGCACGGTACACTATTACTAAGCGACCTCACTGACTGCGCTTAGGCTTTGCCTTAAAAAGGATGGCTACGTCGTTTTTAAGAATTTCCAAATAACATAACAGCCAATTGGTTGCCCTGGTGTACAGAGGCCAGTACATCAAGTTACTCCAATCTGTCAAATTTCTTTGATAGTTTTTCAACTTTATTACAAAAGGCTATTAATGTTCATATTCAATTAGATTTTTTTTACAGTTTGGGTTAGCTTGACGTGCTGGCGTCTGTACATGTCACAGAGCCATTTAAACTTCTGAAATAAGGTTTTTCTTGTTTCATTAGTTTTCGATATCGATAACCAACACGTTCGCAAGTATTACCAGCTAATTTAATTTGACCCTGTAGAGTAAGAGTTAAGATATGATGCTGATCTTGATTGAATAAATTGACTGCTGAGTAAGGTAAGTACATTAGGTATATTCACATCAACCTCATAAAATAATGACAACAAAACTTGTTTGTTATAGAACTTTATTAAATCAAAGTGGCACATCTAGTTATGTGATATTAATGATTTCCCTTGGGGCTCCCAGTTTTCCTTTTACGCGCCATATTTTTTCGTTTTATTTATTTGATTATGGAACGTAATTTTTCGTTGGTCATTTTTATTTTATTATTGATGGATGTGTGAATGATTGATTTATTTTTGCTTCAATTTTGTTATTAATACTGAATGTGAATACTGGACACCTATGTGTCTTATGAGTCTCTGCCAAATCAACCTACTAGACTTATACTATTATAAGTCTAGTACGTTGATTTTGAATACTAGATGGCGCTGACGATATGTACATTGTATTCCGGGGGGCGAGGTAATCCTGTCACCTGAAAATAAATAAATTTATTATTTATTTATTTACTAGCTTTTGCCAGTGGCTCCGCCCGCGTGGATGCCGGTTATCGCGTAGCCTATGTCCTTCTCCATATCCCAGGCTATATATCTGCCAAATTTCGTGACGATTGGTTCAGCGGTTTAGGCGTGAAGGCGTAATAGACAGACAGGGTGACTTTTGTATTTATACTATTAGTAGGGATTTCTCTCAAAAAGGTACAAGTTTGGTACATGGTATCTAGGTTATAGGCAAATTCAAATCGTTGCGAGAGCTGGAGTCTATACTGGGTTCGGGACCTGTATTACAGATCTCCAGGTTCATACCCTTAAAATTATAATATTAAATTTCACTTACGTACTACAACATTGTAAAAGTTCCAAGTACTGAGAGGACGACAATTGAACACAATACAAAAGGAGATGTGCTGTGTGTCTTTGGAGAGTGTTGTGTGTCCGTCAGTGCAATATATGTCTTCAGAGTGTGTGTGTGTTTCTGTGTGCCGTTAAGAAGGTGAAACGCAATCTAAGCTTAATTTGATTAGGTGAAAATTTAAGTAAATTCATAAAGCAGTCTTACGGACCTCCTTATCAAATCGTTGTACAATTTATTATATGTTTATATTCAAATAAATTAATAATTATTTTATATGGAACTAGTTTTTGCCCGCGGCTTCGATCGCGTTAATTCAGAGTTTGACAATCAATTCGCGTTGTACTCCGCTTGTAATATTATAATTCAGTCATGATTCGAAAGATAATTGGCGCCATTATCATAAAAACGTTATTATTGTTATCCTTTATTGGTATGAAAGGTACCCTGTGTCGGTTTCTGTACACCTGACAACGTATATGTAAAATTATCGGATGATCGATTCAGTAGATTAGGCATGATAAAGTAAAAAACAAACAAATTTACTTTCGCATTTATAAGTAATATTAGTTAGGCCTAATATGCCCAGGCGAAACAGGGGGCCCAGTCAGCGGCGTGATTCCATAACTGTTCCTTTATAAGTTCTTAAACTTGATCAGTAACAGATAGATAAGTAAATACCTAGTAAAAAAACCTACTCACAGTTACCTACGCTCATTATTTAAGATACTTGGATAATGTCATTGATCCAGGAAACGGCCACGGCTGTCTGCAAACTGGAAGTATCCTGTTGGATCACACGTAAGTTTCTTATTCCATTCCCTTTGTGTGAAAAAAGTGTTACCACGGCTTGAACATAATGGTTATAATAAGATTGGAATATTTGCGCCATTTGAGGTTTTCCGCACCTGCAGCAGCAACTCAAACACAACACAAACAACTCAAATTAGTTTTAGATTTGGTAAAAAAAATAATTTCCGTAACTTTACATACCCATCCTTTCTTCCCGATAATCCTGTCTAGATCTTTCTGGTTGGCCGGCCAGAGACAGACAGGTCTGACCCAGTCAGTGTACGTTACTGGCTAGTGAAGCACCAATAGCACCACTTCCAGCCCTTTGTATACTGATTTGGCATCACGAAAGTCTGGAGAGACTATAATCTTGTGCACCTGTTGTTGTAAAATTAAAGTGCAATCAATTATCTAGACACATTAGGTACCTACTTCAAACAGAGACAAAGCAGCTGGTAGGAATTTAGTGGTATTAGTTCCCCGGGCCTGGAGCAATGAATCACTACGTCGTCATTCAAAGGCTTGGCAGCCGATGGTGGTGGTGCAACGTAGTCGTTGCTGACGAGCACGTCTGAACGCTGCATGTGTGCACGACAGACGGTAAATAGCGCTATGTCTCATAACTCTGTTCCCCAAGATACAGGCGCCGCCTAGTTTGGGGTCCGCCGTAAAGATCAAAACGAAAATCGCTAACAGTTACAGACGAACATTAAGTTAATCATAAGGTAATAATTGTGGGTCCGGGCCCACTCGACCCGCTTAGACTCGACCCGAACAGTAATATCTGGATATTTCTGTTTTGATAGGCGTATAAACGTCGACGTATAGTCAGACAGAAAAGTGACTATTTAAAAAAAAACAAAAAAACGCGACTATTTAATTTTAGAGAGTGTAAAATTTAAATAATGTTTGTATAAATAAATCAATAATGAAACAAGTAAGTACTTATACTTTTTTAATGTAGTATATACGCTTTGAACTTTGTAGAAAAATTACAGATTATTGTTAATAATCATTTCAATCTTAGCTATTGCTATCTTAGTTATTAGCTAGTGGCACGGTGGCATTTACGTCTTTATACGTGATTAAAAGTATTAGGTTAACAAGTAGGTACTAACTTCCAAAATATAAAAAAAGACTGACTACCAGGATATATTATGTATTACCTATAACAAAATATATATAAATTTTCTATGTATAATAAAATAAGTTATTTAGAATAGACTGTACGAATGGCACTGAATTGGTAGTAAAAAATCTAGTATTATTCTTCGGGTCTAGTCTTAGCGGGTCGAGTGGGCGCGGACCCATAATTGTAACATTAGTTCCATAAATTTATTGTTAATAAATAATAATAATAAATAAATTCTTATAACTTACACGTACGAAATATAATATTATTAGGTATATTATGAAAATTTAATTGTTAGAAGTTTCTGTCGACTTGGACTCTGGTGTCGCCTTGACCTAGTTGGCGGTGGTGGGCGCGGAGTCCTGCGCGTGCTTGGGGGGCGCGGGCGGGGGGCCGCAGGCTCGGCCGCGTGGGGTTGTTCCTTCTCCTGGTCGTCCGTCTCGCGCTGCTGCTGCTGGCTGGTCACGTTGGCCAGGTGCAGCGGGGCCAGCAGGGCCATAAGGTAGCGACGCACGTCCAACTCCACACCTGAGTTCCTAAGCTCGTTCACTTTGTAGGCGAGGTTTGCCCACACGCGGTGCTCAGCCACGGCGCTCAGGTGACCCACAGTCTGCACCGTGTGCATCGCAGGGTCGTTGGACACCGTGCTGGGCTCTTCCTGGACGCCGACGGGGGGCAGGTAGTGATCAAGCAGCTACATTGCGTACATGGCGCCAGCATCAACGCTGTTCACCGTTCTTTTACGCTCAACATTTTTTTTTACTTAAAATATATTTAAATTCCAGCCCAAATCAATAAAAAACCAAATAAAAATAAAAATGAAAAACTCCACAAGAAAGAAATATAAATATTTACAAAAAAATAGACTTAAACGTCAATGAGTAAGTAAATTCAATCATGAAGACCAGAGCCAGGATAGAGCAACAGGCACACCCACCATCTCCGGACTTGTCGTTCAGCTCCGCTTCGCAACCGCTGGTCGCGCCTCAACCGTGAGCACCGTGTCACCAGCCGCTGCAGTTGCGTCGAGCTCGAGCGGCGAGTTTTTCTCCTCACCGTCGTCAACACCACAACGGCGGCGAGGAAGAGGACGGCCACCAGCGGGCTTGGGACCCCGAAGCCAACAGGCCTTGAGCAGGGTCCCCGCTGCCGGTGGAAATATGTCGCGCATGCGTTGGACCCAGTCCATAAACGAAAATGTGCAGCCGTCAACGTCTCGGCCCAAAGATTATCGGATCAGGTGCGCGTCATTCAGCACAATCATAGATTAGATGACGACACACTTGATCGGCTGCGGTCGGGAGTGCAGAATAGTTCTGCTAGTACAAGGCCCCTACCCCAGAATGTCGTGAATGCGCCTACGAAAATCAGCATGATGTGGAGGAGGAAGCCAGGGCTATATCTGCAGATAACCTGTTCAATGTGGATATAAGGAGCATTCTGGAGGATGCCATCCGTGAGTACCGGTTCACATCACCTGACCTTAGACCACTGCTACCACGTTTGCTACTACTGCTGCTACTACTACTGCGTTTGCCCTGGATGCGCTGTTACCAAATTTTGTTGAAAGCAGCGCAGACCTTTGCGATACACATTCGATCTTGTATTGCACGGATGTTGCAGCGTATCGTGTAGCTCGTGTCAAATTCCCGAACACTGATCGAACTACACGACCGAAACCCAACGCAACAGCCTGGCAATGCAGGATTGAGCGTCGTATTAATGAGGACAGGGTACTTATCGGGAAGCTCATCTGCTTCAGGGAAGGCAATACACGTCCAAGGGTGATGCGCTTTGTGAGGCGGGCGTTCTTGGGAACTAGTATTAGTCCTCGAGAATATGTATCCTGTGTCACAGAGCGCATCGACTTCCTGAAGCAGAAAGTTTATGCATGGGCAAACCGTATCCGTCGGTATAGGCGAAGAGTGGATCGGTACACTCCGAGTCGCATGTTCCAGAACGATGAAAGGTGGGTATAAAGAGCTTGGGAGTTACCCATTCCCACTCATGGTGTGACTGATGCGCGTCTACCAGATGGTGATAACATGAGTGCGTTTTGGCAGAGCATTTGGTCGGCTCCCGTCAGTCACACTGAAGGTGATTGGGTGCGTGTTGTTGAGCGGGCGTGTGATTCAATACCAGACATGGGGCCTATTACCATCTGCCCCCAAGATCGTGCAGTCCGTCCGTGGCCTAAATGGAAATCTGCAGGACCGGACGGACTGCACAATTTCTGGATTAAATGGCTACAAAGATCACACGCTTGCTTAGCCTCGCAGTTTCAGTCATCTTTAGAGACTGGGTCACTACCACTGTTCCTTACGACAGGTATTACCCACCTGTTCCATAAATCAGGTAGTATTGTGGAACCCAAAAATTATAGACCAATTACATGTTTACCGACGGTCTATAAGGTTCTTAGCATCGCCACATCGATCGGACCTGTGCTTCTCCTATCTAGCATATTCCCGCGGCCTTCGGGGGTCTTCGCAAGTCATCGGTCCATGTGGGAAGCCTTCCAGCTCAACACTGCGCCTTTCAGCTCCATTGATCACCCGTTCTGCGAGCAAAATGCCCCGTCCACTTAACTTTAGCAATTCTTCAGGCTATGTTGGTTACCTTGGTTCTCCTGCAACATAAATTAAGTGATCCTCTTCATTTGTTTCAAATACGCAATAAAAGTTAGCTATGCTTGGAATTTGTGCACACAAAGGGGGACGGATTTTATAACTTTGTAGGCGTGATTACTATGTTTATCCATGCCAAATTATAGCTTTTTAGTAACAAGGATCTCTGAGCAAAACCGCGGACAGACTGACAGATGAACTTGGCGCAACTATAAGGGTGCCTTGTTTTAAGGGACACCGTTAAAAGCAGCCTTAGATGCTTTATATAAAACAAGCGCTATGTGCATAAGCCCTTACCATCTGGCCGAAATTACGTTGCATTATTTCATAGCGAATATTTAAGCTTTTGACCGCCACGTCAAAAAAGCAAACACGTGCCCTCGGCGCCAAGCGGGTTTATTTACGTATAAGTCTGTCATGGAGTCAAGACCATGGCGTGCTGGGCATATTTTGGTTTGTCATCTATACATGACAATGGCGGTGTGGCCTAATTTTTGGCTGAAGAGTCGCGACGCTAAAACTTCATAATGCAGCCTCTGACCAGTATAAACATCAGGACAGTAGGTTAAACAAGCTAGGTCAACCATAAATATTCAGTACAGAGCCACAAAACAGTTAGGTACGTAGACGTACAGAAGATAGATTTCATACAACGACCGCTAATAGTCACAAGCAGACATAGAACAAATGGAGAGGTAGGTACAGAGATAAAAGTAGACAATAATTTCGAGTCATCAACCCGTACCTCTCACATACTGATTGCAGAATAGATTGAACACAACCGCGTCCAACCTATCTGCTATCTTTTTCAGGATGCTGTTGCTATTCTCCCGTACAGTTTTCCCGGTTTTCTTCCGTATGATTGCATATAAATCAGTTATGAACGCGTCAGAAAATATACCTGAAGCACTATATGAACGCGGGAGTCGCATTTACCTACGTACGGTACATGCGCAGATGTCAAACTACTACGTCACAAGGTTATTTTGGCGCGTAGCCAACATCGGAACTAACGCCGCCTTCTTGTTTTGTCAACAACAGTCTGTCAATTTCACAAAAGCATAACAACAATGTTTTCTCTGTCAATGTCATTTAGGCGCCATATGATCCTTGTAGCAACTTAATGTGCCACTTGTAGGAGTTAACGCACCTTTAGAATCATAGTGACCTAATGCGAAATTAGCCGCATGCAAAATAGGTCTCTTTACTTCAGTATTATAGAGACCTATTTCGAAATTAGCCGTAAGCAAAATAGGTCACTATAATTCTTAAGGTGCGATATCTCAGTGTGTGTTGGGTATTAAATTATTGGAATGCGTTTAACAGTATAAAACGTATATTAATTAGAACAAAACTTTTTATAGGAGCACAAACAGGTAAAAATGGGAAAAAACAATCAAAACTAAACAGAGCTAATCAGTCTATAATGTTCCCACTGCTAGGACTCAGGCCTCCTCTCGGTGCCTCGCGGTCCCGCGAGTTGGATTACGGCCCGCTCCCAGTGCGGGTTAGTGGATGGCACATGACTTTGATTTTTTTGACTGGTCCTTACCGGACGGCGAGTTACCCATTACTCGCTATCCGCAAGCCCGCTCCTACGGTGGCCGGGAATCAGCCTGGGATTCCCGACGCCCAGGGCGTCTCCTGTGGAGACTAGGGCCATGAGAGCGCATATACAAGTAAATCGTGGTAACACTCTTTAACAAAGAAATGCTAGCTGCAAGTGCCGTATTCGGGAAGCTGTCAATATGTGCGAGCGTTTTCGTTTGTAGCAAAGAACCGACCTTCTGTACCTATCTATTTTGTGACAGGACGCTTCAGAGTAATTTGTCTCCCGAGTTTGACTCCGTATCTCAGTCAATTTGCCTTTTGACAGCTAATAAACCTTATCGGTGGAGAACAGTGGTCCTACACAGACGCCCGAGACCGTAAGACCTTCACGAATTGCGATAGATTGTTTGGTTGTTTGGTCGGATTATTTTGAAAACATGTTCGGGAGTGGATCAATGGTTTATGGAAAAAGAACGAAGTAATGTCCGTTTTGAATGAGCCGTAAAGCGTTCCTACCTTGCTAGCATAATCACACAGATCTCCTGTCTGTGAGAGGGAGGTTGGCTCCACTGTCTGTACAGTGAAGACCTATATCTTTCTTCAGAGGAGCCAACATTACAGCGAAGGGATTTCTTTTATGAAACGTACTATTAAAATCGATTATATTTTCTTGCTTTTGACGTTCAAAAAAGTGCTTTCGGCTTTATAACGTGCCTTTTTTTAAATAAACGATTTGACTATGACATTGTTCTTTTTTTATAATTTTATGAAAAGCAAGAAACCAGCATTAAAAAAGTCGGTTAAGATACGTCACTGTCAAAAAATGTGTCAATAGTAGATACTTGTCAGTGCAACAGTATTTGTTGTATTTTGTGTATTTTTATTTTTTACACAATGCCAAAAAGTGTAACTGATGATTATACTAGATCCAGTGAGAAACCGAGAAGTACTAGGAGAAGTACTAGCAGAAGTACAGCAGCTTTACAGGTACCTTGTTAAGTACAACAGTGGCCCTTTGGCCCAATAAACAGAAGGAAGGCTTCTAGGGTTCTGTACCCAAAGGGCTGCCAACGGAACCCTGTTATTAAGGCGCCGCTGTCCATCCGTATGTCTGGCCGTCACCGGGTTGTATCTCATGAACCGTAATTAGGTAGACAGTTGAAATTATGACAGAGTGTGTATTTCTATTGCCGGTATATCTTCTATCTATACATGTTATTACGTGAAGCAAAAACTTTGTATTCCTTTTTACGTAAATTACGCGTACGGAGGAGTATGAAATTTGGCACAGTTAAAGTTTATATGGAGAAGTATTACCTACAGTAGAAAGCGTATATTTTTATAGAATAAGTAATGCTTTAGAAATAAATTAAGTTTTAAATTAACTATGGTTCAGTTTCGATCATTGGGCGACCAATGGTTGGTAGACACATTATTTCCGGGTGTTCTCGTCTAGCTAACGAGGAGTACTTGCATAGACACAGCCTTGTAGCCAGGATTATCCACCAGCAACTTGTTCTGAAATACAGCCTTGTGGAATCAGAAGTGCCGTAGGTACTACAGGTATGTGCCCGACCCAGTTCTTGAAAATGTACATATCGCACTGTACTGGGATCGATCCATCATCACTGACAGGAACTTGAACTTGTCGCCAATAAGCCTGATATAGTGGTGGTGGATTGACTAGAGCGGCGTGCAATGATCGTTGATATAACGGTCCCGCATGACGGAAACCTCATGAAAGCCGAGAAAGATAAACAAATAAAGTATCTTGACTTGGCTCGCGAGGTTGTCAACATGTGGGATGTGGACTAAGCGATCATCGCTGCGAGGTGTCGCGTAACCGTCCTCGGAAACGTCGATATACGTCACCTTTCGGCCAAAAGTCTTCTTTCATTCAGTGCTGTAGATGGTGGGTTGGAACTCGTACCACAACTGACTTAAAGTTGACATCATGGCGCGATTCCAACCTTTCGACCCTCAGAGTCCAGTTGGTCTTCACTTTCAAGTACTGCACGACTTCCTCAATCTTCGTGGAATGATGCAGACGAGAAATATACAGCTGCGTCGTAGGCAACTAGCTTCAACTTTCCAACTGATCGACTTTTTGACAATTCAAAAGTGCCTGTAAATGGTTTAATTGAAATAAATGCTTTGAGTTTGAGTTTGAGTTTGCACAGCAGGGGACAGCAGAATGTTGGGTCTACTCGGTGCGGTACCGCAGGAAGGCGTGTCAGAGTTTACTGAGTGTAACCCACCCGTGTTCCTTCAGTTGCCTGCGTGCCAGAGGCCACAGTATCTCTTTCGAACAACCCGCACCACTGGTAGAAAAACTGGCAATCGAGTATTCTCGCCGCCATGGTATGGAAGTGCTGAATTTAACGAGTTAACCAAAACCGCATAAGTGCAGGAAGGCAGCCCAAGGAATATGCGCCACTAAGCCGTCTCAGCCGCGCGGGCGGGCGTATGCGGTGCACATTGCAAGGAGTGTTGCCTGGCAACGAGCGCGTGACGTCACGTGCTGTAGACCTTCTAACGAGAGCTAGTGATCTATATACAGTTGTAACATCACACTAAATAACACACGTCCATCGTGATGCTGTCACGGCAAAATATTTGCATTACTATAAGTCTTTGCACACACGCTCAAGCACCCGTGGAACACATCGTGTAACAATTGTGTAACACTGTAGATCATGTTAGCATGAGAACAGTGGTGACCCATTTCCTCTTTCGTCTCAAAGGAACAAATTTGTGAGGTCACAAAAGTGCTATAAGCATTGAATGCGGGAACTGCACAGTAGGCAAAACTGGCGGCATACAAATATGTGGTGCATTGTAGCGAGTCGTAACCAACAAGACGTATTCAGCATTCTTTTGGCTTCGAATGAATGTGGAAACGGAATTCGAACTGCATATTGTGCTTTGTTCAATGTTAAAGAAATATTTTCTATTTTAACGTGAAAATACGAACGTGAATATCAGTTGTTTAATCTGGGTCACTAGAAGTTCTTGTTTATCTTAGGGAGGATGCCCTAAGGTATCCCGAGTTTTTTTGCAATTTGTACGTCAGTGTCAGGTTGTACGTCGATTAAAATATGATTCGTGACCTTAACAAATATGGCTTTACAGAATTGTAATCATTAAGATTGTCAATACATTTAAGTATTTATACCTTTAAGTCCATTAAATCGCCTTGACTAACTATTTCATGAAAAAGTAATTCAACGAATATTTTGGTCAACATAAAACCTAACTGCGGACACAGTGGAGTATACGGTGGAGGTCTGTCCGGCTTGGGCGGAGCACCGCCGTTGTCCTTTTGGAGGTGATCGGCGGCGGCGATCTCTTGCGTCCGGCCCTGGTCCAGGCCATGGTACGGAGCGAGAGTGCATAGGTAGCCGTCACTTCCTACTATGAAGCAATAATGCTCGCAAAGAGGGAGGCGGCGCACGTGAGGGAGAGGCAGTATTTATTTATTTATTTAAAACTTCACGCACAGAAATGTACAGAGGCGGACTTAATGCCATAGGCATTTTCTACCAGTCGACCTTTGGGCGATGCAGAGACAAACAGTGGCAGGTGCTATCACATAAGTCGTGTAATTAGTTTTTATTCAAATATAAGTAAATATACTCATATTATACCGTACCGTATTATGCAGTATATGCGCCCAGTATATACGCCCAGGGCGTCGGGAATCCCAGACTGATTCCCGGCCACCGTAGGCGCGCGCGTGCGGACGGCGGGTATGGGTAGCTCGCTGTGCGGTAAAGATCAAGCCCGGGTCGACGTCACGTTGTATTTCACGCGCACCTCAAAGAGATGTCAGCATTAACTGGTGGGGTCCGCAAGGGCCGATGCCGACCAGGGGTGCAGGTTGTTAGAAAGAGATACCGTGGCCCCTGGCACACGGGCAACTGAAGGAACACGGGTGGCTTTTAGTCAGTAAAAGTCTGACACGCCCTCCCGCTCCACCCAGAGCGAGAGAAATTATTTGATGATTTCCCACCTTAAAAAAAACAAACTGTAAATTACAGAAAACGAAAGATATTTTGATTTTCGCGGCTACTCTGGCGTTTCCATTGTTATATGCCTCGACCCAAAAACATAAACTCCTATGGAGAAGAATGGGCGATCTTCACTAAAATTACTCATTTAAGAACATAAAATATCATCTTGTGTTACTTATTTATTTACTTACATAAAGGCTTATTGCCAACTAAACATACATATCATTAATAAGAGCTTACTACCAACTAAACATATACCCCGTACCCACAGTCTTTTAACGTGGTATACCCTTCCCATTTACCAGGTCCCCTTGCACTTCTCGATCCACAAGCCAGGATTCCACTTTGAGAGCTGCTGTGGAGTCTGCAACCTGTTCCCAGGAGTTCTCTTGACAGCATTCTGTCAAGTCTTGGTCGGGTCTGTTCTGCTGACTCTTATCCTGACACATGGAACACAGTATGATGAGATGCATATGACGCCCACTACACAATGTAAGTTGTTGTGTCTGAATTCACAATGTTATTTAATCATCTGCCTAGCCTTTTCCGAAGTATATTGGGGTCAGATTCCAGTTCAGCTGAGTACCAGTATTTTAATCAACATACGACCTGACACTGACCTGCTAATTGCAAAATACTTAAGACATTTTTATTTTCGCGGGTTACATCCACTTTAACATACTGATACTTTTAACGGAGAGAGCGTTAGCGACATACTATTCTTTTGACGGAGGAATCGTTAGGGACATATTGTTCTTTTAACGGAGGAAGCATTAAGGACGTACTGTTCTTTTAACGGAGGAATCGTTAGGGACATACTGTTCTTTTAACGGAGGAAGCGTTAGGGGCATACTGTTCTTTTAACGGAGGATCGTTAGCGACATACTGTTCTTTTAACGGAGGAAGCATTAGGGACGTACTGTTCTTTTAACGGAGGAATCGTTAGGGACATACTGGTCTTTTAACGGAGGAAGCGTTAGGGACATATTGTTCTTTTAACGGAGGAAGCATTAGGGACGTACTGTTCTTTTAACGGAGGAATCGTTAGGGACATACTGTTCTTTTAACGGAGGAAGCGTTAGAGACATACTGTTCTTTAACGGAGGAAGCGTTAGGGACATACTGTTCTTCACCACTAACTAACCATCTTTACTAATTTATTTATTTATTTTAATTTCTCATCACAAAATATGTTGTTGTGGACAGAAAGTGCTTAATCTAAAAATAGGCTTAACATTTCGCACCTTCGGTGCACATTTTACAGGAGAGGACTCTTAATGTTTTTTCGCATTTATTTCTTCTTTTCTGGATTTTATAAAATTTCAAAAGACGGACGGACGGACGGACGGCCGTACGGACGGACGGACGGATCGGACGGATCGGACGGATCGGACGGATCGATCGGACGGATCGGACGGATCGGACGGATTGATTGGACGGATCGGACGGATCGGACGGATCGATCGGACGGATCGGACGGATCGGACGGATCGGACGGATCGATCGGACGGATCGGACGGATCGGACGGATCGGACGGATCGATCGGATGGATCGGATTGATCGGATTGATCGGACGGATCGGATTGATCGGACGGATCGGACGGATCGGACGGATCGATCGGACGGATCGGATTGATCGGACGGATCGGACGGATCGGACGGATCGATCGGACGGATCGGACGGATCGGACGGATCGGACGGAACAGACGGACCGGACGGATCGGACGGATCGATCGGATTTTACTTAAATTCTACGTAAATTTTACTTAAATTCTAGGTACAGTTAAAAAATAAAGAAAAAAGAAAGTTAATGAAGACAGGACATATATTACATGTGTTTTAAGCGTATCTGTGAGTGTATGTGTGCGTGTGTGAAAGGATGCGGCACAAACACACACAGTTTGTGTGTGTGCGTGCGTTTAAAAGTGTACGACTGTTAATGAGATAGAAATTTAGCGAATAGGAATCAGAAGACACTCTATTACTTGATATTAGAGAGTTTTAAGCCATTTATATACGGTTAGGCTACAGGCTGATCTACGCATTGATTACTAATAAAATAATCGAATCTGATACTAATAATTTAACCTGATATTTTTTATCAACTGTGTTTTTTGCAGTCATCAGTATCGCGACGGGTATCGTGCTGAGCGGCATCACCGGAGCTGGAGTGCTGCTTATTGTCGTCGCCTTGACGGAAAACTGCAGAGCCATGCTGGTAATATCACTTCTTAGAACATGCTTTAGTATCATAAGAGTAGAGGATGATATAATAAACGATGGATGAACTGTAAACGACTTACTTACTTACTTTTTTTTTTTAATAACGTTGCCCCACACTAGGAATTACTCCTGTATTGTGGGTGCGTTTACAAACATTTAAACTCACATACACAAACAGCCAGACCCGGAACAACTATTTGTAGGTCATACCAATATTTGTTCCGTGCGGGAATCGAACCCGCGACACGCGTGACTTATTGTGTGACAGGTAACTTGGGGTGACTACTGACTACCGAAATGACGACTGACAGAAAAGTATGGAAGAAAAAGACATGTTACAGCGATCCCAACAAAATTGGGATGAGGGCAAGAGAATTATGACTTCCATAACTACTCCCTTATCCTACCGTACATTCCCAGTCGCCCCCACATGGATTGCCACCAAGCGGCAATTGGGAAAAAAATTCCCAGTTGCCAACGGGTGGCGACACTGGGTGGAGTAGGAGGGCGTGTCAGACTTTTACTGACTGAAACCCACCCGTGTTCCTTTAGTTGCCTGTGTGCCAGGGGCCACAGTATCTCTTTCGAACAACCCGCACCCCTGGTAGGGCTAACAAGGTGTTGGGTTAGATTCCCAACACGCTATAGTGGACCCTGTTCCCACGCGAATCTAGAGGTCTAGTTCCCCCCTCCTTCCCGATATAGGAAGAAGGAAAGAAAAGAGAGATATAAACCCCGAAAATTTCAATTTGACACTTGATTTGACGGATCACAACTACTTTCCGACGGGCCCGTATCTTCATTGACGGACTTACCAAGTAGTTAGTAACGACTTCTAGACAAGCGAGGCAGTATTTTTTTGTTCATCGTAACATTTTTTTGACCAGCTGTACATTTCTTTCATTTTTTTTTAACATCGTAAGGAACTCTGCATGTCTTAGAACCAAAATTTTTAAACATGATTGTGGTATCTACCTACCCTGCCTGGGCCCGCGTGGTGGATTACGGCCCACTACATTTCAAAAAGAGAGGAGGCCTGTGAGCCAACAGTAGGAATATTATAGGCTTATTATGTTTTTATTTTGACCAGGTATACCTTTTTGTCGCGGCAATAGTGTGGAAAGGACTGATGTCACTAGCTATCACAAAGATCGTACGAGGCTGCGTCAGGTTTAAAGACGGTAAGGTAAATTATAAATACTATTTATTTATTTATTAAAATATCCCTTACAATTTATCATTACAGGTGTATCTACCCAATACGACAGTGCGGTAACTTTTACCTCTTTAAACTAACCTATGATTTATAATTTAAAAATAAGTAATTGGTCGTCTAGTAGTCGAATTTCAATCATAATTCATTTATATACAAATACATTATTTTATAAATATATTAGCTTTTTGCGTTCCTTCGCTATATAAATTTTAACTGTGCCAATTTCCATACTCCTCTGTCCGCGTAATTTTTGTAAAAAGGGGTACAAAGTTTTCGCTTCACATATTATTATATAAACTAGTGGTCGCCCAGTGTCCGGAATTCAATAATAATTAATTTATATCTTAATGCAAATCTATAAAAAAATATGCTTCCGCACTCTTTCTCCTTATAAAATTTAACTGTGTAACTCAAAACTCTCCTCACGACAACATGACAACCGATTTCCACACAACTTTTCGGTTATCGGTGCGACTTTCCGACTATCTCGTACTCATTTCTTATTCTATCCATTCCTGTAACACCACACATATCTTTTAACGTTCTTATCTCAGCTCTATGCAATTGCCCAGCTCAACAAAATAATAATAAACAGCGTATAAATAAACTTCTCTTTTACCGGAAATTCAATTCGAGAACGTTCTTCTGTCGAAACGGAAATCAAATTGAACAGAAATCAGTACATACTCTTATTTCATTCATTTCAAAACCTCCTGTCAAGTTAGAACCGGAAAGTATTGGAAAGAAACAATACGGTAAATTGTGGCCGTAGAATATCTAGAGCAGGGATGGCGAACCAATGGCACGCGTGCCTTTGGTGGCCCGTAATAAAATAATTTGGGCATAGCAGCCTAAGTCACAGTAATAAACATAGAAATCTGAGCGTGATTATTTCATCTTCTTATGCCCGAGTCGTTACTTTCAGAAACCGTACCTATGTCGCATAACTCCAGTACAGCTTGCATTCTGCTAAAAGTAATATATGCACCTAATACCAGATACCAGAAGTTGCACTAATTTGTTCTTTCACATAAATAAGGTGGTGTGATGTTGATTACTGTATAATAGTACAAGTCTATTTCTGTTTGCTAATAAAGAGTAGGTACCTATTATTGTGAAAGTCAATAAGTCAAGATTATTTGTTGGCAGGTCAATGCCACATTAAATATTTTCTTTGCAAAAAAATCGCTCGTAGAGGTTTAGTGGTTCGCCATCCCTGATCTAGAGTATTCGCTCGCACAAAACTTTTGTTCATGTAGGTACAACAGGGGTGTTCATACTGGCTTATTAGTCGATTCGCACGCATTCACTTTCCCTAACCGGGCGAATCGTCACTTTTAACGCCGCCTGCCAGCTCTCCAAGTTCTTTATCTCCTCACTCGTGTCCAGAGAGCCCATCTCGGCATAATAAAAATTATATTATTTTCTGTGCGCTTCGCACGAAGTTAATTTATTTGTGGGCGGATCGAGAACTCCGGAAATACGTATTACGCGAATTCATGCGAATCAACTAATAATCCAGTTGGAGCATCACCGTTGTGCCTACATGAACTCAAACTTTGGTAGCATGGTGGGCTTGACAAAAAACATTGGTTTTAGGAAAAACTTGTTATGTTTGTAGACACTGCAACTTCTGTGAAGAATGTGCAATAAAACGCTATTTACCTAAAGTTTTAAGGCATATTCATTCAAATAACAAAACCGACCGCTTATGAGCGAACATAAGTAGCTACAAAAAAAACCGCCAAGTAAAAAATTAAGAATAAGTGAGATTTAGTGAGACAGAGAGAGAGAGAGTTACATCTTTCTTCTCTCTCATGTAACGAAATGTGCCAGAAGGTGACGCGTCCTTGACTGACACTGTCAATTCACGTCCAATTATCGAATCGCCGCCTACGAAGTTTCACTCTCAAAGGTTGAGCACCCCTGGCACACAAATCTCTCTTCATAAAAGTACTACATTGCCAAACCGTTTCCTGCGGCCTTCGCAAAACATTCGCTTTACATAACATTGACTATTTACATAAATTCACTATGTCTTAGTATTGGCCATAGAGCACGGAGATGCCTCGACGGTTGCAGCTGGAGGCGGCATGTCAACACTTCCAATAAAAAAAAATATAAACATTAGAATTGATAATCTCCTTCTTTTAGAAGTCGGTTAAAAACGAAGTGTGTCAGTGGGCGTCACCGTTTATTTTCTTTTATTTGGGAAACTTGCAATTGACATAATACAGGATACAATTTTAACCAGTGCGCAAACTGTAACCATGAATTCAGCATATCATTCAATACCCCCTAGCGTAGAAATTTTTCGTCAGTTATACAAAAAATATAAGCAGCTATTCTATACATTTTGACAGCGTAGGTATTGCACTTTGCTATGAAACAGCTGTTTTTAAGACCTTGGGTCTTAATTTGAAATCATTGTAAAAGCCAATTATTTTGAAAAGAGTAACCGTGGAGTTTCTTGCCGGCTCTTCTCCATAGGAAGCGACAAATTGGAACCGTGCACCTAGCTTCTGACGTTTCATAAGTGCCCTTGCAGGTTTATGTGAAATAAAATATTTTGATGTTGACTTTGAACACAAGACCTCATACACCGCAATCATCAATTACAGTATTGCGTTAAAAGAATAATACAATAACCAAAATGTATTTACTATAAAGTAGTTTAAAGGAGAAAATAAAAAGCTATATCAAGTCATACAAAGAAAGAATAATTCACCAGCCAAATAACCTGGCAAACCACCTAATGGATAAAGAAGGAATACGCAGGCTAAAACACAAAATTCCACAGGATTTCATCGGAAAAACTTACCTACATGCTATAAATAGATCTAGGATGTGTCATAGGACACATACGTCATAAAAATTACTAAATGTCCTAATATATAGTGACTGTAAGAAAAGGGAGATAGAAAAAAAAATAGTAGTCAATTATTTCTTTAGAAAATGGCGGTGACCCTAGCATTACTTTATGTATTTAAAATTAAGTCTTATTGTCTTGAAGATTAGATTACATTTTCTTGGTTCAATCGGCGGTTAGTAAGGCAAAATACCTACGTAAAATATTTTTTTACGCGCATTGGATCTTCAGCACACGGCTTAGCGCCGAGAGTTGGAAATCCAACTGTGTGTTTTTTTGCCTGGCTGGGATGCACTCTGAATGCTCAATGCTCGGTTAAACATCTATAGTCGAGAATCGAATGTGCGGTAAAATCCCACCGCGATATTTTTACGTCCCTGCGAACGTGGTATAAAGGCGCTCGTCACAGAAGTAAGAAAGAAAAAGCGTTTATTTACATTACAGCATAAAAAAAACGTTCCGTGTGTTGCCGGACGCAAAGAATAGCAGTATCCTATTTCTTCCCGTGTGTGATGTAGAAGGCGACTAGGGACTTACTAGAGAATGGACAGCAGCGTTGTCTATCCATTTTATCACCATACTGCGATCGCCGGCCAAGCGTGGCGATTATGGCAAATGGCCCCCTTTTGGGGGAGGCTTATGTCCAGCAGTGGACTGCAACCCACAAGCCACAAGTACCATACGCTGGAATAAGAAACACAGGGAAGTTTGTGTCCGTAATAATAAATTTAGATTTAAACAAGTTGTGGCATACATTTGCGTGAGTGTGTGTGTTGTGTTGTGATTTAACGTAGCAGTCAAATCAGTCGCTGTCATTCTCGTTCTCGTTCGCACGTACGATACCGCTCTTTGTAAATGTACGAGGAGCTGTTAGAACTAATAGACCGATTACATTACAAGTCAGCATTCGGAAACGTTTCTTTTAGTACAGTGCTAAGAAACGGTTCCTATTTGTTCAACGTTCGCGAACTACACAAGACTAGTTGTGATTAATGAAAGACTAAAATATTAGTAAGTAATACGTAATCCTTACATAGTTTAAAACAACCCTTAGATCTTTTAAACTATGAAACGGATTTTAATGCGGTTTTCATCAAAAGACAGACAGATTCAATAGGAAGGTTTATATGTATAATACACCAACCTTCACGCGGGCGAAGCAGCTGCAGAAAGCTAGTTACAAATAATGCGCTCAACCACTTTCGGTACCATCTCTAGATGCTGTCGGCCATTCCGTACTCTGTGGTATTGGTCCCGTATTCGTTTCCAATATATATGTAATTGAGTATGTGGAACAAACGGAGGGGTTTTTCTAACCTAATGTAAGAGTCCCCGTCGTATGGAACTGGCACGATTCTGACAAGAATGTGTTCAGAAATGGTTTTATCTTATGTGAAGAGACCCTACTGTGCGTGAGTGCCCTTAGTTTCCGATGTAGATATCTCATGTCTTTTTACTTATTTCGAAATGTTAGTAGGTAGATATGTTCCGTGTGTTGCCGGACATAAAAGAATAGCACCATCCCATTTCTTCCCGTGGGTGTCGTAGAAGGCGACTAATGGACTTACTAGAGAATGGGCAGCAGCGTTCTCTCTGCATTTTACAACCATACTGCGATCGCCAACCCGCCTGCCAAGCGTGGCGATTACGGCAAGCCCCCCCCAAATTGGGGGAGGCCTATGTTCTGCAGTGATGATGTTGATGACGGTAGATATTATAAGCCTAATAATAAATGTGAAAGTTTGTAATATGTTTGGATGTTTGTTATTCAATCACACAAATACGGCTGAACCGATTTGGATGAAATTTGGCACACAGATACTTTATAACCTGGATTAACACATAGAATACTTTTTATCCCGGTAATACGTTCCCGTGGGATAGCGGGTGAAGCCGCTAGCAAAAGCTAGTAATATTATAAATTTGAAAGTTTGTGACGATGTTTGGATGTTTGTTATTCAATCACGCAAATACGGCTGAACGGATTTGGATGAAATTTCGCAACCAGGCAGTTTATAACCTGGATTAACACAGGATACTTTTTTTCCCGGTTGTACGTTCCCGTGGGATAATTTCAGCCAGTCTTCAATACAGGGTGGCATTGGCATCGATGCGCAAACTGTATGCATGTAATCAGCTCATGATTCTAGACTTCTTAGAGTAGAAATATTTCGTCGGTATAAAAAAAAACTAGACGTTTCGTAGAAAAGTGTTTTAGCGACGTCTTCAGTTAGTAGAAATAAAACAATGTTTGTTGTAAGAAGGAATGTGTATAAATTTATTGCTACACTAACTATGTACAAAATTACCTAAGCACAAACATGAGCTTTACTTAAAAGGTAGTATTTATTAAACAGCCAATCAGAACACAGTTAAAATATTATTACAATAATCTGCGCGCGGTGCGCGCCCTCTGCCAACAGTCCAACTAACCATTTAAACGCTGAAGTTATAAATATAGGTGCCGGCGCTCGATCCTTTAGCTCAGTGTAGCAGCAAGCAGCGTCATGCGCACACGCGCTGCTACAGTGCTCCCCTTCAAGTGAAACGTACCGGTCGCCTTATGACACGGCCCGAGCGCGATGTACGCTCTGCTGTGATGTTTACAGGAGCAGTGTTCTTCGTAGCAGGACTGGAGCCCTGGTGAGTTATGTCACATGCATCATCAGTGCATGGAATGGAGAACGCAGGCTTGAGGCGGTCCACTGATATCACTGCTTGCCTTCCCGGTAGTTGAACAGTGAACGTTTTATCGCTTCGGCTAAGCACTGGATAGGGTCCGTTGTATGGTGGTTGCAGCGGTTTCTTGACTGCGTCAGTTCGCACGAATACTTCCTTGCAGGTTTTAAGACTTTGAGGTACGTATATGCCACTTCTGCTGCTGGTTCGTGACTGTGCTGACGCTTGACGAAAAATGCTAATTGCTGATCGTAGTTTTTCAACGTAACTGTAGTCCATTGAATCTGGCTTCGATGCCACGAAAAAATCTCCTGGCAGTGTGAGAGCGTGACCGTAGGTAAGCTGTGCAGCACTGACTCCACTGTCACTTCGCGTTGCGGCTCGCAGTCCTAGCAACACTGTAGGCAGCTCCTCAATCCAACTGCTCGTGCTCAGACATGCTATTAATGCAGATTTCATGCAGCGGTGCCACCTTTCAATCATTCCATTGCTTTGTGGATGGTACGGTGTAGTGTGAATGCGCTTGATTCCAAGTAGTCTTGTTAATGCGTTGAACAAGCTGCTTTCAAACTGTCGGCCTTGGTCAGTCGTCATTCGAGCTGGACATCCGAACCTTGCAATCCATCCTTCATACACAATCTTAGCGACAGTGTCAGCTGTTATGTCTTGCGCGGCGTGCGCCTCGGGCCAGCGCGTCGCTCGGTCGATCATAGTGACGACGTAACGGTGTCCTTGAGGCGACGTACTCAGCGGGCCAACGATGTCAACATGCAAATGTTCGAAACGTTGCGATGGTTCGAAGATTGCTACCGGGGTTGCAGTGTGCCGGTGTATCTTGGCACGCTGACATTGAATGCATGTTGTCACCCATTTCTTCACGTCAGTGTTCATAGATGGCCAGAAGTATCTTGTTTGTATCAGCTTCCTTGACGTTCGCGTGCCGGGATGACTGAGGTTGTGTATTGCATTAAACACCTTTATGCGGTATTCTTCCGGTATATATGGTCGTATGTTTTCTGTTGATGTCTCACAATAGATAGCGTGAGTCATCCCGGGTACTGTTATCTTCCGCATCTGGATATTTGATTGACGAAGTAAACCTTGTAAAGCTGCGTCCTTTTCTTGTGCATCTGCGAGTAACGCGTAGTCGATAGGAGTGGGGCAGTTGATAACTTCAATGCGTGATAAGGCGTCGGCGACAATATTATCTCGCCCACTGATATGACGTATGTCATTAGTAAATTCACTAATGAACAATAGCTGCCTGCTGCGGCGGGGAGTTTCTGAGTCAGATGATATTTTCTGGAGTGCATATGTGATTGGCTTGTGATCTGTATATATAATCAGTTCGCGGCCTTCATATAATTTTCTAAAGTGCTTCATTGCTAAGTATATGGCTTGTAGTTCTCGGTCGTATGTTGAATACTTTTGCTGTGCCGGTGTGAATTTCTTTGAGAAATATCCAAGTGGCTGCCATTTGCCGTTGACCTGTTGTTGTAGTACAGCACCTGCACACTTGTCCGATGCGTCACACATTAAGCCAAAAGGAGCTGCATGCTGTGGATGCGCCAGGTAGGTCGCTTTTTGAATGCATTCCTTGCATTCTTCAAAAGCTCTCGATGTTTCATCGTTCCACATTATTTCGGTTTTGTCACGTTTCTTTGAGTGTGTATTATGTAAATACATGTGCAGAGGTGCTTGAGTTGCTGCGGCGTTTGGTATGTTTTCTCGATAGTAATTTATCATACCGAGAAAACGTCGTAATTCTTCGACATTCTTCGGTTTAGGGTAGTCGCTGATTACCTTCACCTTTTCGTGTGGTGGTTTTATGCCTTCGTGGGAGACAAAGTATCCCAAGAATGTGAGTTCTCTCTTGGCAAATACACATTTGGCGGGGTTGATTGTGATACCGTATTCATCCAGGCGCTGCAGTACGATTCTGAGGTTATCTCGAGCTGTTGTTTCGTCTTCTGCAGCCACAAGCAAGTCGTCGACAAATGGGTAGACAAAATCAAGGCCTCGGAGAACTTCGTGTATGAATCTCTGGAATGTTTGACCAGCGTTCTTTAGTCCTGGGCACATACGTGGGAACTCGTATAAGCCAAAAGGGGTTATTATTGCTGTCTTCTCTATGTCTTCTTCACGAACTGGTAGTTGTGAATATGCTCTGTTCAGGTCCAGGGTAGAGAAAACTTGCTTGCCCGCAAGCTGATATGTGAAGTCCTTTATTCGTGGGATGGGATAACGGTCAGGCTTGGTAATGGCATTGAGTCGCCTGTAATCACCACATACTCGTATATCTCCATTTTTCTTCGGTACAACGTGGAGTGGACTGGACCACGGACTCTTGCTAGGTCGGCAGAGGCCCTGGCTCATCATATTCTCGAACTCCTTCTTCACCTTTTCGTAGCGATGCGGGGGTATAGGTCGAGCTCGGGCATGGATAGGTGGTCCGGTGGTTTCAATGTAGTGCTCGACTTTGTGCTTCGGGTTGAGTTTCATTGATGACAAACGAGTGACGTTTGGAAATTCAGCCAGTATGTCATGGAACGTTTGTTGAAGATCAATACTGCGTATTGTAGGTAAGCTGGTATATCGCCCCGGTGCCTTAGTTGAGAGTTTGGTTGTGTTGTCGATGAGACGTTCATTCCTTAGGTCGACCAGTAGATTGTGGTAGCCTAGGAAATCTGCTCCGAGTATTGGCTTGCTTACGGCAGCAACAATAAACTTCCATTTGTAGGGACGTCGTAGACCCAAGTTGATATCTATGGTTTTCTCTCCATATGTGGGTATCTCTGAATTATTGGCGGCGTATAACTTGTACGGCAGTGGGGTAGATCGAGTTCCTTTTCGCTTTGGTATCACAGATATATTTGCGCCAGTATCGACCAAGAAAGTTGTGTTGGTTTCCTTATCAGTGATGAAAAGGCGATATGATTTGCTGTCGACATTAGGTTCCGCCACTGCTAATGTCTCTCTTAGTTTTCCGGATTATTATCCTTGTTAAAACTGCATGGTGTTGTGCAGTGTCTTGCTTTTGCACCGAATTTTCTGTGATAATAACAGTGAGGCGATGGAGTAGATGAGCGAGATCTGAAGTTTCTTGAGTGCGAGCGAGACGGCGTTCTTGAACGGTCGCGGCGATGATTACGTCTATATTGATAATGCGACGGCGGCGATGTGTGTTTGCACCGACAGTTATCTTTCTTGATCTCGGCGATTTCTAGGTGTAACTTGCGTATTTCTTCCGCTATGAGCTGTATGTTACCCTGGGCTTGAGAGTTGTCAACTGATGCTACGACGGGCACTTCGGACGTCTGTTCCATCATCTTGTCTGCCATCTTAGCTAACTCGTCCAACGCAGTGTTTTTGCTGATGGTGTCACTGACAACAAGTACGGATCTCACTTGTTGGGGTAGTAGGTTCATCCACATCAATCTGAGCGTATCATCTGGGAGTTTTTTATGCGCTAGGTTACGCATGCGACGTAATAACTGGCTTGGCTTTTGGTCGCCCAGCTCCATATCCGATAAAAGCTTTTGCAGCTGTCTTCCATCTGATTCTTCATACACAGATATAAGCCGTTCCTTGATTGCGTTGTAGGGTCGTTCCGATGGCGGGTTTTCAAGTAGGTCACAGATTTGCTCGATGTCTTCCTTCGTTAATTGCGCAATAACCATTTGTGCTTTTTGAGCGTCGCTTTTCTTGAGATCGCTGACGGCGGCTTCAAATGTGATAAACCATAGTCGTGGTTTGTCTCGCCAAAACGGTGGAACACGCAGAGAAAGTGAAATTCCGGCGATTTCTTGTTGATATTTCGCTGCTTCTTCCATTGTTGAGTTTCGCCGATATTGAGCGTTCTTGAAATACCGGCAGGCTTTATTCGAACGTCGGGTACTTCGCTTTATTCGATCGTCGGGATCACGTCGGGGTCACCACTTTAGCGACGTCTTCAGTTAGTAGAAATAAAACAATGTTTGTTGTAAGAAGGAATGTGTATAAATTTATTGCTACACTAACTATGTACAAAATTACCTAAGCACAAACATGAGCTTTACTTAAAAGGTAGTATTTATTAAACAGCCAATCAGAACACAGTTAAAATATTATTACAATAATCTGCGCGCGGTGCGCGCCCTCTGCCAACAGTCCAACTAACCATTTAAACGCTGAAGTTATAAATATAGGTGCCGGCGCTCGATCCTTTAGCTCAGTGTAGCAGCAAGCAGCGTCATGCGCACACGCGCTGCTACAGTGTAATACCTACGCGATCATAATGTATGCAACAGCTAATCTGTTATCGGTAAATAAAAAAAAAAGCAATTATGAAATGAAAAGTGAAATGTTTTTTTAAGAGGAAACCGGTGGTTTGTCCTAGAACCAAATTCGCAGACATGTGACATCTACCAACCCGCACTGGGCCCGCGTGGTGGATTACGGCCCACTCCCTCTTGCCGAGAGGAGGCCTGTGTCCCAGCAGTGGGAATGTTACAGGCTGATTATGAGTATTTTTTTTGGAAGGTGGTTGTTTGTTTTTTGGAAATCGAAGTCGCAAGAACGAAGTCGCAGGCTAAAGCTAGTGCAGGTATAAACCTTCCGAAATAAATTCTCTGAATGATGGTGACACCGCATCAAAATCCTTTGCGTAGTTTAGAAAAACAACGCTGTCGCACAGACAGACACGAAAAGCTACTTTCATTAATTATGTCACTAGCTTTTTCCAGAGGTTTCGCCCGCGTGTACGTCGAAACTTATCCCACGGGAACTTGCTTTCGGGACAAAAAGTTCAAAGTTAATCCAGGTTATATACTATCTGTGTGCCAAGTTTCAACTAAATTCATTCAGCCGTTTTTACGTAATTAAAAAAAAAGATACAATAGTAGGATTATATAGAATGGTATTATTTTTCAGCTCCTAAAATAAAAGACGAGCAGCACAGACTGGCTAACCTGGCGTGTGTCAGCGGACTTCTTACATTCCTTGGAGCCAGTAAGTTTTACCTACTTTAGTCACTTCTAACCTAGTCATTTGTAACGTGGCTGGCATGTTTGGAAAATACACACTTGGATTTTCAACTGTCGGCGCATAGCAGAGCGTTGAAAATCTAGTGCGCGATAAAATCCCATCGCGATATTTTTACGCTCGTACGAAAGTGGGCTTATAAGGTGGTGTTTTCGACCCCGAGAGTCACTTTCATCGTCAGAAAACCAGCATGCCCTAGAACTAAACATTCGAAGACATGTGACGTCTACCAACGCGCACTGGGCCCGCGTGGTATTACAGTCCTCTCGAAGAGAGGCGGCTCTCGGCCCAACAGTGGGAACATTAAAAGCGATTATGCTATGCTTATGCTATATCTTTTTGTATGCACATATTTGAGTGAAAAATAAACTTTTGTTTCAGTCTTTCTTTCACAATTCATAGGCTACATTTTAAACATTGCTTCAAGTGATTGCTTCCAACATGCAATTCAATTGCTTCGCCATAACTGAAGTATAATTTTATTTCAGTATTATACTTCTTCTCCATCGTTGTGGTATTCAGTTTCTACCATTTCCGATACGTTCGCCGAGCGATCCTGCTGCACGAAAATGAATGTGCATGAATTCGGCAAGCCTTCGTCCTCCGACAAGCTTTCGTCCTTCGCCATTCGTCCTTACGGCTTAATGAAGATTTCTAAATTAATACTTAATTATATTAAATGGGATTTTTATACCGTAGCCTGTTTTATTTTATGACTATTTTATTAAAAGGGGAATTTCGGCCGAATAGGGGTGAAGGAGTCTTAATGGGAAATGAAACATTAAATAAACGAGTTTTGATTTCAGTTTATTACGAAATTATTTTAATGACGTTTTTTTATTAAAGGGTAGGTGCACAAAAAATGTAGACTACAGTATTTGAACTGGTAGAAAAATCGCGAACACTTATAACATTGATAATGATGATGACTCACAACATTTAAAATTAGACTTTTCTTAGGTTTTTTGTAATTTGCAGGTATCTAAGTGCAAAAAAAAAAATGATTTGCGACCGTAACGCGTATGTATTTATAAATAAATAAAAATCGTTATTGCAGACCACGTAATCCATAAAACAAACACAATAAAACATATGATATCGGTCCTCGATACGTCTACAAAATTTTAAATGAAAAATCTGACCGTTTGAAGTGGGTCAAAATCAAGTCCAAATAAGTCAGTTACAAACAGACATAAAGGTGAAGCGTGTAAAAACCATTCAGTGGAAGCTTGTCATTGTTCTGCAAATTGCAGTAAACGTAACTTTGAATTTTGCGCTACCATGGAACATTAATTTTATCGTAGTCCTGTCTTTTGACTTTCATGACAATGAAATAAAGTTCAAATCTCCAAAAACCAAGACTTCATGATATGGAAAAACTCCAGGTAAGTAATACTTGCTTCAGTTTTTTCGTGTACCCTACCACTTAGCAGTGGGTACCATTCGGGCCGTGAGAAAACTAAATAATTCCCTTGGTTTTGATTTTGTTACAACTTTTCTTCAAGGTCTTGCGTGAAGCGTCGAATAGTTCCGGAACAAAGATTTCGGATCCTAAACGAAAAACGAAATTGGCTACGTTTCGGCAAAAAAAATGTGAAGTAACCAAGGGCCTTTATAAAGGAAATTTTGGTTGCTGTATTACTTATTCAGAAATACGACGTTTTGCCTAAAATATAGGTATGGTTAAGAAAACAATATCAAGTGTTTCGAGACATACCTAACAGTGGTCGACTTTTCACGTGACCAGAGAGCTGGCCTATTTTAAGGTCAAAGAATCAGCATTGCCATCCAATGTGGCAACGTTGCCAGTCTTTAGGGCACTTTTCCCACTGACAGCGATGCAGACGAATTTTTTGATGATATGATTCTTTCTCCTGTTTTTTATTAAATGCACGTATTAATATTTGTAAATGTGTAACATTAAGATATTAATGAGCAGTATTTCAGTAACATCTGTTACTTCAAAAAACTTCAAATAAACTACTCCTGTAATAATTGTTAAGAAAACACATACATAAATGAATAATTTATTATTTTGCACTTATTTTTTTACCTTAACATTACGTTGTAGTTATTCTTTCATTAACTTATTTTTATCATATTATTATATAATAATATGATAAAAATAAGATTTTTTTTGTTTTTTGTTTGAGCATGCTAATCTCTGAAACTATTGGTTCAGGATACGTTATTTTTACATTTGGTAGCCCAATTTTTGAGGAATGGGGAAAGGTTATTTAACATGTAATATTTCTAACAAAAGTTAGAAAGAACTTATATTTAATATAAAGGGGAATCTAGTCGCGTGCTCGAACTCACTGATGGGCCTGGCTAAAAAGCACGCTGTCTCACCAGGCATCGTGTCCGACAGAGGTAGTATCAGTGATGAGCAGTTAGACGTTAGTCTACACGCACAACGTTGTTGAGTGAGATGCAGGATCATTTTTAGTAAAACAGGTGTGTAAAATATTCAGAAAAGTCAGAGTCAGAAGTCAATGACCAATAAAAAATATTGAAGTTTTCGATATTTGAGCTTTATCGGTACCGACTTAGTTTTTGATATTTTATATTTCTTACATAAATACGCCCAAAGTTAGGTAAAATTAGCAAGAATGACGAATCTTTGTTGGCTCCTTACTTTTTAACGGCTTTTTATTTTAGTATTCTATTTCCGTACTGACAATATCAATAATGAGACAAAACCATGCTATGTTAAATTTTTGATGTACATTGTCGAACAGTGGAGTAATACACTCTCGAAGTTTGTATGGGAAAAAATGTCGACTAGATTCACCTAAAGGTTATAAATTTTCATTCGAGGGCTGTTGGAATTTGTAGGAGAACATACGAAAATTACGATATGATACCTGAGTAGAAGTTAGAAGGGAACTGTTGAACATACACCGCCTTTTTATAGCAAAAAGCGTTCCGTTGCGGCCCGTTGCGGTTGTATGTGCGCTTGGATTCATACAGCAAAGCTACAGCGGTCTGCCAATTCCAATAATCCGAAAATTAAATAAAAGCCATTTTCTCCAACGAATCTTATAGGGTAGAAGCACACGCAGTCGTCACATAAATCACAATAAGGTCCATCGATAAAGATTTGTGACTGCCCTCTGTACCCTTACCCTTATAATCCCTATTTTCTTTTATTGATAAACGCAGCTATTATTATCAGAGTTTTACTTGAGTTTTCGCTTACAACGGGAATCGGGGAAAAGATATAGGTAGTGGAAGGTTGTGTTCAGGGAGGGAAGATGGAGACGGATATTGTCTATGAACATATGTATATACCTACATAAAAAACAGTTCCATAACTGTGTGCTAGTTCCACATTTATACGGACATGTGCTGCTGACGAGTTTGTTGCGCCACTTCTTCTTCCCAGCGAAAGCACTAGGAAGTGGTGAAGGGCGGGCGTTTTGGGGACTGTGTTACATAACACACGTGATTTTGACGTTCAAGAAGTGCTGACTCTCAGCCTAGTTTGAGTACCTAAATGATTTTTGAAAATTTTATACCTGTTATTTATTTGGTGTACATACTAAAGAGTATTCCATTATATTCTAAACGATTGAATATAGAAGTAAAATAGCCCTATTTTCAAATGAAAATTAAAATAGCACGATTTTTTTTCTCTTAGAACAACAAAAATCTTTTCTCCATACATGAGCCATAAATCGCGAAAATAATAACCTTATCATTTGGCGTACTATAAAAACATTTTCACAAGTACTCATAGAATGGAAACTATCGCTATAAAAAGCGGGTGGCCGCCAACACGTGCTTCTACCCTCGACTTTATGACGTCATAAACACGACGGCAGCGCTTTGAAAGCGGCTCAAAAGTTTCTGCAACAGATTGTATTAAGCGCTTTATGCTGTATACTACAGTATTTTAGCTGTAGTTAAGGAATTACATCATTGTCGCCACGACTCTTCTGAGCCAGGGAACGGGTAGGGTAAAAGGTCAGAGGGGCAGTTCCCGTAATAGTAAGAACGTTCCCAGTCTGATCTCAGTCTCAAACTGTCAAAAATACTTCGAGTTTCCATACATTATTGACAGATTTTTTATATTTGATTGTCGCCGAGATGCGACTGCGACTAAATTTTGAACGTTTTTAATTACGAGAATAGGCCTTCTGAAATCCAATTTCTGGGACACTTAAAGAAGGAATATTGATGTCTTAAGCCGTGTCATGACCGAAGCGTTTGGCGAATGCCGCGTTCATATTGTTCGGTGAACCCGAATGCGTCGTCGCCAGACACAAATAAATTAGTTAATTATCAGAGTCAGATATAGAAAATAACATATTATTTAAAAGTGTTGATTCCATTCGAGCGAATTAATTCGTGAAAATCGACTAATTAGCCATACAAAATAAAACTTAGTATGATTTCCGTTTATGCACCATAAAAAGGTATGAAATTATAGTACTTAAAAAAAAACTAACTTGGCAAATAAAATCGTTAAAATGTTAATAATATATTTTATAATTGTTACCCCAACTACATCGACCCCTTGTCTAGGAGTTAATCATATACACCGTGATATTTTAGTCGTCTTACAAAGATGGTCCACTCAATGTATCCGTCATAACATACCTCTAGGCGCGTAATAAAATAACCAACGAAAAGTAGAATAATAACTCATTTTTCACACACCCACACACATACACTGCGTGTGTGAATATCGGATACAAAGATTTGAATAGACCATTCATTATGTAGTTCATAATGATGTCTGTCCACCACCACCACCACCTGCCTAACGTTTTTCCAACTTCGTTGGGGTCGGCTTCCTGTCTAACCGAATGCCGTTGAATACTAGTATTTTACATAGAATGACTGCCTATCTGACCTCCACAACCCAGCTACTGGGTAAAATGTTAAATACTAGACTAGTTGTCAGACTTTCGAGCTCCCGACGACCCGAAACGACTGCCCAAGATCCACTAATGACGGCTGGGACCAACGCTTAACGTGGTTTCGGAGGCACGGACGGGTATTGGTATGTAAAGATGGTCATCGATCGCGGATCAACCGTTGCAAGCGTAGCTTAACCTGGCTCGATCGACCTATGCGACTGCTAGCCACAAGGTAAGGTATGTGTATATCTTCAAATAACTGCTCTATATACCGTTTCAGCATTTCTTATGCAGCAAAGACACGGTTGTAAAATCCCATTTACATGCAGAAATTAGACACGTTTTCCACATTCTTTGCTACGTGTTTTTTACACTGTAGGTATGCCCGTCATGTTAAGTATATCTATGCAAATGATTTTACAAGCAGATGATCACATGCTTAAGAAAACTGGGTCAATAAGGCTGTAATTCCTGGTTTTTTCTTCCATTCTTTGTACATTTACTTCGTGTCTTCACAACTAGGGCTGCCATTCGAATATTCGAACTTTCGAATTATTCGAATAATAAACTTTTTCGAATTATTCGAATAATAAACTTTTTCGAATTATTCGAATAATAAACTTTTTCGAATTATTCGAATAATAAACTTTTTCGAATATTCGAATGCATAGATTGCGATATTCGAATATTCGACCAATTTCCATAACACCGGACTGCGAACCCTGATGTCTATAAAATTAAATTTTAAAGTTTATGATGTGTGATATGTACCAATGTGTGGTCGACAAGTGCCTCCGTAACATGAACTTTATTTAGCACATGGTATCCAATTTGAGTATTGGATGTATATCTAGCGTGGGGTGCTTGATATTAATTGATTATAAAAATACCTCAAAAAGCACCCCACGCTTTTTAATAGAATTAAATTATTTTCTACTTTTTAGTTTGGTTTTTAAAGCGTGTTTTTTTAGTTTAAACTATTATTTTTTAAAGTATAAACAATTATCATACAGAATATCAGCGCATTTTTTTACGCAGCAGACTGACGTCATACCCATAGACCAAAATGGCGTCCATTGCGTCCAGCGTTTTCGTCAAATTACGCGCGAAATATGAAAATGTAAAATTTAAATGCATTTTAGTTACACTAACCGATGAAATATTTTTTGTGTTTTTTAAGTAGTTAATTAACATTTTAGAATCTAATTAAGACACTTTTTAGAAATGGGTTATACCGTATTAGCCCTCGGGTGTCCTGATACCTGTCATTTATCTAATTCCAGAGCTAAAGACTTGCCAAACTATCTATAATTGAAAATATGTAGTAAAACAAATGATAGTTCTAAATATACATAACATTTCTAGTTTGGAATTCTACTCGCGTCCATGTTAACGTATGAAGTAATAAACTAACTTCTTCGAACTGACCGCGCGCCAGATGTTCTAGTTATTATTTTCATGTGTTTTAGAATGTTTTCCAAACTAATTTATTGAAGTTTTAAGTTATTAGGTTGGCTTTGTTTAAGGTGCGGAAACATGCATTTTTTTGGGAATAAATAAGGTTCAAAATAGCGATGCGTTTGATGTTAATTGAAACGAATGACCACCAAAATGAAGGTTATTTTGCAGTTTTAATTCGATGACAAATTAATGCACGGTTATTAGGGCTGATTGTTCAATAGTCAGACATCTTTTATCTGAGGAATAAATATGTCGGTTTGACAGCTTTTGTATAGAAACTATGCCAAACTGTCAGATTTATTGTTCAGTTAAAAGTTATCCGACTTTTGAAAATCAGTCCTTAGTGGAATAATTGTTAGGTATTTTTTTTAATTTGATTGAATTTTCTTTATTGTCATTATATGATTACCCCATAGCTCGTAGGTCTAAAAATCTTCTGGTAGAGTTTTGTTAGACTATTTAATACAAGCACAAAGGGAGAAAATATTTTGTAGGTTTACCTAAGTCTATTGCAGGCCACTTGTTCACTACCTAAAGCCTATAAGCCTATAGACTAGAATAAAATTCTAGTTACTAGGCCGATATCTATATCTGACAAAATAAAATGTTCGACTCAACTGCTCACACCAAAACTTTAATACACTCCACTCACCCGGTAAAAAAGGTGCTCCAATCCGGTTACCTATGGGTTTTCCTACTTTTTTCCAGGCTCCGAACACTGAACCCACTTTATGAAGCCTATAATGGCGTAATATTATCCATGGTGAGCTTACTTTTTAATTATTGAGGACCGACTGAGGCTTACGAATTAAATTCATATAAAATATGTATATCAAGTTTGGATAGTATGTTTCGGAATAACCATATTCCGAAACATACTATATAGGCAAATTATATTCTATCTATTGATATAATACTAGCTCCTGTGTGTGACTTTGTTCGCGTGGAAGTCGTAGGAGACACAATATCTTAAAATTACAGGCACATGTTTTAAATCTCCCGACCCACCGCGTCACAGCGCGTCGCCCGCCACGCTATTTTTTGTTTTCGCTTAGCGTTTATTTGATTTTTTTTTCTTTTTGCTCGGCTAGCATGATGTTAAATAACTTATAATCTTGCTCAAGTATTGGGCTATCAAATGGAGCTATAAGAAAGGCGACTGGTAGTTTTGGAGATTAGCGCGATCAAACGAACTTCAGCTTTGAATCCAAAATCAAATCGAAACCATGAATTTAGTAGTTACCGACATGATTTTTGATTCTTAAATCTGAATTTCCTCCTGTTGCGTAGAAATTGGTCTTCAGTTATTTAAAAAAATTAGCTCTGCCATACAATTTGACGCTTATGTTTAAAGCATTACACTTCAAAATGAAAAGTTTTTTTTTGGATAAACGACGATAAATTTCTGTATTCATGGCAACAAGTTGTACATACGTCGATGTCCTAGTATTAGTATAAATACTTAAAATAAAATGGGAAGGGTTGTTTTCAGCTCCCCAAAGCACTTAAAAGATGAATGTCATAATTTCCTCAAATAAGAATTTTTTCAATAGAAAAGTAGCTAATTAACAAAGTAAGTTTAATCGCATCACAAGATCAAAGGTCAGGGACAATACTAGTAATCCACGGCAAGAATTTGGCTAAGTCTGTAAATATGGTGTAGTGTTTTGGGTCACATTGAAATGCGTTCTGCTTCGGTACTGACAAGGACACCAGACCTCGGAGGTACCAGGCGTCACCAGTCTTGAAGACCATGCCGCTGCCGGCGCTGGGGCACGTTGGTACTTCTAGAAATAGAGGGCAGAACTTCAGAATTATGCTAAGGACGGATTTTCAAACTAAAAATAATTTAGCAACACAAAAAAAAACCGCATATTAAAAATAGCAACAGTGGTGAACACTTGGTAATGGCCACGACTTACGAGTTAGGTCGGGGGTTAGAACGTCAGCCAGCGTTTTACTTTGTGTAAATTATTTCATTACCTCTGCTCTCAAAACGGTATAGGAAAACATCGTGAGGAAACCGACATGTCCTAGACCCAAAAATTTGAAGACGTGTTCCACTTCTAACTTGCCACTGTGAAACCACTGCTCGACAATGGTATATTATTAGGTACAGATTAGTCATGGCCATAGCGAAAGACTTTCGGAAGGGGGGTATAATTTTGAATCTTATCTACATATTTTTAGCAATCAAAGAACGATGGGCTCTTGCGTCCCCAAAATATTAACTTAGTCAACAGACTTGAGACGTATCACATTTAAAAGGTCTTAGCTTATGATCATTCTTTACTATAGCGATGATCGTCAAAAGTATGGGATTTTCAGGGAAATTATGAAAATGTAATGGTACAACTGTAGTACAAATTATGTTTGATTATAAAAATAAGTGAAAATCGTAATTATTTTTCCTTAAGGTACTTCTAATTGTATTTTATTTTCAATTTAATAACATTTTCACAGTTGTTATACCCTGTAGATATTAGTATTGTTAGCACCCCTACATCGTTAGACAAATAAAATTGAAGGATGACTTTGTTCAGGAAACCCCACATATTTAAGACTTTTTTTTCCTAGTGGGAAATCATCAAATGACTTCTCCCGCTCTGGGTGGAACAGGAGGGCGTGTCAGACTTTTACTGACTAAAACCCACCCGTGTTCCCTCAGTTGCCTGTGTGCCAGGGGCCGCGGTATCTCTTTCGAACAACCCGCAGCCCTGGCAGGCACATATTTAAGACTTGAAACCAACGATTTGTTAGTATGTAGTACGTAACGGATATCAGGCAAAAATTAAGAATGTTGGATCAACAAAAATTGGGGATGGAGTCCTAATCTCTTGCCCATCGTCCTTTCGTTGATATCGTTACTAGGGGACTTGAGCATACCGCAGGAAACTGTGGTACGCCGCATAAGGCTTTGGCATTGGCCATGCTGAGTCATGCCGCTTAGTGAGCCTTTCAAACAAAAACCAACTCCATCTTACCTTTTCGATTTCCTGCGCAGTAGGTGTATTCTGAAGTGAATCGAGTGAAAAAGTTGTTGTGTGATCTGGTGCAAGTCACCTGGTTGACCACCGGCATCTTCTCTGGAACTAAATCGTTCATCACTTGGCCTGCATCGTCGAAATTCCAGCCTAATAACTGTAAAACAAAGAATATAGGTTAGTTAGGGTATCCAAAGAGATATCAGCAATAATTGAAGGGGTCTGCTAGGTCCGATGCCTGCCAGGGTCGCGGATTTGTACGAAATAGTTACCGTGGCCCTGGCACAGGCAACTGAAGGAACACGGGTGGGTTAAAGTCAGTAAAAGTCCGACACTCCCTCGAGCTCCACCCAGAGCGGGAGAAGTCATTCGATGATTTTCCATCCAAAAAAAAGGGTCTCCAAAACTGCAGTACTAACTCATCTAGAGATAATTAAACGCTTTGCTACCCTCGCCTCGGCTGCTTTTGTTTTTTTTTATTGCATTCAGCAATAGGGCTTTGTCTTGACCTCAATCACGCCTGATGGAAAGGAATTGATGAGGTGTATCATGGAACGAGCGTGCCATGAAGATGTGTGTTCACTCTTGCTTTGAAGGCAGATGGGCTTTTTCTTTTTCTCGTGTGGAAGGAGTGAGAGAGGTATGCCCGTCTCTCTTTCCGCTGTCTCCTTTGCATGCATCACTCATGATCCATCCTCGTAAAACAGGCGACTACGTCATCGCATTAGTTCTTGTTTTATTTGTGCTTGGCGCAGCATGTGTTCACTGTTATTCGACAACTCAAAAATTGTCCTCTTTCTAGCCATCATCATCTTTCATTGCACTGTCAGCCTTTAATGTTCCCACTGCTGGGACACAGGCCTCCCCCGGGGTTGGTAGATGTCACAATGTCTTCGAAGTTTTCGTTCTAAGACATGTCGGTCTCATGACGTTTTTCTTCACCGTTAAAAGATAAAGATGCATTTATTTGTATAAACATGTGTAATATGATACATAAATATGCACATATGGATGGCAATTCGTTTAAAATTGCTGGTTCAACACGTTTTGCTATATTCGGCGTACAAAATAGTTTATAATATTTTAGTTTAAAATTATAAATGAGAATGTTTTTAATAATAGTCAAAATTCAATCATTTCAAATACATAATCAGTAAATACAAAAATATAGTCAAAAAATAAATGAATAATAATACTTGAAACAGTAAAATTACTAAAACTAAAATACTTATTAAATTACCTAAATTCAAAATCCTTACTATTTGAGAGCAGTGGCTATAAAATAATTAAAACAAAGAAAAACGCCTGTCTGGGCTCGACCCTACGATCTACAAGCCTACAAGTTGTAAGTCGAGACTGTTACCACTGGGGCCAAGTACATATATATCGATGACTGGGGCACAGTATGATAAGTGCCTCAAAATCGGACATCGCTTTTTTATTCTTTCAATCGATAGTATGCACTATTTTGAATGCGAGAGTAGAACTCCCGTTTCTTATATACTTTGAAACAGATATATAATTTTTATTAGATTATTCTAGATTTTCAGAAAAACTCTAAAATAAACGATGTGATAAACATATTATTTGAACATTTGTTTTTTAGGTTTATTGACACACAATGACTAACACGGTATTACAAGGTATTCATAGGCGAAACAGAAATTATTTTTCTACAATAGAAAAACAAATATAAACAATTTTCATTTTATCCTTCTTAATTTTTTCTCTAAGACATCTTTTGTAAGTAGCACCCTAATATTTATCTTAAAATATTCTTCAGAACTATACTATTGACTATAAAAAAATCAGATGCAAATCTATCAGGAAATCGAAGATATGATGATTCTATGGTTTTCAAAATTTTCTCTGATAAATAGGGTTAACAGTTAACACTCAGAACGTAAAAAAATATTAATAATTTATATTGAGACAACATTATTTTCTATCTTAACGCGGGTCCCATACTTATATAAGGGGTAATCTTCGAAACTTCTCATCCGATTTCAAAAAATCTTTTACAAATAGAGAGCTACACTATTGCTAAGTGCTATAGGAAGTTTCATGGTAAAAGTATGTGACTTTCACGTAGACGAAGTCGCCGGCAGAAGCTAGTAATTAAATAGAGAAGAAAGTCTACATTTTCTGTGACATGAGTTTGTGTGTCAATATATTCAAACTCTACGAGGCTTGTGACTTGGCTGGAACTAGTTTCCTCTGCTTGGGGTTCTTTTCTATTACTATGAACATTAATGGGTTTTAACAAATTCAAAACTATGATTGACAGAGGTTGGCGTTTTAACTTCTTAAATCTCTGTTGAAGCCTGATATCGGAGATGTATGGGTCTGAAATAAATCTAACATGGTCTTTTCGCGTTCAGATTTCCTACTGTGTGATGTTCGCGGTCGTGTGCCAAAATTGATTCCGTGATTCGCCAGCTTCCTCCGATAGAACACGTATAGTTACCTATATGTATATGCGCTGAATGCGTGATTATTTCCTTGCCGTGGACCAATATTTTGTGTAATGTTACTGTCATTGGGTACCGTTCGTATACCGTAACATATTTAGTTTTTTTTCAATTTATTTATTTTATTTACGAAAAGTTACATAGAAAAATACATAAGTCTTCTGCCAAACTGCTGTACAGCAGCAGTGGCAGTGTTCTCGTGGATACACTTTTGTGATTGACTACTTTATAACATGATACACATGGCCGCAAAGTCGAAGCAAAAAGAAAAGAAAAAGAAAGGAAAGGACACTAAATATCTAACGATGGGCTAACGATGGGCTCACTCAGGCTCACGTCTTGCCCACCAGTCTGGCATGAACAACGCATGCACACAACAAAAATACAAAATCCCCACGACCGCCCCCGCCCCCCCCCCCCCCGCCGGAGGGAGACGCCGCGACGGCCGCTCGAGCGGTGACAACAACAACATGCCGCGAGCGCATGCCAGACTGGCCGGCCCGCGCCTGCCTCACAAAGTAATTACATAACTAGGTTCTTACGCTAAGGACATAAACCTAAATAGTGCTTAGTCGCAACAGATTTGACGAAATTACTAAATTTTTCAGCATCTACTGGCAATTCACAGGATAAAACTACTAATATTGTACTATGAAGTAGTATGTAGATAGTCTAATATCCACTGTGGAAGGCATAATATTTCGGCAAACACAGTGCGGTTTTTATCAGACAAAGCTGTCCTAGCAGTATTTCCGTCATTTGTGGTGGGTGCCAAACAATCAAACACTCTGTTACAATCGCCCTGAGAGAAGCTGAGAACCGAGCGAAGTGGAAGAACATCGTGCATAAAGCCACGAAGGCCTTTCAGGGACACGACCTTCAGTAATGAAGAACGTGACCAAGAAGAAACAAACAAACGTACGCGTAAAACGAAATAAAATTTACAAAGTATACTAACAAAAAAAAATTCTTGACAAAAAATATTTTGTATAATTCAATAATTCCTTGTAGTAGCCACTAACTACGAGGATTTTTTGAATTTTATAAAATATTGTTTCCCAAATTTTTTTTTATCCCGTTACATTACCAATGGTTACCTCATACCTACTGTTTATAATTAATGAGTAATACCTACTTCAATTTAAGACTTTAAAGAATTTGGTAATCGATTTTTGATTTTCGGTAAGTGTCCGTGATAACGCGAATCCCTTCGTGTTATGCATCTGATATTTTACAGGCAGGTTGACAAAACACTAAACAATAATGAATGTGAAAATAAATGATTTTTTTGACGCCCTCTAGAACCGGCGCAAAAAAAAAAAAATACAGAAAAAAATACGTAACTTGTTTTAAATTACAGCTAAAAATATTTTTTGCGTTTCTAAAAATAGCAGAAATTTGGCTTTATCGCATACTAAAACACAAAAATGTTGCCTACATAATAAATTGTAACAATGTTTTTGATTTCTATGGATAACCAGAATAAAATATTAAATTAATTATAGCTCTGGTTCTAAGTTGAATTCGAATATGAGAGTTCTACTCTAGCTTACAAAATAGTGTATACTATCGATTAAAGGAATAAAAAAGCGATGTCCGATTTTTGAGGCATTTATCATACTGTGCTGGGCCACCACAGCTCCTATTTAAGACCATCAATATATTGTCTATTTATATACATACCATTCCCTCCTTCCCAACGACCTTCTTTAGATCTGTGTCGTCCTTCGGCCAGAGACAAGCTGGTCTAACCCAGTCAGTGTACTTCGCTGGATGGGTCAGCTCCAAAATCGCCACATCGTGATTGAAGGTGGAGGCATTGTAGTCCGGATGAACTACTATTTCCTTGACCTGAAACATGTGTCTTGGATTATAAAAGTTGAGCGATAGTAGTCTCTCAATTGATTATTCTAGTAGGTACTAAGGTGAGGTTAAACGCTGTGATGCGCTGGCTAGAGGGAGCGGCACGTGGGCCGAGTCGAATGAGGGGAAGTGACTGCAAGTCGAAGCAGTTTTGTGAGGACAACGAACGAATGCTGACTTCCAGTTCTCCTTACGCGAAACTGTCGGTTTGCCCGAACTTAGAAAATAGTTTGTTTGTTACCTAGAATTGTACTGTGTTAATTATTTCGAAAGTGAAATACTAACTGATTTGCTATTTCATCGTATTTTATTGTAAACCTGCACTTTGGATTCCGTACCATCGAAACGAGATAATGACGGCGCTATCGCACAGCCATCGCTGACGCCGCCATAATTATGTTACGTTAAACAGTGATCTACCAATAATAAGAAAGAAAGATCCGCTCCTGGCTAAGTAAAATACATAGGTTTATCGATCAAAGGTTAAGTAACAGCTGTCGAGGTCTTAAATCAAGTTAAGCCGTCGGTCCCAGCTGTCATTCGTGGATTTTTGACAGTCGTAAGGGTCAAAATCAAAAAAATTAAATCTAAATATTTTATTTCACATAAACCTGCAAGGGCACTTATGAAACCTCCGAAGCTAGGTGCACGGTTCCAATTTGTTGCTTCCTATGGAGCAGAGTCGGCAAGAAACTCCACGGTTACTCTTTTAAAAATAATTGGCTTTTACAATGTTTTCAAATTACACTGATAATAGGTATGGGAGGACAGTGCAGGCCTGTCAAAGACTACCAAGTACTTAGAGAAAAGAAATTAAAGAATAGAAAATCGTCTATAAATCTACAGTCTGTAAGGCCTGTAGCGGTCTCTCATTCACAATATGTAAAATAATCTACATAAGTAAAATCAACCTATTTAAACCAAGTGACATGATTTCCATGAGAATAACTAATAAATAGTCGATATTTGAGGTGATGTATAATGTCAAATAATCACGAGAATATGTCAAAATTTTTTAAAAATGTAACGAATAAAAATGAACATTGTAATTTGTAGTTATGCTGTTAATGAGGTACCAGGGAAGCCACATGTGCAGAAGAAATTAATGCCAAACATCCCTGTCTTCAACGTAGTCTTTTATCTTATAATATGCATTTTTGTTAAGTATACGTTTTATCGTCGGTCGTCTGAAGGCCAAAAGTCTTGCATCCAGTCTTACCAATGCGTATCGTATTACCCAGTTACTGGGATGTAGAGGTCGGATAGACAATTTTTCTATGTAAAATACTGTTATACTGATGTATTCTGTTATACTAGAAGCCGACATTTAAGTACATAGTGGAAACAAGGCTAGGTAGATGGTGACCGTCTGCCTTGATCGAAGCCATGAGATACTTACAAAAGTAATCTGCACTCCATCCACTGAGGTCCAAAGGTTAAGTTTCCCCAGGTAAACCGACAATGTGTGCCGGTCAACGACACGTTTCATGGACTTCCTGGTGACGCAGTGTGCTGCTGTTATAACGTGTCGGGCCCCGACCAAGGTGCCTCCGCAAATGTACTTGTTGTCCACGTTCTGGAAACGAGGAATGGAGTTGTTAGTTGATTTTGCAAGTCGTCACTCCACACCAGCTTACGTCTAAGCTACAGAAGGCAGGGCTGTGGAACAAATAATTCCCATAGCTAACATGAAATGTGAAATGAAAGTAAGTGGGTACGTAGGTAGTGATGTAAGTAGATCTGATCTAAGGGTTGATTTTTCAATAGTTAGATCATTTTTATGTGAAGAATAAATATGTCAGTTTGACAGCTTTTGTACATAAAATAGGTCAAACAGATTTAGTCTTCAGACAAAAGTTATCTGACTATTGAAATCAATATTTTAAAAGTAGATGAATGGAAAAACTAAGGAAACTCCATCTTATAAACCTCGGACCGTATCAAAGATGCCGTAACAACGTAAGTACTCACCTGAGATCGGTAGAGAGCGACCTGCCACGGCCATTGCTCCAAACTGGTGGTACCCTGACCCACGTTAGGTGTTTGGGTATACTCCACCTTACCGCATTGACGCTGAAAAATTCAAAGTTTATTACTTAGTTCGTTTCTTATTATTTTATTCAATAAAATCAGTGAATCTCCTGCACCCGAATTGCGTAGCACACCCTTTTTCAAAATCCGGAGGCTTTCAAAAGTAATTCCTAATCCATTGCTTCATATGTTTGAAATTTTCGTCTGAAATACAACATAAATAACGCAATGAATGTTGTCGAATTGTCAAAATGAAAAGCAATGTAATTACTAGTGTGTTACGCGATTTCCCCGCTGGTTTCTCCCGACAACCGATCGTCAGCCGCGTCTGAAGGTATCATGGGTGTTGGAAGAAAATTACTTATTAAATGACTGTGCAATGCAACAATGCCTTCCGTACTGTTAAGGAAGAACATTGCTTGAATTTTTTATAGAATAAGATTAACCCCTTATTTATAAACGTTGCTTATAGTTAACGAATGATTAACGGCTGTTTAACTATACATTTTTGACGTTTAAACACCTCCTAACTTTAACTACCGTTTATAAATAAGGGGGTTTGTGTTTATCTGAAAACCTTAGTAACAGGGCAACTCGATCAGAAAATTGTTACAAAATAATATAAAGCATAACATCAAGCTTGTAATCCCCGAAGGGCCTGGCAGAGGTGTACCATAGAGTACATTCACAATTCACCAGTTATATTTAAGTCCCACGTTGGTGGCGAGCCTATTGCCGTCAACCAAACTCCAGATAGAAAAACCCAATAACACTTTACCCGACCTTAATCGAACCCAGGACGTCATGCTCAGTAGTAGCGCTGACCTGACCAACGAGGCAGTCAAAAATATAATAATACAGGGTGTAAGGGAAACGCTTCCGAAAACGAAGACAGGTGATAGGGCTAGTGATTCTCGATAGAGTACCATCAAAAAACATAGTTTTTTTTTACAATTTTTACCTAATTATTTTTTAGCATTTTTGTACACTATGCTGTGAGAACAGTTAAATGAACCATTATTTGAGATTAAACACATTTCACGTCACATCACGACGCCAAATCCAGGCGGCGACTTTAGGTTTAGGCATCCTTTGAAAAGCGCCGCCAAAATAAAATAAATAGAAACATTATAGAAGCGTCAAACGTTTTAAATTGATGCAAAATAACCAATTTTGAGGCGAAAGGTTATTGGTATCCGTTTGCATTTAGGTTGTATATACCCTACGTTCTGGCTTCGGAAGCGTCCCCCTTACACCCTGTATAATAATAATCAGCCTGTATAGTCCCACTGCAGGACAAAGGCCTCCCTCCATTTTCTTTGTCCACTCAACTCGATCCTGGGCCAATTTGGACCAATCCCTCATGTAAACGTCAAGTTCGTCCCGCCATCTACGCCTGGGTCTTCGGCGATGCCGTTGGACGTTTTCAGGGACCCATGCTGTGGTGGTCTTAGTTCACAATGCATCCGACATGTGGCAAACGTGTCCGATCAGGGTGACGTCTGCAATTTGTGTTTTAGAGCGCAGTATAACCCCACCGCCGTATCTATACGGTGAGGTCGTGGTGGGGCTTGCGCGGTCTGAACTCTAGGTCAGTGCCGATAGAGTTTACTTTGCCTTAATAAGTCTAGGGTGAGGAGCCAGACCAAAAGAGATACTGAAACCTGCAGGGCAGCATGTGGCGAGTTGTTGGACAGTAGCGACCCCACGGCTCCTGTTACTGCATGGGAGTAGTCTTGTTCCTCACCTCTGGCTTGCCTTTATTGACCGGCTGCAATGTACTGACGAGGAATAGAGCTCCTACCTCTTTCTTGCCTTTATTGGCCAGGCTTGAGTGGAGATTCACAAAAGCAAACGTGCACGGAAGAAGGAAGTATTCCAGTAAGCGCTGATATTGATTCTGACCATCTTCCGGGCTCTGGGTTTGTTCTGATAACCGTGGAATACCTCTCCAATCCTCAAGCACCTAAAGATATGTTGCCCTATTATCTTTACGTCACTATGTGCTAGTTCCCGGGTACCATATTTGAGTGTATAAGTCATCCCTTGCCATTTTGTCCATGTCATAAAACATTGAATAGGCAGGGGCCACAGTCTTTCCAAGGTTCTTGGTAAAGAGTCCACTTAAGACATCCAAACCCTTAGTCCGTTTTTTTTTCATATCCTGCAATAGTCCCACACCAACCGGGGGTTGTCCTTGAATGCACTTGTCTTGCATAGTGCATACGAGATAATCGTCGGTTGGTGCTACATTACATTAAAATTGTTAAAGGCCTTTGCGAGTTGGCTTCGGCCCCTAGTACGCCTTTCAGAGAGCCGGGGATGACCATGGTCCCGAGATATGTAGAAATAAGCATGCTGTCGAAAATTTTGTTTATCTCTGAAAGTTGTATGTGTGAAAGAAATAGAAAAAAAAAAAAGTTTGCTCACCTGTCTTTGGGGTCCTTGGGGTCTTTTTGGGGTCGTATTTTGTTGGTATTGTGTTTCTATGGTGGCCTCGCTAGTTGTATCATCGTTATTACTGACGATGGCAGTCTTAGGTGGTTGTGTACTTAAAAGAAAAGGTTAGGGTTAACGCAGATCGAGCAGCGAAATGCTTGAGAGTGAAATGCAGTCTTTAACGGCCTTTTGTCGAGAGGAAACAAGATAGTAGCGAGTGTAGGTTTCTAAATTTTGATGTGAATGAATAAACATACAGCATTGCTATTCACAATCATTCTATAGACTTCCGATCCGAAAATGACACATTCGCGAGCCCCCGACGCAAAAGAATAGTGGTCGTCTCTTAGGTTTAAACTGTCAAAATTTTCCGATTTAGGATTTGTGAACAGCGTTTAAAGGACTCATTCACCTAAATTGATAAATGTTCGATCCGGCACGGAATCGAATGGATAAAAGTAAATAACTATGCTGATTTGTCATACACCCAGTCTAAGCTCCTTATATGAGGATAGGTAGAAATATGCGCAGAATACATACAAAGAATTTCTAATTGGAGTCTTATTAATAAAGTTGCAGATTTCTTTTCCATTCAGTCTTATGGCCAGTAGTCTTGGGGTTGTGCTGATAGGGTTGTATTGCACGTAGAAGTATACTGGCACGGCGAGGCCAGGGCTGATCTTCATGGCGGCGTTCTCAATTTGAAAGTTCTTGTTATCAATTGAGGTTACATTTCCTATCGAGTTCTGAAACGTATAGATAAAATAAAATAAATGTTTGAATGATTTTTTGCTGACTCTAAGTTGTAATGTGTTTCGAATTTATTTCTTCTACTATTAGTTTTAGAATACATATCTACTTCAACAGTCAGTAGGTGCAGATGTTACCCAGTATGTTCTGTATTCATTTCATTATGTCACCCACCCTATATTTAATTTCCAATCCCATTTCTTCCCGTGGGTATCGTAAAAGGCGACTAAGGGACTGGCACTTACTAGAGAATGGGCAGCAGCGTTCTCAATACCACCATACTACGATCGCCAACCCGCCTGCCAATGGTGATTATTGCAAACCCGCTCCCTTTGGGAGACACCTATGCCCAGCTGTATGATATATATAATTTACTAGCGACCGGGCGGGTCGCTAGTAAATTTTTATGACTTAGAAAAATATCGAGATTTCTGTATTTTATGTACGTTTTTTTTTAGTGCATGCGAATGCTGAAAGTATGTTCAGAATTAAGTAACTGAATCTATTCTAATATTTTTTTACACCATGTGATATTATTTCCCAAAAAAGTTTTGCAAGTGTGATGGTGGAATGTTATCACCAGTTAATTACAATACAATCGCCGTACGGTTAGATACCTACTGTCTAATTATTATTAATGAGCACAATACGACGCTGGACGCGCGGGCAACGCGGGGTGCCGTGTGGTGACCATGTTTGTGTAGACAACTAGGTAACATGACAAACTTTGTGATTTTTCATGATACATTTTTGAAATTTTGTACTTTTTCTCTTTCTTCTTTACGATTCTTTACATTAAAATACACGTGTTCCGGGTTTCCCCACATACTAAAACTAGGGTTGTATACAAATAAACCTTCCAGAATACATTCTCTAAATGATGGTAAAAACCGTGAAAACCACATCAAAATCCATTATTTCGTTTGGAAGAACATGATCACACTGACAGAAACGAAATACGAGTTTTTATAATGTGAATCGTCGATTTCACGGAACTTTAAATGAACGATGATATCTTTTTTATTAAAAATCGTTTTATTTATGTGAAAAAATAATGTAGTGGAACTGGATATCAAAGAAGGAAAACGATTCACACAATTCAAAGAATAAAGTACAAAGTACGGTTTTTAATCGAATCGAAAACACTGGTTAGAGGTGGGCCCACATAATCATTTGTAGGCAGTTGCAGTGTAGGGCAAGTTAAGCACAGCACAGTACAGCTCATGGTTCAAAATCGCTTGATACTTTACTTGACACTCAACTTTTTGATAATATTGACCTGATTTCATTCGTATTTTGAACATTTTACTTCTCATACAGGTGATACGGGCATTTCGAATCGATATTTCTCGGTTTCGTTTCGGATGCCGTGCGCAATTATTCTCAAAATTAAAAGTCATTGATGCGAACTAGAATGACCACCAGTAATTTATGTACGTCAAAACTACATGAAACATTACCCCAAAACGCCCGGCCTTCACTACTTCCTAGTGCTTTAGTTGGGAAGAAAAAGTAGCGTAACAGTCTCCACAGCGACACAGTTGTCTGTTCAGTTGCGTTGCAGAAGCACTTGAAAAACTATGTCGACGACAGGAGAAAGACAATCAGGGATCCGTTTAAAATAATGACCAAAAATAGTCTTAGAAGTTCTCTCAGAAATCGGAAAACGAAAAAGTGACAAAATATGGGGGCAATGATCGCATACTCGCGCCACGATGGCTTATAATAAAGAAAAAATACTTTCCCTTTGATTTATAAACGCTGCTTAAAGTTAATTCAGGAATGATCAGCGACTGTTTAACCATACATTTTTGACGTTTGAACATCTGTTAACTTTAATTAACATTTATAAATAAACCCCTTTATATAATTTGATTGCAAATAAAAAAACTCACCCCAAGTACCCAGGCCTCGTTATCAAGTAAAATATTAAGCCACAGCGAGTGCAGCGTGCTATCTGTAGACAAGTTTATGACCCCGTACCACCGACCAGGCTTCGCTCTGCTTGGTCCGTACATGAACACGTAGGGGCATGGCGATGGGTCCTCAGCGTTCTGCTCCAGCGTGGGTGCTGCTAGCAACACCAGGGACAGGCACAAGGTTACGATCTGTCGAGTTAAGAGGGGGCTAAAGTAAAATTGCCAATCGTAAATTAGATTTTTCATTTAATTGACAAGACTTGGCATTAATTGAAAAATTATAAGTAAGTTTGACTTTTTTCATAAATATTCTCGATTAGCACCGCTCCGCAGTTTCACCCGCGTAGTTCTCGTTTTCGTAGGAATACGGGGATAAAATATAGCCTATGTTTCTTAGTGATGGTGTAGCTTTCTAAAGGCAAAATAATTTTTGAAATCGGTCCAGTAGTTTTTAAGTTTATTCGTTACATACAAAAATACAAATCTTTCCTCTTTATAATATTAGTGTAGATGAAGATAAAAACGGCACGTCCAATTTGCACGCATTTTAGATTCATCACTTCCTAGTATTTTAGCTGGGAAGAAGAAGTGGCGTAACAAATTTCCTAGCAACACATCTAGACCTATCTGTCTATCTAGAATTATAGAAGAACAAATCTGCAATTTGCAAAGAGCCCAAGAAAATTTGAAAACTTCGCGCATCCTGTTAGGTTTACCTGTAAATTGATTCTTATGTATCTTTTGCGGTCAGTGACTTAGTTGTTATTGTTTGCATTCAAAATTCAAAATGGCGTGGAATTTATTGAATGCACTTTTTGCGAACAAGTTTTTGAGGGGTCTTCTTAGTTAGTTAACTTCTTATTAGAGTTTACATAAGTTACCTTTCAAAATTTCTTTTTTGTTCGTATTTTTTTTAAATATTAATTACTTCAACAAAATAAATGTTTGCCTTACTTCGGATGAGACTAGACCTTAGACTAGTCTCAGGGGGTCCAGGGCATTTGTAAAAATCTAGCACCCTAAGGTTTCTATGTAAACTGTTAATAGTTTTTTTTTTAAATATCGTACCGTGTCTTTTTTCTACGGAACGGAATAAAGTTTTTATTTATTAGAAAAATACTTGGTAGGACCTGAGTATTGTAAAAAGTCTTGCACCTACTTAGTAGCCGCATCTAAAATGGCAAAATGTAATACCAACCAAACACGTTTTGATGACACACACACACACACTACACACTTATAAATAAAACCACAACAACACCATATTATTTTAACACTTTCTTACCATTTTCAACCGAAATTAGATTCTCGATTTTCATAAGTACTTCCGACGTCGTGACGATGATTTTTTCTCACTAATATTGATTTTATTGATTGGCGTCGTTCGCCAACCGCACTGGAGTCTGTTCGAATAACAAAAGGAAATCATGGCAAAAATATTAGCGGTCAAATTGAGGATTTTTACTAACATCAGTAACTTGTTTTTAATAAATTCCAAGGATGATGTAACAAGATGATCACTTATATACCTATGTTTATTTACTAGGTGCTGCTCGCCACACATACCTACAATACAGGCTCAATTTAAATGAGCTAGAGAAGTTTAACGGCCATGAATGGAATTGATATTTAAACACGATACGTGCGTAATTTACAGAAAGTAACTTCAAATGGTACCCTGGATAGACGGGATGCGGAAAGTGGAGAAACGGGTTTGAGGTGCCACTTGGGAGAGGTCTAAGCCCAGAAGTACTTAGATTGCTATTAACTGAGTTGATTGAACGAGAAACTTGGATAAAGATGTAAATAACACCAAATTAGTGTCGGAACGAAAATAGGTTTTCTGCCGAAAACTAAAAAAAAACGCTTCGGCTTTGGTCTTGATTTCGGCGGAAAATGAAAATGATACACTGAAATCTTGTTTGTTTTTTTTTACGCCTAGGGAGCAAAAGGGTTACATTTGCCCTATAACTCCCTAAAAGCTTTTTTTTCTTTAAAAAAACAGTTCCATCAGTGTATACAAAATTTCGTACATTTCTTGTTGTATTGATTGATTATAATAAATAATTAAAGCGTTATGTTAGGTCTTGGCAACCTATTTTACATTTACTCTCTTACTAATAAACACGAAATAAAGCTATACCAGGAATAGCCATACATTTTCATAGGCTTAAACTTGAAATAACTTTATTCTGTGTTTATTAGTAACTAGTTGTGCCCGCGACTTCGTCCGCGCGGAATAGCTTTTTTACTATTATTTATATATCAATAAAAACAAATCAAAATTCTAAAATAAAAGTAACCTAAGTTAGTCCTTATTATATCAGCTACCTGCCAGTGAAAGTCCCGTCAAAAACGGTCCAGCCATTTCAGAGATTAGCGGGAACAAACAGACAGACAGACAAACGTTGTAAAAAATGTTATTTTGGTATATGTACCGTATATATTCATACATACCGTATACATGCTATTTTTTTGGTTATTTTAATATTACAAACAGACACTCCAATTTTATTTATATGTATAGATGTATAGATGTATAGATTAGAGGGTTAATGTAAAAAGTTACATTAACCATCTTACTAATAAACACATACGGACATCATACGGAACTCTCTCCACGCTAGTTCAACTCTCACTTGTCCAGGTTTTTGTGTATAAATACGCAGCAAAATCACAATACAGCCTTCACGTGAAAAATACCGCGTGTATTATTTTTGTTTCTTGAGTTTTACTTTTCACTCGTAAATATAGCCAAAAATGTTAGTTTGTTGACAATAATAATTTAATTTATTGTTAGCTACGTCTTTTTTGTGAGAGCGAGATATACTAAAATCAAACAGCGCGAGAGACACGATGCAGCCAAGAAGCTTATAGATAAAAGTGGAGGCCACAGTGAACACGACCTGTGGGCTAGTGCTCTCTTTCTGAATACATACATAAGAGTGAGAAAACACGTATCACTGTCTCGTTCTTATGTATATATTTAGAAAGAGAGCGTTAGCCCACAGTCGGTTTCACTTAGGTATTTAGAGTTTTGCCTCCACTTTTATCTGTAAGCTTCTTGAATGCAACACATTACGCGTTACGTACCATCGAAGTTCATAATCGTAAGCATTCAGCAGCTAACTCACACGAATGTGTCGGGTTCTATCTCCATCCTTGTCTATCGGTTACTGTGATGATCACAGATGTGTAAGTTTCATTGCAAGTTGTGCACCGAACTCAGGTGTAGCCCATTCTCAAGGACATAATAAAATCGTGGTGGGATTTTTTCGCGCACTGGAATTTCAACTCTCGGTGTTAGACCGAGCATTGTAAATCCAACAGAGTGCAGCGCGCCGAAAAAGAGCTTAGAATAGAACGTACGGTATCTACCGCTTCCTAATATCAATGCTTCCAGGTAAGTTTGAGCATACCTAAAGTGACCATAGGTACGTCCCGTTTTGAACGGGACTGTCCCTTTTCTTAGTTAACAGTCCAGTTGTCCCCATACAAAGTTCCGGGACGCAAAATAGTCCCGTTTTCTGAAGCAGCGCGAAAAATTCATATTACAGATTTACCAAATTTCAAAGTATAATCGGATAGAGTAAAATCAGGTGGCGTGACGTCTTCGAAAAAGGTGGTTTTCTGTTTTAGTCGTTTAAGTCAGTTAGTGTCTACCATTTACTGCTTGGAGTTTCAATTGTGAAACTAAAAGATAATGACACTAATCAAGAGGCACATGCCCCCCACAGACAGTTGTTATTTTCATAAATATTAAGTATTGAATTTCTTTGCCCATTTGCTTCTTGTGCCCCCCCTCCCCTGTACCCGCCCATGGCAAAAGTACTGATGAAAAAAAATGTGTTAATTTTAATTCTTAACCTGCTATAAGCCGTACCGTTTTAGGACAAACATTAAATGGTCAGTTTAAATACCGACTTATAATTCATGCAAAAGTTAATACAAACTGAGTGATCTTGTCTCAAACCATTTAGTACAGTGTGGCCAGATTTTTTTGCGCACAAGTGTGTTATAAACAAAATGGTGTGGGTTGTGATTGTCATTGAGATTGTGTGAGTAAACACAATTAACACTATAAACTTCACATGACGTCATCCTCCACAAGTAACTCATAAAAAACAAGTTGTATGTTAAAATCCTCAGTTTCCTCATACTTAGCATACCTTGACTTCTGTGAATACTGCTATAGTTTCCTTTTGTCATTCTACATAATTAACGCCGGCGCGGGCGACGATCGTCGCCTTTCGAATTAACAAAAAAAAAAAAAAAATTGTGTAAACAATTTCACGTTTTTATAAGCGACCAGTCTTAGTAATTCTTTTGAATATGGTAAGAATTGTGACGAAATTCTTTGTCGTAGATACCTTATTGTGAAATTGTGTTTTCCAGCGTTACTAATTTGTGTGAGTTTTATTTTAAAATGGCTAAAATATTACTGGATTTCTTTATGATATTATACTTGCGCGGGTCACAGTGAAAGTTTCTAGAATAGGCCAGTAAGAAAAAGTATTAAAATTTCAAATTAGGAACTCTTTGGGAATCGGTAGATGTGTAATTAATTCGTCATTTGTTTTTACAAATTGACGGCAATATAAAACGTGTCGGTCGTGCTTGTAATGGATTTTTGCCTGGAGAAAATTTTCGCCAAATGATTTACTACGAATTTCTTAGCAGTCTTACTCAACAACAATGTTACGATAGACTTCGATTAGCATTTCATGGCGAAGCCCCATCCCGTGCCACTGTTTAGAACTGGTTTAATGAGTTTAAATGTGGTTGAAGCATTCTCACCGATGATTCGCGAGATCATCTACATCATTCCGTTTTTAATTTTCTAAAAAGTTTTAGTGTGACCCACGTATTAGAGGTGGTCTAAATAGAAGTAACGTTGGGGAACTATTATTTAACCTGTTTCGAAAGAACTGAGTTCAACCTGCACCTTCATAATCTGCCTCATTTTGATTTTAAGTATCCATTGCTTCATAAGTTCGAAAATTGTGTGTGCTCAACAATATAAATAAAGCTATGAATGTTTTTGAGCTGTTAAAATGAAAACCAGTGCTACTACTGTTAATGTGTCACACAATTACCCAGCTGTTCAGGATTCTTCTTAAAAAAGTTAGTCAAGAAATCTTGCGCAAAGATGACAAAACGCAAAATATATGCACATAATTATAAGGCACACATAAATAATGCAGTCATCATCAGCATCATTTCAGCCGAAAGACGTCCACTGCTGGACTTAGGCGTCCCCCAATTTGGGGGCGTATGCCATAATCGCCACGCTTGGCAGGCAGGTTGGCGATCGCAGTGTCGTGGTAAAATGCATAGAGAACGCGGCTGCCCATTCTCTAGTAAGTCCCTTAGTCGCCTCCTATGACACCCACGGGAAGAGATGGGATGGTGCTATTCTTTTCGTCCGGCACCACATGGAAATAATGCAGTAACTAGCAGTATTTGACGTTATGTGACATGAAAAGCTCTTACGAAAGATCTAGAAAAATAGGACTTAACTCAACAGATAGTAGTCCTCTGCGGAGTCCTGGTGTTGTTAGCAGCACCCACACTGGGGCAGGACTTCGGCTCCACGCCTGTATCGCCATGTCCCGACGTGTTTACGTACGAGCTGCCCAGAACAGAGGCCCTCCGGTGGTACGGAGTTATCACCTTGTCCACAGACACAACTCTACACTCGCTGTGGATCAATATCATTTTCGATGAAAAGGTTGAGGGTCTTGGGGTGAGTTTTTCGATTGTAATATTAGTATCGATACTGTATTTTATACATTTAAAAAAATACTAGTAGCATATTTTTAACCGACTTCAAAAAGAAGGAGGTTATCAATTCGACATGTTTTTTTAAAATGTATGTACACGGGCATAACTCCGTCATATATACACAGATTTGTAAAATTATATTGTTTTATTCCAAAGAGGTTTATTTTGGAATGGTCCCATTTAAATTCATATGGATCTGATGATGCGTTTCGGAAACAGACAACGGAACTTTTCAAAAAATGACAGATAATCAACCGCGATTGCTGCTATCTCATAAATATGCATTGTTTTGACCCCAAGGATGAGGATGAATTGGTGTGGGGTAGTAACGAAAAAGTGAAAAAATTAAAACTTTTCGCAAAAAGAAAAAGAACCGACTTCCGGAAAAACACTGCAAAATGAAAAATAACTTTAATTTCGGAAGCCGGTGACTTTGGTTATTTATTTAAATTTTTTGTCACCGCCTTTTTTTAAATTGAAATATCCATATTGTATCTAGGTACCTACAGTTAAACATAAAGAAAATGCAATTAGCATAATGTTGTAGTAATGAGTCTAGTCGTGTGAAAACATTTCTAGGCAGTCAGTTCTATCTATCTTTATGTATAGTCTCGAAAAAGTCGCGAAAAAACGCAACAGATTTTGAAACGTCTTTCACTAAAAGCCGGGAAAAGCCCATACTCAAGACTAGCTAACATTTTTAACAAGCTACCGGAAAGTTTAAAATCTCTACTAAATGACTCCAACTTCTTGAAACAGTTGAAATCTCTGTTAATGAAGAAAGTGTACTATACCGTTGAGGAATTTAAAACTGACAAATTGTGAATCGATCGACCTTTTAAATTTTATTCCAGGTGGCTCCAAATAAAAAAAAATGACGTAAATGTGAAATAATAAAGACTATCTTTATTACTTTCAGGACTAAAACGAATGAATGGATTGATAATAATGATTTATTTTAAAAATAAAATGTAATGAATGATTGATAAATGTTAAGTATAATGGAATAAATTATTGATCAATGTATTGTATAATATAATGAATTGTAATAATTAGAAACAATATTACATTATATAATTTAATTTAACAATTGTTAATTGCAATTAGATAAGTATAAGTATAAACCCTTACAGGGTGCATGTCTTAATAGATTATGGATAAAATAACACAGGATTGAATTTATAATAATAAATTTAATTAGAAACAGTATTTGTGCAACAACGGCAACGACAAGAAGGTATAATATGACTAAAGAAAAAAAAAGCTGGCATAGATGGTGGCGCCAACTTGAACGGATTTCTCAAGTACTAAAACAGTATATTCAAATCGGTTGGCTTATACAGTTCTAATACTGTGTCTTGAAATTGTAATGCATGCCGGCCGACCAATAAGTGTTTAACATGCAGGCAAATAAATAAATATAAATATCATTTAGAGAATTTATTTTGGAAGGTACATAATTATTATAGTAGAGAACAGCCGACCATTTCAAAGATAAAATATGTACGGAAAGTTTCCAAATTATAGGCACTAGGTACCTACATGACGGTGAAAACTGCGTCAAAACCCATTTTGTAATTTAGAAGAACTAAGCAGTCACACACCAAAAGCTACTTTATTTCATACTTGATATGAATGTATTTAAATTTGCACCATGGCGATAGTTTCCCGTCAGCCTAAACATGTGAATCACCACAGTATATCAGTTTACCTAATTCCGGAGGTACATGAAAATGTTGAAGAATATTCAGAAACATTTTATTTTTCTGATTTTTCCAAAGTTTTGCGATGGAACCTGTGGCTGTGGTTGTATTATCGATCTCATAATTTCTTTACCAACTCTTGCGCCCAATGTGACAGTAAGATAGTTTAAATTTCGTGAAAGTGCTACAAGGATCTTTTTGCGTTAAATGACATTGACAGGGCTATAGGGCGGCGTCATTGGCTAACATTTGTGCAATTTTCACAACAGTATTGAAAAAAAAAAAACATACTGCGGCGTTAAGACCCAATTCTTCAAAAATCTTTTAGCGTTTTGGCCACACGCTAAAAGATTTTTGAAGAATTGGGATTTTTTCAACTGCTGTACTGGGTCGTCCAAAGTGGTAAGGCAAGGACGAGGCCGACAATATTATACGACGTATAAATGATGTCTCTTCCAGAACTGGTTTGGAGACGTGACCACGAGTGACAACAAGAACTTCAAAATTGAGAATGCTGAAGGGCGTATCGGCCCGGGTAGCAGCCTACCGTTGCGCTTCTTCGTTGAATATAAGGAGAAACCACCGAGCCTGCTGGCAATAAGAATAAATGGAAGGGTCATCTGCAAAGCTGCAAATATTCACAGCCCTGCAATTTGGAATGAACATGACACGAAGCCTGTTCCCAAAGTCATTACAACCTACACAAAAATGTGAGTTAAGTGCTAAAATTCTGGTGCACAATTTAAAATGTATTTCTATTAGTATTATCTGCTTTATGAAACATTCTAACTTCCAAATACGCCCCATCGTCACTAAAATATTTGCCGAAAAAGCGTGATGGTACAACGTTCAGTTTAGTATTTCATATTTACTGCTATCTATTTTATTAACGAAGATATTCGTGCCGGAACAACTTACCCCCGGCACTTTGAACACCGGCCTCCCCTCTCACATCTAGAGTTACTAGTGTATGTTTAAAAAAAATACAGAACACCTTTATTTTCAGTGAGAACCCCTTGGATATTTTTGTCGAAAAGACCTTAAGAACATTATATAGCCCAAAAAGTACAAACCCTGAAGGCATTAATGGAAAGGTGAGCCAATTTTCATTATATTTTCTTCGTTTTACACATACATTTTTAAGAAAAATTTTAAAAAGGAATCCTTCCTCACAAGAAGCTTATAGATAAAAGACAAGAAACGACTCTCGTGGGACACTCTCTGCATACATACATAAGAGAGAGTAAACACATTCTTTGTCTCATTCTTATTGTGAGCTCGTGTGTATTTAGAAAGAGAGCGTTCGACCACTGTCGTGTTATTTTTTTTTTGAGGTTGGGACATCATCAAATAATTTCGCCAGCTATGGGTGGAGCGGGAGGGCGTGTCAGACTTTTACTGACAATATGGAATGCAATAAATGAATATGAATATGAATATGAAATCCCACCAGTGTTCCTTCAGTTGCTTGTGTGCCAGGGGCCATGGTATCTCTTTCAAACAACCCGCACCCCTGGCAGGCATCGGCCCTTGCGGACCCCACCAGTTAGTGCTGACATCTCTTTGAGGCGCGCGTGGAATTAGCGCGCCATCGATCCGGGACCACTGTAGTCTTCACTTAGTTATTTAGAGTGTTACCTAAACTTTTATCTATAAGCTTCTTGCTTCCTCAGAATTATTTTAGATTGACTACGACACATGATACTTTGAAGTTTGTTAGGCCGCTTGTACACGCTAAGTAAAGTCGCCGTGTCTGTTATTAATTTTCGTTCGTTTATGGAGAAAATAATGTTAACTACAAGGCAAAAAAAATGATTATTGCATATTATGTCTATAAAAGAATGAAAAAGGAAAAAAATACAAGAGACTTTACTGGGTTCATCCAATATTAGAAGAAAAAAATGAGTTTGGTGGGTTCATCACCCTTTATCACATAATGCGACAATATGAGAAAAAAATTGTGGACTATTTTCGTATGAAAATCTCCACGTTTGACAAGCTGAGCACTATAGATACGACGTGAAAATACTAAAATGCGAGAAAGTATTCCTGCATCATTAGATTGGCCGTAACATTGAGGTAAGTAAATAAATAAACACTTTTAAGAAGATTTATTAAATGAAATCGTTGTTATAAATTTGGTACTAGTAGCTACAACACGTCCACGCAAACAGACGTACAAAAACTACCCGAGCCACCTTACCTACCCCGCCCCCCTTCCGCACCGCATCAATTTCGCGCGTCGCGTCTAGCGCAGACAAGATTTTTTTCTTGGTCAGTGCCGAAGCAGTGTACACAGTTCGTGTATAGAAACGACACGAATTCTTGCATAGGCACGGCGACTTTTCTTAGCGTGTACAAGCGGCCTTAAGGCGCCCATCGCCAACTATGAAATATTTCGTCGCATTGGACCACCAGGACATTGCTAATGGAGGCTTTTACCTAGTATTACTTAAACCAAAGACATTTAATATGTACCTATGTTGGAAGGTCGCACAATACGAACTTCTTGACAGGGCTGAGCTTTGTATTTTTTTATTTATTGCAGCCTCAATGCGGTAAAGTGGCGGCAGACACTACGGTGCTGAATGGTAAATCCAAGTTAGATACTCAATGGCCGTGGCAGATCGCTCTCTACAAAGACGAGGTAAGAGGAAAGGTTAACGTAGTTCCCATGATTTACTAAGAGCTACAAAGGTCGAGGTTACTAGCACGTCGTATCACCTGAGCTTGGGTTTTTGGGTTTGATCCCCAAGGTCTGCAGAGTTATTTGTTGACTAAAGTCAGGATCGGTAGCTGATGATTAACGTACTTTCATCCACGTTGGAGTAGATTAATAAGAACATAACATTGCGAAGCCAGGTTCCAATTTCATTTCTCGTTGCCAGGGCAATGGGAATAAATACTCCTGCGGAGGCACCTTGGTCTCGGCTCGGCACATCATCACGGCAGCACATTGCGTTACCATGAAGTCTACTGTAGAGGCCGTAGCCCAATACACCCTGTCGGTCTTCCTGGGAAAACACAACCTGTTCACCTCGACTGATGAAGCGCTGATTAGGTATGTAAGTATGTCAGTGTTGTTTCGCCTTATATGAAATGAAATGAAATGAAATGTTTATTTATGTAAGTAGATTTTAAAAGACACTTTTACACGTCAATATTTTGTTGGTGAATATTGTAAAAACTAGATAGCGCCTGCATTTCCCAGCTGAATGTTCCCTGGGAAGAAAAGTCGAAACAAACTCAGAGGTCATGGTCTCTTTTAAAGTCCAAACATTATATTATTTGAATTTTATGTGAGTCTAACAATGCAGGGCAATGTCTGGAGAGGCCTTTTGAAGAAAGAGCCATTGTAGCTTTGAGCTGACCTGTCTCAACAGACGGCATGTATGTAGCAGTCACCTTGTATATCCTACACTATCCCAGCATTGCTATTCTGTAACCATCTCACCGTGAAATCTAAGGTGAAGTGAGGTGGAAGTGAGCTGTCATTCCACCTAATGCTAGGGATTGACATTGTTAACTACTCACTTCACAGTTTTCACGGTGAGATTTTTACAGAATCGACATACAGGTTTCATAGACAGACCGTGTCTGTCTATCTCCGCTGCTTGCTGCTGATTTCTGATGAATTCGTTAAAATGATTCGAAGTCATCATGCTAGCGTTTTCTAGGTTTACCTCGATTAATACGCCTGTCATCGGCCATAGCAACCCTGACCCATCTGTTTTGATGCATTCGACAGATATACTAACTCTTTCATTAATGAATTCCAGGTGAAGAATATAAAAGTTCATCCGGACTACAACGCCTCCACCTATAGCCGTGATGTGGCGATCTTTGAGCTACATAAGCCTGTGAAGTACACCGACTGGGTAAAACCTGCCTGTCTGTGGCCAAAGAACGATATAGATCAGAACAATATAATTGGGAAGAATGGATTGGTGTGTATTGACTTTGTTACACTTTTAAAACAGCCTTTAGTCCTCAACCACGCCCGCGTCTGCGTCCTGCTTCTGTTCCATATTCTTGCAAATAAATATATCATTCATTCATCCATTCAATTATATGAAGACCTGCCATGTCAACTCACAAGGCTGGCTCACGATTACTCACGAAGTCACGAGGTAAAATGTTCCGTCAGTGTCAACGCGCGTTATGATTTAGTGTCCATCGCTTTGCGATGCGGTTCGGCTTGTCTAAATCTGGGTTTTGATGTCCTCCATCCCAAGGAGTGGACATCACGGTATTTTTTCCACTAATATGCCCTGGGAGACTTCTCTCACGCATACATCCGCAGGCTGTATCCCTGGCCAGAGTTGTAAAGAATTTAATCAACTGTACACTCAAGTAGCCCGTTTTCTTTCGTTACAGTTGCTGAGCTGGCGTTTTGACGACAAAGACAAAGTGATAGATGATCTAAACCAGGAGGAGGTGCCGGTAGTAAGTCAGGCAACGTGCATCGAATCGCATGAAAAAATGGCGCTATTCACTTCAGAGAACACCTACTGCGCTGGAAATAGACGCGGTAAGACGAAGTTTTAGGACTGTCGACTTCTCTGAACCAGATTTTTTCTTTTTTTTCTTGACAACTTAAAATACTGCTCATAAAAAGTTACCTTTTAGTAGAACTGCCATTCATCCAAGTTTTTTACTTGCCCTGTCTCTATTTGTGACTATGTCGCCTACTCTTATTTAAGAACAAAATAATAGAATGTATTTATTTTAAAACCAGCCAAAGTTAATTTAGGAACAGTCACATACATATTTATTGAAATCAGCACATGAGACCGCTCGTGTGCCCCTGAGTTGGACTACTCTTTCTTGAATAAAACTTTTCAAAGTCATTCCCTAAATCTCTGTCAAAGATCTTTGTTATTTTAATCATGTTATAGAAATCAATCAAGTTGAAAGTTAAGGTGTCACTGCACAACTATGCACAATGCGTAGCTGGCAAACAAATGAACTACGCAACTAACGTGGCAAATGAAAAAGGTATATGTGGCCCTAGTGTGAGTTTATTTTAACCATCTCGATCTAACGCATCGAACACGGTCGGAGCTTCGATTGACCCTTCACCAATCCAGGGCCCATTGGAGCGCCAAACGCGAACGATGCGTTAAGATCGAAGTGGCTCACACTAGGGCCTCTGTTAACGAAACGCAGTTAGTTGACGTTCAGTTTGTTTTTCGCACACTGGATCTCGGTTTTGAAGCGAGCATTGAAAATCCAGCAGAGTGTAGTGCGGGTGAGTTTCAGCGCGTCGAAAAAAAAACACCGTTTTCGATTTTAAACTCTCGGCGTTAAGCAGTGCGCTGAAAATTCACTGTGCGAAAAAATCCCGCTGCGATATTATTACGTCCGTGTGAATATTGACATAAAGTTCGCTCCTCTATTTCTAGAATTATCTTCGTGTGTTAGCGCAGGCAGCGGCATGGTCTTCAAGCTTGATTCCACCTGGTACCTCCGAGGCCTAGCATCTTTGGCCATACCCGGGTACAACGGAAAGCGATGCGACACAACACACTACGCCATATTTACAGACTTAGCCAAATTCTTGCCATGGATTAATAGTATCGTTTTTGATTTTTGATTTCGTGACTCAAATATTAAAAAAAAAAAAATTGACAATTCAGTTTTGTTGAGAAGCGAAGATATCTGAGCTAAAAGAAGAGCCAATAATATGCAGCGCAAGTTATTGGATAAGCACTTACATAGAGGTAGAGATGTTGCCTTTCCCGTCAATCATTCCAATGTAAATCTTATTAAAAAAGCATAAGAGTTGAATTGCATTATATGTAGAAGTGTACATTATATGATACTGGATATACTGTTTCCTATTAATACATACCATCCGACTATTTCCTATTAATACATTTTATAAATGTGAAAGTTTGTATGTTTAGATGTTTGTTACTCAATCACGTAAAAACAGCTGTACGGATTTGGAAGAAATTTGACATACAGATAGATTATGACCTGTGTAACACATATAATGTTTTATCCCGGCTGTACGTTGCCGTACGTTGGGATAATATTCGACCCCACGCGGGTGAAGCCGCTGGCAAAAGCTTATGATTTAATAAAAGATGATATTAATTAAAAAAATAAAATGTACACTTCTGAAGAATAATGAAGAAGAAAGCCATGTCAACGAATAGTAATTTTATAGGGGCAGCTTGGCAACTACGTACTAACTAAGTAGTCATTAGTTCATCACCACTGTTCTCAAAACGATGAAGAATAACATCGTGTGAGAACCAGCATGTCCTAGAAACTAGAACCAATAATTCGAAGACATGTGATATCTACAAACCCGCACTGGGCTCGCGTGGTGGATTATAGCTCACTCCCGCTTATAGAGGTTTTAACAGAAACCCTATTGCTATCCTTAAGCACTAACGATAACAGCTGGTATAGAGTCACTATACATAGTTTCAGCTCAAAATAAAATACTCTAAGAATTTTCGGTTTCATATGTTTCTTAAATTCAAATCAAAACAAACGTGTCACCGCAGTACGTAGGTCAATAACTTTACACGTTACTTGCCAATATCACAATTAATCTCTTCCGAGTGATGTGTTGCTTCAATTTGTTCTGGTATCAATGTATTAAAAATTGTCATAACTTCCGAACGTGTAGAGATAGGATTAAAAAACCCTTCCAATATCGTTTGATATCACCCAAAGAAGCCGTGCCCTTGGTATGTATATACCCTTTCCGTTACACGTTGTAGAGAGGAGGCCTGACCGGCCTGGGCCTCTGTCCCAGCCGTAGGAAAATTATAGGCTACTTATACTATAATCTTCGTATCGTCGTATTCCAATGGACGCAATCTATACTGATTTTAGTAAAGCATTCGATAAAGTGGATCACTGCCTACTTATTAATAAGTTGGCTCAACTGGGTGTGGGTGGAACGTTGATAGAGTGGTTTAAATCTTACCTAGAAAGGAGTGAATCAAGAGTGGTAGTGAACGGTCATCAATCGCCAAGCCAATTCAGAGTAACTTAGACTCCAAAATGCTACAAGACGACATTAACAGACTTGTCGACTGGCGCAAAGTAAACAAAATGCTTTTAAACATTAGTAAATGTCACTACATCCAGGTCACTCGTAACAAAAAAGTGGTTGAGAACAAATACTACATAGAGGGAGTTGAAGTAAAGAAAGTGAGTAAAATTCGTGACCTGGGAGTTCAACTCGATCAAGCCCTAAAGTTCGATATCCACATCCTGAATATTGTCTCAAGATATTTCAAGGTACTGGGATTTGTTTTGCGAAATAGTAAGGAATTTAAAAGACCCGCGACAAAAATAAAGCTTTTCAACACTTTAGTCCGTCCAATCCTAGAATATAGTTCCGTGGTACGGAATCCGCATTCTCGTAATGCGGATTACTCCAAGCGATTAGAGAGTGTCAAAAAGCGGTTCCTTTGCCATCTGTGCTACGGAGATCACTTGGCTAAACAACTTAATAGCTACACTGACAGGTTGAAACATTACCACAAGGATACACTATCCAGTCGTAGAAAGAAACTGGACTGCGTCATCCTTCACAAAATATTAAATGGAACAATGAATTGCAGTGAACTTTTGAGTTCATTAAGGATTACAATAACACATACAATTTATTTTATATCCCTGGCTCAAAAAGTAACCTCGGTCATTACGCTGCTGTGCCGAGACTTTGTAGGCAATATAACATTTTAGCCAAAACTAACAATTTAGACATCTGCGAGTCTGTTTAAATATAAGAAATGTTTCATAGATTTAATTTAATTTAAGTATCTCTAAATGTTTTATTTTAATTTTTTTTTAGTTTTTTTGTATGTCCTTTAAATATGTGTTATTAATATTTTATATATGTATATAAAATATTAATATAATTAATATTTTTATTTTGTTAGCTTAGTTGTTATCTCGATTGTGCATGCTGTGGTCTCTTATAAATGAAGGAATACACCTACTTAATACCTGATGTTGCTTTATTTATGTGTCATGTATTGTAAACATCTATTGTTGGAGATCCTAAGTAAATAAATAAATAAATATTCTCCATATATGACGAAAGAGAGCAACTAAGAAGGTTGTTTTTTCAAATTCATCTTCTAAAGGAGTTAAATCACGGATGTATAAAAGATCGTATTTTTGCAGATGGGTAACGCCAACGGGCAAAATAATGGCTTGTTGTATAATGATATTTAGATCATATTTGTAACCAGAAAATAATTGCTGTGATTTTGTCGATTGACGTATTACGCGAATCAGTGCGAGTCTTAATGAGGCATAAGGACGTGTTCACGAAGCGTCGTCTGGCGGAGGCACTGGGCGACGCTCAGAGTCGCACAGCGGCGTGGCGCTTGCTGGGGTAAGCATATCACTCGATGTGCCTTTGTGACTATAGATATAAGTTATATATTATGACTCTGCCCGATACCCCGACCCTTGCTCGAGCCAGCCCGCGCCACTGAGCCTGTAGTTAGCAGTCATAATATTTAAATGCCAGTTTATTAAGCCTTTAAACTGCATTTAATTAGTTAGTTTTAAATTCGTCCCTTAATATTAATTCCGATCCAGCCCGTTCCTTCTTACCTACTTCCAACTAGGAGCTGAGGTCCGTACCCCACAGGGGGTGATCTTAGCGTGTAATCGCTTAGTTTTAAGATTTTAAGCCCTGGCTGGAGGCTTTAATTTATTGACGCAGGCACGGCAAGTCAGGTTAAGCTGTCGACAACCTCCTAGGTTGACCTGCAAAATGCCAATTAAAAAAAAAACAAATGCGGAAAAACCGACGGAGATCACTTAATCAACAAAGTGCTCTACGCCACCACTCCGTCGATTTTTTCGCGATTTCAGGATTGGTTCGATAGTCGTTCATCATGATAATATTATGCTCTGTAAACGCCGCTTTAATTCTTTCACTACCATACCAAAATACAGTCTCATTTATACCAATGTACCTTTGAAGCAACATTTGCAATAATGAGTACGAAATATGTGGAGATAATATTAATTTGCGTGTCTTTATTATATTTATATATTTTCGTTGACGCCGTGCCAGCTTCGGCGTTCCGATCTGTAAGTTATTTGCTTATTAATTTGGTTAAAACACGGCGTAAAATATTTATTCCAGCAATTAAATTATTGTAAAAAAACAGTTGAGTGGTGTCGTGGTATACCATCACCCTAATAGCGTTTGTTTGCGTTTGTCGCGTGTTGTGTTGCATGTGTTGCGTTTGTATTAATGAACTCGACTGTACTAACGTTGTACAATATTACATGCGCACTACTGTTTTATTACTTGAGTTCAATAAAGCTGCTTGGTGAGTAGACACGTCGGTGTTTTTTTCCACGTTGCACATAGAATTCCCGGTACACATCACACCTCAGCGGTTGGACTCCACAACGTATTGTACAAAAGATATTGCTGAGCTATTGCTTTATATCGACGCTTGAAAGGCAAGAATTACCAAGCGACGTGTTGGGCGATATTGAATTTCATACTGAGAAAATTCATAATCATTAAATGCTAGTTTAATAAACCTTTAAACTGCATTTAAAATTCGTTGGAATTAAGTAGTTATGACAAATAGGTGATTTTTAACGTATTTTTTTTCCAAAAATAACTTTAAAATAAACTTTAAAATGCTCTACTGTAAAGTTGCCAAAATGTCGCTTGGTAAATATTGCCTTTCAAGCGTCGATATGTTCGTCTGTTTAACAATGTAAATAACACAATGAATGTTGTTGAACTGTAGAAATGAAATCCATTCCCAAGTTAGTGCGATACGCAATAACCTTGCTGGTTGGAACAAAGATCCTTCCGGTTTTTGTAACAGAATTGTTGTGACAGCATTGATTTAAAAACTATACACCGTGAAATTTTAATGGTTCCCGCAGCGAAATGGTTTTGTTTTGGTAATAAAATCGTTTTACAAACAAATAAAATATTAGAAACAAAAAATGGCAGATTAACCATTGTGAAAAATCACCACGTGCGAGAATTTATCTTGCTTTGAGCATTTATGCATCGCTGTTCCCTTTGTCGGCGGCGCGTGCGATTCGAGTAGGTAGTACCTACAAGTTACCTGTAGTGTGACTAATGAGTAGTGTCTTATCGAGTTGATGAATATTTTTTTAATTATTTTAAAACAAAAAAAAATCTTTATTTTTTACTTTTACTCTATGCCTCGAAAGTACTCCTTATGGCAAATTGTTCTGTCGCGGAAAACATCCATTAAAATTTCTCGGTGAATAAGTCAATGCTTGACAGTCAAAATATTACACTTTTTCTCGTAATTGCCAAGTATCTATGCTGAATGCAACGTGCGATGAGGAGCTTTGTCCAAAAAACCAAAACCAAGATTTATTTCGAAACATGACTACTCATTTAGGCTACGAATCAGCACTTTTAAAAGTCAGCTCCCATAATGCCCATCACCATTGGTGATAAGTTAATTTTGAAGAATTTGGCGACTAAGTAATAAGCATGTAAGTAAACGATCAGTTTGCTAAACGCAGTCGGTAATTAGTAGGGTCTTTTAGCAGTGGATACCTACAGCATAAACAAATGTTTAGTTCTGGAAAGCTAAATCATTATTTTATATAAATTTTGGTCAATTCTAGGGCCCGTTCCAAACAACAATTATGAAAGCAACCAAATGCTTGAAGTCGACACTGCCCATAGACAAGAATCCAACGGTATTTTTAGATGTAGAGGTCTACAACACTAGCTTGCGGAATAACCTGCTGAGAGGGAACGTCACTATTTTGACGGATTGTAAGAATAAGAAGGTAAGGGCAGTCTAGCTCTTTTAGGATATACATGAGCATTTTATAATAATTATCACTCTAATCAATTCAAAGGTGGATTCTGATTAGTTCGGATTTTCTCAACAAAAAGGCATTAATGGTAGATATGGCATTATGGTCACACTAGTACTTGTACGCCATATTTTAAAGCCAGGTTCCAGGATATAGGAAGAAAATTCGGTATCGCATTTATTTCTTTACCTAAATATAGTTCAATTTTAATTAAAAAGACTTGTATGCAAGCGATAATAGCTGCACAGCTCGATAGATCAAGATTAAACTAAGCTTGCCGCGATTTGTCCGTGAATGGGTTACATACCAAAACCCTCCGTGACTCGGAAAGCAATCGCTACTAGTCGTCAGAAGCTCGAAAGTCTGATTAATCAGTTCTACCCAAAGGGTACCGTATTACCCAGCAACTATGAAAACAATTGTTGCTTCACTTGCCACGCTACTTATACGTCATCTGCCAGGGGTGCGGGTTGTTCGAAAGAGATACCGCGGCCCCTGGCACACAGGCAACTGAAGGAACACGGGTGGGTTTTAGTTGGTAAAAGTCTGACACGCCCGCCTGCTCCACCCAGAGAAGTTATTTGATGATTTTCCAACCAAAACAAAGAAGAAGGGTGTGGATCCATAACGCGGAACACCACATGCGAATTACGAAAAAAAAAGATTTGCAATACAAAAAGTGATGTGGCGCCATCTACAATGCCACTTGAAAACTACGCGAGACTTGACGTCACAGTATTCCTACATCGCACAATCAGAGTTTACCGCGCGACTCATATATACCTATACAACATCCCGACATCAATCGTCGGGCAGTTGCCCACCAGACACAACACCCGTCTGGTTGGAGGATTCTCCCTTTTCCAAAGAGTATGAGTGACCTTTACACCCCGTTCCTCATACCTCTTGGGCATCGTATTACCCAGTAATTGGGTTATGAAGGTCAGAAACGCAGTCGGTCTATGTAAAATACTGGTAATCAGCTTCATCCGGCTAGACTGGAAGCCGATTCCAAAATGGTTGGGAAAGGGCTAGCCAGATTAATTGATATTTTTTTAACTAATATTTTGTTTATAGATTAAAGCCAAAGGTTTCTTCTGGGAGCAGGGCAAGTGGAAGCTGGTCTACCTGATCAATAACATGGGCTGCAACAGCATCTTCATGCCGACAGTCACTCTCTTCTTGGGAGTCAAGTATGACCAGAAAAACTGCATATTTTTTAAGGTTTTTAATATGTTACTATTCTATTTAAACATTTTAATCTTCGTCTCCCAGACAGTAGAAAGAGGATTCCGTCGACAGGGATCTGCAATTAACTGGAATTGCGGTCCTAGTCACTCCATTTTTAATAAATATTTTTCTTCCGGCGACTGGGACCATTCATGAATGAATAAAAAACGTCTAGGGTAAAAACCAGGATAGTTGCCCCAGGAGTATAGCTGCCCCAATTTTAATTACTCTAGTTTCGCAGATGAATTGCATGCTATTTTGTTAATCAATCGAAAGATTCTCCAGCTACCACTAAGTTGACCGTGTCGCATGTCTCTATGTGCATGGGAAGGCAAAATGCGATCAAAGTTTTTGCGGGATAGATGTCCTGTTTCTCGGCAGGGCATGTATCCGAAATGTAATTTATATGGATTAGGCAACTATCCCCTATGTGGGATAGATGTCTCAAAATATAGAGGTCCTCAAAAATCGCAAATACACTAGAAATATTAAAGATTTTTGCTTTTAGTTTTCATAAATTTGTAGCTAAAAACCAAAGTATCGGCCAGGTTTTCAAGTGAAATATTTTGGTTTTTGTTCTGAGAGATATAGAGTGATTTCGAAAAGTGTGGCAACTATCCGGCTTTTATCCTATTGTTCAAGCCAAAAAAAGCCCGTTCCATTACTTTGCAAACTTTGAAAATTTTCAGGCTCAAATAAGGACAAATTAATTACTCATGTCGAATTCAGTACTGATCAATATCTCTTACGTAAATACCTACCTATCTTTACGGTAAATCTATACATCAGGCTAAACCCCGTTTACTTTATTAGTAGAACAAATGCAACCGTTATTAACTTTTCAACCCTAACAGCACTTACGTTAAAATTCATTCAACCGTTTCATTTCTGACATGGGTAGAAATTAAGGCCCACATTTTGAATTTTGGACCTACATCTGTTGATTGGGAGTGACCCAAATTTGACCCACATTCGAGCCACATTTCTAATCACGGACCGCGACTGAATGTACGTGTATTGCCCAAAATTAGGGACCCGAGCCTATTTCGATTGCCCTGGCAGTAGGTACTTTTGTTGATTAGCTGTGGTTTGGAAGAGCTGATGGATTTGAGCTGGTATGGCGGAGATGTAATGTGATCTTTGGAAGTGATTTAACTATAACCAGATGAACTCGCTTTAGTATTTTCTGGAAAATGTTACAATTTCTGTGGTTTGCGCTACAGGCTCTAAGAAAACAATGTTTTAAGTATTGCTTTTGTTATTTTAATAAATCGTTCATGGCTACGGTATGGTTTCACATATTACAATATTCCTCAGCCTTTTATAGACGATTTCCACTTTCTATATTACTAGCACATCGCCCGAGACGTCCGTGTAAAATTAGAGGAGATAACTTATTCAGTAAATCAGCGCTGGGATGATTCTGCCAACTTCTTACGAACATGCTCACGAGCCTTCACTTTAAATGATATCCGACTATTTGCCATCCTGATATTTTTATTTATCCTCATATATTTTTTTGATTTTGGTAAGTTTATTAATTATTAAATAAAACAGATATATAGATGCAGACTAAAGGTATAATTTTACAAAATTTCATTTACATACTGAGTCTAGTTTTTAAGTTACAAACTAAAGACCCGCATGCCCGAGCTGTTGTATGGCGTCGTTCCACAGTGCGTCGGCGTCGTGTCGCGTCCGATCGCCCGCCCTCACTATTAGTCCGTTTTCACTAAGTTTTTTCTCGTCTCCTTAGAATCGTAGCATGATGTTAAATATCTATCCTATAATCTTTCTCAAAAATTGGGCTATCAAATACAAAAATATGTTTTCCTAACCGCCTGGAGACCAGAGATTACGCCCTACATACAAACAAACAAATTTTACCCCTTTGAGTATAGATGAGTTACGACCTATTTACACATGGAACGACAACCTAAAACAGGACATGAAATACTTCGACATGAGAATCACGTCTTGGAAGGACATGGCTGGAGACAGAAACAAGATTAAGAAAGCGGCTAGCGATATCTACAAAAAACCAGAAACTGATAGCAGCGAGAACTCAGAGACGACTATGAAAACAACAACACTGAACATAGCGAAGCAACGGCATAGAAAAGAGCTAAGAAAACAGTTGAACCTGACCAAGAAGCTGGACCCGAATCAACATGCCGGCGACGTCGTGAAAAGATCTAGAAGTCCTATAAATAAATACCACCCGTCTCTCCACTAGTCCAATGCTTATTCAAGGATGCATATCCGGTAGGCTCGCAATCCTTTCCTATCCTAAGGGCACGTCTACCTGACCATTACCGCGCCTCCCGGTCTACTTCTTGATATGCAATGGCCTCTGTAACACCAAGAAGCTTGAGGCTCCAGGGGCTAGCACAAATTTTGGGGTTCATTCGATTAATCGAGTCTGGTCAAACGACGCTGGGATCGGTGCATTTCATTTCATTTCATTTTTGAGTATAGCTAAGGCAAGCCTGTTTCTCTTACAAAAAAAAATCTGAAAGAGCTAGTCATCTACAGTATTTTTTACTTACTTTCCAGGGCAAATACTTTTTCGAAGGAGTGGATGTAAACAAGATGCAGCACCTGTTCGCTTCTGTCCAGGACTACGGCAGGATTAAATGGAGAAACGAGTTTTTCTCACAAGCTGGCTCGGTGTTCTGCTGGGATTTTGAGACTTTAGTTGAACCTAATGGGACTGATGATAAGCATAATAATTAAAGAGTATTTTGTTATTTTTTAAGTGTGTTTCTACCTAAAGACGGAGACCATTCTTTTTTTGTTTTATTCTCATAGTTAAACTGCAGCTAAACAGAGATTTTAAGCTACTTCTGACTTTTTGTTAACGGTTGACACGACAGGATCGATATACAGAATGTAACAGAAACCCTAAAGATAACAGCTGGTAAAGAATCACTATACATAGTTTCAGGTCAAAATAAAATACTCTAAGAATTGATACCAAATTTCGGTTTCATATGTTTTATAAATTCAAATCATAACAAACATGTCACCGCACTACGTAGGTCAATAACTTTCCACGTTACTTGCCAAATATCACGTTAAATCTCTTCTGAGTGATGTGTTTATTTCAATTTAAAAAGTTCTGTTTCTGGTATCAATGTAATAAAAATTCTCGTAACTTCCGAACATATAGAGATAGGATTAAAAATCCCTTCCAATATCGTTTGATATCATCCAAAAAAGCCGTGCCCATGGTATGTAAGTACCCTTTCCGTTAAACGTTGTATAGACATGATCAAAGAAAACTAAATACACTTTAGAGTTTTTTTTTGGGGTCGTCAACCGCAGGTGTAGTCACTTGAAGTATAATTTTAAAAAACATAATTTTTTAGTTAAACTTCACAGACGTGATGATTGTTGTCTAAACACTATAAAACAAAAAAAAAAAAGATTTGAAAAGTCATACTTTAAGTAGGTAACATCATAAACCTGCGGTCGTTGATTCCCACAAAAAAACACTTAACCTTTTATTTATCGGGTAAACATATCGATACCGGACTTACTAGAGAATGGGCAGCACCGTTCTCTTTGCATTTGACCACCATACTGCGATCGCCCACCCGCCTGCCAAGCGTGGCGATTATGGCAAATCCCCCCTTTTGGGGAAGGCTTATATCCAGCAGTGGACGTCTTTCGGCTGATATAATGATGATGATGATGATATAGATACCTATCATGACTGTAGAGTTTCGCAAGCTAATTTAATTTGACCCTGTGTTATGATCACCCATCCTTGGGCTCAGCCGGCGACCTCAGCCAGCGCAGCCTTACCTCGAAACACTAGGATGCGGAATTGATTGTGACATCAACATTCTTTACTTTCTTAACGTCTAATAGACTCATTTCACAATGTTGCGCCGGTCATTTCAATTTGAACTCTATTTAAAATGTCATAAAAGTTAAGATCCAAGGTCGTAAAATGCAATGAGCCCTCAAATTAGGCAGAAACCAGCTGATATAGCAATCGCGTTAAGACATTCCTTAATCTAAAAATTCGAAAGTGGAAAATCCTCGCAATGGAAAAAATAATTACTTCCATCATGATTTTTTTATAGATAAATGGCGTATAATTCCTGTACGCCCGCTCATTAGCGCTATCTGTGGCAAAAATCAATTCGACTAATGAGTTCTTAATAAGTACTTTGTAGGTAGTAAAGTAACGTGTGGTTTCATTGATGAAAGTATCAATCAGTTGGAGTGAGTCGTTGGTAAGGTCTAAGTGTAGGCATTGATTACTAGTGGAGATACAGTAATAGGCATTTCCGATTGTGTTTGGGGCTACCCAAACACAATCCTGCCTGGAATGGATATAAGCCGATCAATCACTCACTTCACCTATGTTTTCACGGTGAGAGTTTTACAGAAAAACTCGGCTGCTGAGGTTCACGGAAATGGCACTGAAGGGCATTGAAAAGAAGGACAGGACATGACAGAATAAGAATAAAGATGGATTTGCAAAAAGTGGAACCATTTAAGACTCTCGCAATTCACCTCGGGAAGATACCGACTAGGCTGAGTATCAAAGCTTGACAAAATTGTAGGATATTTTAAAATTTCGTCGCGCCCCGCGCGTAGCCCGGTGCTGAGTTATAATCGGCTTAAAGTTTCTGGGCCTGAAGACAAAGCCATCAATGACAAATAGGGAATATGCATGACATGTAATTTCCAACTCTTTCAGTAATTAAATATAAATTGTATAGGAGCTAAGAAATAAATTGCTATATTTTTTTCATGCGTTACTTTATTTTACAATTTCTTACTATATGTTGCGTTTTTTCTGTTGGGACGGGACACAAGCTCGAAACGGGGCGGGCGTCTTCGAAAATGTCGGAAGTGACCTTAAAAAGCATGTGAAAATCTTTTCTTAGCAAACTGCTTGAATTCTCACCAAGGTAAGTTAGTAAGTGCGATTTCTACTTGAATAAAGCACAAAACATAATTTAATTTACATGATTTGGGGCTAAAACAGAGACGTTAGCAAAGCAGTATCGTGGTTAGTGACGTCACAATATGGTCGCGACAATAAGGCACGTTTGAACTGTAGGAGAAAATTGTTTAATTTTAATCATATTTTTGAGCAACAAACCATGGTAATACCTATTTGAGTTTTGATACTTTTCTTGGGTTTTTAACGTGCTTCATCGATTAGGAGAAAAAAATATACATGCCCTAATTACCCCTAATTATGACAAAGTCCAGATGGATGGTTTCTTGCATGGTCTTCCATCCAAGTTATGACCGCATCAAGTGTAGCTTCACCGCGACTCTGCCGACGTCTTGCATTACGCAAATAAAAGTAAAAAAAAAACTTCGTAGCCGGTTTTCCTTTAGAAGAACAATAGTCAAAAGTTTTGTAATAAAGTCGGGCGGAATACCTCCCAACGCATAAACTAAGGAACCGTTTTATAAAGGTATAGAAGTATTCTACATTTAGAAGTAAAATTATAATTCCTCTGTAATAAAATATCTTTGACTTAGTTTGAGTTATTGAGAAATATCTTCCAGCCTTTCTCCCAGTTTATTAAGGATTGACATAGCATGTCTTCTTCTCCCATAAGTATATCAACATACTCATAAACAGAATTGTTTAATAATAGGTCTTTTCCTATGAAGTTGCCGTTTTACAATACATTACATTTGAAATACAATACATTTGAAACGTAATCCATCTATGGCTGGTAATAATTCTGATTTAAAATGAATTTTATTGAAAAAAAATATGTATTTTTTTTTAACTTCAGTCATTTGTTTATTTAGTGTTTTGTTTTCACTACATTTGTATCTTTTCCATCAAGATGGACACCATAAAAATAGGAGTAATTATGGAATACGAGTTGCGTCACGGTAGCAATGCCACATAAACGGCTCGCAACATTAATTACGTGTACGGAGTGAACACTACAAACGAACACAAGACTCGGTATTAGTTTGAACGCTTCCGACATGGAAAATTTGATCAGAAAAATTAAACCGTGGTTGCCCGAAAACTAAAGTCCACAACGACGAATTAAAGGCGATAGTGGAAGCTGACGATACTCAATCTACGGCTGAGTTAGCAGCAGCTTTCAACGTTAGCATCAAAACAATATTGGTATTGGTAAGAATAGCTACGTAGCACCAAGAACAACCATTTGCCGTGGGGTGCGCGCAAGACCCCTATTTGCTTTATCATCTAGTCATAATGCAGGCTTACGAGCACCCCTACGTCGCCCTGCTGGTCAATATAACAAATCTCTTCCAAAATACACTACACACTTGTAACTGTTCGGGAAACTACTTTGGTTATTGCTCCGTAATATTTAACTCAGTTGTCAATAGCTTTTTTTTCTGTTAAAATTCGAACATGATGTGTTGGGAACACTGACTGAAGGTACTTCGAGTGTTGTCAGTGAAGTTTTTGGAGGAAGGAGCTTCCCGCCATAATTTTTCTGAAAGCCGCGAAACGCGTTTTGATATCCTGTGTTTGATATTATTTTCGGATTTATTTATTTCAAATAAATCAATTACAATAAAATAATTAGACATTATGAACAGGTATATAAAGTAAAAAAGGGAAGACTTCACTGGGCATCAAAGAATTCGTCCGCATCGCTGTCAGTGGGAAAAGTGCCCAAAAGGACCCAAAGGCACTCGGACCCCACGGCCCTAGTGTTTCAACCCCAAACGGCTCAAACATATAGCTCCCAATAAGGTTGTTATATTTGCGCTGTTTGAGGCTTTCTGTAGCTGCAGCAGCCGCACCAGCACAGCCCGCCGTGCTCAGAAAATGAGATGGCGCGAGGGTGAAGACACAGGTAGCATCCCACACCAAAGGCCTGCCCAAGGCATTATGGTCATTCCGCCTGGCCTCTTCCCATCGTTGCGTGCCAAGCCATTGGGTTCTAAGACATATCTGTTTTAAGAACTGAGCAAATTTCATTTAAGATATTTCTAATTCCCATTCAAATTAAAAAAAAAATCTAAATGTTTATCTGCAAGAAAATACATGGTTGACAAGGGAAGATATTACAGCCTTAATGTCATTGTATTCTCATAGCAATTAGTGTTACCTACATAGAAAAAATTGTGTAGGTTTTAGATAAAGATTTAGCAAACACTAGGTATCTATTAAAAAGCGAAAAAAAAACCAACCGACTTTAAGCGATAAATTGCACTTGAATTAAATATTGGCTCGACATAAAATCGTTTCGAGCGACGCTTTAATATTTAATTTATTTACTGTGTCGTACAATGTTATTTTATGTATCGAAAATATGGTTGAACACATAATTATGTTTACTGAAGATAGGTTTTTTTTTTTTTTTTTTTTTTTTTCTGGGTGGGAAATCATCAAATAACTTCTCCCGCTCTGGGTGGAGCGGGAGGGCGTGTCAGACTTTTACTGACTAAAACCCACCCGTGTTCCCACAGTTGCCTGTGTGCCAGGGGCGGCGGTATCTCTTTCGAACAACCCGCACCCCCGGCGGGCATCGGCCCTTGCGGGCCCCTCTGTTGCTGCTGACATCTCTTTGAGGCGCGCGTGGAACACAACGCGCCGTCGACCCGGGCTTGGTCCTTACCGGACAGCGAGGTACCCATTACTCGCCGTCCGCAAGCCCGTGCCTACGGTGGCCGGGAATCAGCCTGGGATTCCCGACGCCCAGGGCGTCTCCTGCGAAGGCCACGGCTGTGAGGGCGCATGTACTGCATCTCTCTCACGTGCGCCGCCTCCCTCTTTGCGAGCATAACTGCTTCGCTGAAGGAGGCGACTGCCAGCCATGCCCTCTCGCTCCGTACCATGGCCTGGACCAGGGTCGGACGCGAGAGATCGCCGCCGCCGATCACCTCCACGAGGACACGGCGTTGCTCCGCCCAAGCTGGGCAGACCTCCACCGTATGCTCCACCGTGTCCTCTGGGCGATCTTCGCAATGGAAACACCCGGGCGTTTCCTCCCGCCCTATCCGAAACAGGAACCTCCCGAAACAGCCATGTCCGGTGAGGACCTGTGTCAGGCGGAAGGTGAGGACGCCATGCCGCCTCTCAAGCCACTCCTCAAAGAGGGGACTTACCGCCGCAATCGCGGCGTGCCCAACTGAAGATAGGTAAGGTACCTAAATATTAATGTAGGTAGTAAACACCGGACCAATGTGTGCCGACCACAGATAAGTACTAACTTGCTTATCTCTGGGTGCGGTATTTCTTGAAAAGCTATGAAATTCAAGTTATTTCTGCTTTAACAACAAGGAACGTTATCGGTTCCTCTCGCAAAAACGAGATGTAGTTATACGTACAAACGAGAAAGAGAGAAAATTGACTAAACATTTCCAAACCGATTGGATATTCGGCAACTCATGAAATATTTGGAGCAATCAGAAGCAAAATTGCCGAAACATATCGGCAATTTATTGTAGTTGCTCCAGATTGATCCATTAGTGTTGCCGAACAATAATAGCTCAAAAAATTGCCCGTGTAAGAGCACCTTTAGTAAGCCCAGACATTGTTACTAGGGGTGGAGACCTGGTGTCCTGAAACACAGCTTTAACCTCGCTAAGGCACCAGTCTCCCACAATAATGTTAAGTGTAGATATTAATAGCTTAATATCTACTAATCAATATGTACTTACAAACTTTAAAATATTGTGGTGAGAAAATAAATAAATAAATGTTATGTTATGTAATTACACAATTCACTATCAGTAAGAATCGCTTTCATTTTAAGGGCACTTTCACATTTTCTCTTGAATTTGAGCGTTTGACTCGAAGTTTGATGAGTGATTATGGTTTAAATATAGCCAAAAAATTTTAAAAAAATATGTCCGGGAAAATTTCATTATTTGTCTAGGGAGCGCTCTAAAATTTTTTTCAGTTGGTTAACATAAGTCAGTAAAAACCTTGTCTCGGCAAAGGATGTTTCATAAAATTTTACTTTTGGGCATATTTTGATGCTTTGTTACATGACACATATTATAATTTAATAATTTATAAAAATGTCTGTGGTAGAACTGTACCTAGTTATTTGGAGTGCTTAAATCAGTTTTTTTATGTTTCATACATTAATATGCCAAAAATAATTCCGTAAAACTGAGAATTAATGATAAATTTTCCTCTGAAATTATATTTTTTATCTATGTATGTTTAATCGAAATTCAAACAAAACGTATTTAATAACTAAGGTTACTAGGTCAACTTGCTTGAAAAAAAAAATCAGCCTATTTAAATGTAAACTAATATTTTTAAACAATTGTTGAATGCAGTGCTATGAATCAGTAATAAATCTCGGGACGCGCGGGCTTTAGCTTTAAGTCTATGCCGGTTTGTTCCTGGGCATCCGAATCATAACGGTTAGCATGTGTGAGTAGCGTATATCACTAGACACACACGCGCGATCAGCTACCAGGTGCCGTTAAATTTACCTAAAACTGAATACTTTAATTAATACTATCCCTCATAACAGTTCCACAACATTCATTAATGTTGTTTACTTTGCTATGCAGACAAGTTTTTCGAAAATAAGAAACAATGGATTAGCAATTCCCTTCAAAATTATTCAGAGTCCTTGTGTGTTACACAATTAGGGTGCTGTAGGTTACTAGTTTTAATTGGTAAATAAAATTCAATATGGAGTGCTGAGATTTCGATTCGAGAATTTGAATCAGTTTTTTAATTGAATGTTTTTGACGTTTTCTACGATAACTAACTAACAAAAATATACTTACTCCTTATATACCTATACAACCAGTGTTATTAGGGGTATCTATCGTGTTACCCAGTAACTCGGTTGTGGAGGTAAGATAGGCAGTCGCTCCATGTAAAATACTGGTATTCAGCTGCATCCGATTAGACTGGAAGCCGACCCCAACATAGTTGGGAAAGGGCTAGGTAGATGATGATGATCTATACTAATAATAAAGCTGAAGAGTTTCTTTCTCCGCGCTAATCTCTGGAACTACCAGTCGGATTTGAAAAAATCCCTCTGCATTCGATAACCCAATTCTTAATAAAAGTTATAGGGTATTTACGCTTCGACCCTTAGGAGAAAAACCAAATGAAAACAGTCAGGGACAGTCGGGCGAGGTGACGCGACGCGGTGGGTCGTGGGAGCAAGAAATTCATGCGCATGAAGTCGCGGGCATTGGCTATCACCCTGTAGAAAAATCTTTACTTAAAATCACAGAGAAACTAGAAGTTCAATTATCTGATTTCAATCATTTAATTAGACGTAAGTAAGTATTGGAGAGAAGTAGGTACATGTGTTATTTATTTGGCAGATATAATACTTTTTTTATTTGCTAACCATGGAATTAAATGATGCAAAACATGATTAACAAAACGGCTATATTAAAATTCCATAACCTCTGTCATGATTACATTATAAACTAACTGGTTTACATCTCCGTCAATTACATAAATCACAGCATATATTTGTCTCTGTCCCACATAAGGATGTATTAGGTACTCCTCCTTTAAGATTCAAACTTGAATTTTATAGTGTTATTCCTTTTTATGATTGTCATTCTTGCAAAATCAGGCGCGGGCGCCAATCGTGTTCGAAATACAATCAAACGGTTCCTTTTTTAAAAAAACAAATTGGATTTTTCAAAATGGTAAGGATGGCAATTTTTGGTGATTATTTTAGTGATGGTCACGTACTTTATGCGATGTGATGAGATATTGTGATAAGTGTCGTGATTATAATACCTATATTAAGTGAATTGGTAATCAAATCTATGGTGGACCGGTTTGTGTTATGTTAAAAATATTTTTTTTGCTCTATGCTTTTGTTAGAAACAAGTTTTTCGAATATCATAAAGGTCGTGATGTGACTTAGGAGGAAGTTTTGATAGAAAACAAAAGGTTTTAATAGCTTCGCACCGCAGAGCTGCAAATTAGGAATTATATGATTTTGGATATTGGATGGCTTATGCCCGATTCCTATAATTTACGGGCCGTTATTAGTTAAAATTAAAACACTTGTATATTTACCAATAATGAAGCAAGGAAGGACCTCATGGCTTTGCATAGTAGACCCTCCCATATGAAAGTAGGTATCACAGGTAAAATTCGCTCAAGAGGGATCGTTTTGCTTGCCAATGGTAAAAATGCTACCATTGGCAAGCAAAACGATCCGTTTTTGTGTATAGGCATTAACGAAGTACAACTTGTGACAGCAAAATGTTAAAGCCAAGAAACATGTTTTAGTCATCATCTTAATAAACCCTTATCAATCGTGGACTAATTGGCAAGTAGTTATCTTATTTTGTGGGACCTCCGGTAGTATTACTTCATTTTGTGTCTGACGTCATGAACCTTAAAAACGTTGTTACGGTCCGTGAAAAACAATTGCTAGTGCTGGTGCACTAGCAATTGTTTTTCACAGACCGTATTTGGTACATGTCGCATCTTTAGAATTATAGAGACCTATTTTGCTTGCGGCTAATTTCGAATTAGGTCTCTATAATTCTGAATTATACAGACCTATTTTGCTTGCGGATAATTTTGCATTAGGTATCTATAATTCTAAAGGTGCGATGTATCTGTAGTAGCAGACTACTGGACAATACAGAATGACATCGACGCGCAAACGAACACATGAATTTAGCCCATGATTCTAGCGTAGAAATTCATTGTCAATTTATCAAAAAAATAAATCAGCTATTTCATAGAAAAGTGCGGGTACGTACGCGGTCAAAATGTATTCAACAGAAATTTTTATTTTTAACCAGCTGTTGCCCGCCACTTCGTCTGCGATCCAGAATGAAAAGAAACCTATTTCCTTACCCAAGTCATTGTCTATCTGTGTGCCAAATTTCATTCCAATCCTTACTTTCGCGTCTTTCAATATAAGTTAGGTTAGGTTCATTGGTTCCAATATTAGTTAGGTTAGGTTCATGGTTCCAACTTCCATACAAACTTTCATCCCCTATTTCAACGCCTTAAAACCCATAGCCTATAGAGCCTATGTCTTTTCCCAAGGTCTAGTCCATCTCTGTAACAAATTTCATAAAAATCTTTTCAGTGGTTCAGGCGTGAAAGTGTAACAGACAGACCAGACCTTCGCATTTATAATATTAAAAATAAGTAGGAATAAACGACGAAAAGTTCATTCATAGTATCTTAGAATCAAATTCAAATTCATTTATTTATTTTGTGAACATAGAGTAAAAGTTATACAGATGCTACATACAAAAATAAATGTTTGTCCATACTATGTCCCGCCAGAAGGCATACGAAATAGGGTAGGTAATCGGATGTCAAATAACAAAATTAAAACATAAAATAAAATCAATATCTAGGTAAGACTAAGAGATTTTTTTGCAAAACACCAAAAGTTAATAATTATGTCAATAAAATTAAGACAGTACAAAACAAATAGATAATAGTTAGTCACAATTTTGTATATATAAATGGTATAAAAACGTAAATAAAGAATATTATTATCATATGAGAGCAACACTGTAATAGAGAGATACAAAATTCTGAAAATATTATTTTAATGTGTGTGTCACTAAGATATTCTTTAACGGAATAATACGCCTTGTCATTCAATAATTTAAAAAGCTTACGTTTAAATTCATGCATGTTGCTGCTTGATACAATTTGATCAGGAACTGAATCAGAATTCTGTACTGAATCCATTGTAACAAGCTGCGCGTCGATGCCTTGCCATCCTGTATACTCCAATGTTCTGCTACAATAGATTGATTTGATAGATATAATGTATTTAGATGTTGTTGCTTATAGATGACCGTCTCTTCGGTTCTTATTATACAGTTGATTCAAAACCTGACTATCAACTTTTTATCGAAGATCTTGGACGGTACTTCTTTTTAGCTGGTCGATGACGAATGTAACACGAAAGAATATATATACGACAATGTTTAATTTTGATTGAGGAAAATTTAAGGAAACCTGTATTTTGTAGTAAAAAACCGTCGGTGGTACCTAGTATTCAGCTGCACCCGGTTAGACTGCTAGCCGACTCTAACGATCCAAAACGCTAGGCAGATGATGACATCGCATCTTTAGAATTAAAGAGACCTAATGCGAAATTAGCCGCGAGCAAAATAGGTCTGTATAATTCAGAACTATACAGACCTATTTTGCTTGCGGCTAATTTCGTATTAGGTCTCTTTAATTCTAAAGGTGCGACATATAATCAGACTGCCGCGACTTCGAATAACGTCATAAAATGATCTTGTTTACTTTCGCATAATAATGGAAGAAAATCTCGAATAAACATCATAATACGATGTTTACAAGAAACCCAATATAGTTTTCAATCGTTACGTCAGTTTATATTGAAAAACAATAAATATTAGTAGCCCTTTTGTCCTTTGTTCTATTGGCACTGCTGAATCCGCCGGCAGTTGTTTTAAGGCACTCAATGAGTAACATCATGGAAGGAGATGGATATTCAACTATCTTTTCTCCGTATACTGATTATGAAGAACCTGATAGCAAAACTGTTTTGCAGATAAGAGCTTTGAGCTCTTTCCTGGCTCTCATGCTAGCTGCGCGGTCGACTGCTCAGACCACCCAAGTATCTGACTTCGTATCGCCATGCCCCAGCGTGTTTTCATATGACCCACAAGCGACTGAGAGTAACAAATGGTATGGAGTCATTAACTTGACCACTGACACCCCACTCTATGCGCTGTGGCTGAACATCGTACTTGAAAGCAAGGCTAACATTCTTGGGGTAAGTTCAATTACACCTTATATCTTTCTATCTATCCCTTATTTGTAGTGAATTTTAATTTTTATTAAAAAAGAACCAGCGATGCAATTGCGTAACACAGTCACAGTAGGAAAGGCTCTCATTTTGACAGTTGAACAACATTCATTGCGTTATTAACGTTGTTGAGTGGAATTTTATTTCAAACAATGACATATGAAGCAATGGATTAGCAAAAACCTTCAAAATAATTCAGAGAGTGCTGTTAGTTCGGGAGTAAAAAAATGATAGTTTTACTAAAGGTTGTACGTAAAGTATTTTCATATCTAGCATTACAGAATTACAGAATAACTCTACTATAATCCTTCTTCGAAGATACGTCTCGTTACCACTTTTCTGATCTTTCAGAATTGGCTAGGCGAGGTAACGACCAACGACAATGTAGATTTTAAAATCGAAAATACTAATATGACGATCACACCTGAACAACCGCTGGCCATACGTTTCTTTATCCAATATAATGCCGATGCTACGCCTCCAAAGCTGAAAGCCATAAGGTTTAACGGTAGAGAGATTTGTCTAGTTGAACCTCAAGTAGTAGAAAGTGAGGCACCTGTTAGGGACAGCTACACACAAGTAAGACCTGAAGTGCGTACTTCGACTACTGCGAGACCCACATTAACAACGACTTTAAGAAATTATAACCAACAACAAACGACTCCAAAGTTTCAATATTGGCATCAAACAGAAAAGCCGCAGACTACGACAAACTCTCGGAATTGGATTCAAACCACCTCAGAACCAACGACTACAACTTTAAGGCCTCAGTATTGGAAGGAAGTACAAACAACAGAAAGCACATTACGAACTCAGCAGACGCAATATTGGCAACAAACAACTCCTACATTAAAACCTATGTACTGGGCTCAAGCGAAGACTGAAGTCAATGCACAGACTACTATGCGGACTCCAGTTTGGCCGTATGTGAAAGCTGACAACAACCAGCAAGTCACATCTACAGTGAAACCAACAAATCAAACTAGGTACCAAACAAGAACAGAAAACACGTCGCGCATAACTACAGGAAATAATTCTGTGTCAGGCCAGATCCAAAATTTTTCTTACTCACAGACTAAAGATAAAAACAAAACCACAAACTCCCAAAGCCAATTACAAGTACAAAATAATCAGCAAACTACATCTGGAAACAAATATCAGATACAGAATGATGTTAAACAACAACTAACAGAGACGGCGCCGGTTTGGCCAAATTTGAGGGTAGAAGACAACCAAAACGTTAGTTCTAAAGGAACTAGACCAAGTAACTTCCAAATTGAGGTTAAACAAGTAGGAAATACAAAATATTGGTCCAAAATTCCGGAAAATACTACGGGAGCACCAATAAAGCCGCTAAGTGGAACTGAAAGTACGTCTTACGGATGGTCCGGAAACCATCAAAGAGTCCCCGACAGTGGAATCCAGAACCAACCTTATGCAAAGGTATCAATCAAACAAGCAGATTCTACACAAAATCTTGACCAATCTAGAGACGAACCGTTATACGTAAGACCTGCAGACAGACATACAATATCCGATAGTAGATACGAAAATGTAGAAAATGGACCTCAACCTTACAGCGGAATTGTATCTGAAAATAGGCAACCAGTTAGACGGGTTGATTCCTACCAGGAGTCGACAGGACAGAGGCAGCAAAATACGGAACAGGTTAGACCGCTTAAAATATCTGGACAAACTAAAGTTCAGACGTATGAGGAAAGTTACCAACCTTGGGTTGAACCAGCTAGAAATGGGATGGTTATTCAAACAGGCGTTGATTCTTCGAGATAGTAAGTAAACCTTTTTATAGATGAATTTATTTCAAGAATATCGTTACTCTCTAAAATACATGTTTTAATAGTATTGTCTTACGACATTGTGGTTTCAAAAAATATCTTCATATAGCCAGGAGTTCAAAAATCTTATCTGGTTTAAGATTCGTATTCTTTTTGGGCGGTATTATTATTTACTTATGTTTGGTGTAATGTTTATTTCATATTTTCAGCCCCACAAATGATGGCAGAATAAAGACCATAGACGGAAGCAATTTATCTTTGAATAGATACCAGAAAACAACTGAACTACCAGTTTCAGATAATTCAAAGTAAGAATTGAATTATTTCCATACTTTTAGCGTTACTTGATTATTTTGTGTTTTGCCTGAATAGGTTATTAACCCTTTAGTTCGCAGAAAAAGTAGTGATCAAAAAAATTTTTTTTTTTTAGTAATTTTATCTAATAATATTGCTATTTACCTAAAAAAAATTGAAAAAAAAATCTGTAATAAGCAGATTTTTAGGAATGGTATGTTAAAAATACGTAACATTGCGAAGTAGACAGTGTCCAAGTGTCCAAAAGGCATGTTATGTATTATTAACTTTGCGAAATGTACAAGGAATTAAAAATAAAACATAATGCCGTTTACTTATAATATTATTTTATTAAAATAAAAGCAACTGTTAATGGAAATTACAGAGAAGATATTAAAACATTCAATGATCATGAAATTGTTTAAAACAATTACGTTTTTTCACAAAACATAATCTTAAATTACACTTGCAACAAATTACGCTAGTCATCCCTTTCTTACAGAACTTACATCTACCCGGCGCTGTTGTGTAGTCAGGCATATGACCTATATTATCACGGCGGATAGCGTCAGTAGGCCTTGGCCCAGAAGGTTTTTGAATTTTTTCAAATTTAGGCTGTTGAGTTTTTTCTAAAGACGTACTCGTACCAGCAGGAGTTCGTTGTTTCGAGTGAAGTTCACAGTAAATCTTAATTCTAAATATTTTTAGTGAGTTAGGAACTTTATTATATCGAGCACAATCTTTTCTATACATAATCCATGCATTATTTACGCAAATATCTAATACTTGAGAGAACAACGCCATGTACCATCTCTTCGTTTTATAATTAGTGCGGTAAAGGGAAATCAGCATGTCACATAAATCCACACCTCCCATATGGGAGTTATAATGTTTCACTATTTGAGGACATGGAACATCAATCTTGGACTTGGTTTCTTTAGAAAATCGCTTTATGTTCTCCATAGGAAACGAATCTACATAAGAGCTTGCTAATATAACAGATTTGTTATCATGCCATTTTACAACACTCAATTTATTTTCATTGCAAACTACTTGTTTACTGGAACCTCTACCTTTTTTTAACAAGTCTTTATCGCTAGGCAGTTTTTCTTGACACCCTCTTAAACGATTAGCTCTGATCGTGCCTAAGGAAAAGATACCATGCTCATTGCGTAATAGATGAATCAGTTCTAGAGATGAAAAGAAGTTGTCGAAGTATACCACCGCTGGTTTATGTTTAATACTCTGGCAGAGAGCTATTACAACTTTGGCGCCTACTCCTAAAGAGTTTTCATATTCTGTGAATGAATGGTATCTAAACGTATCTTCACCAGCGTAAGGAACAAAATCGTAGACACAGCCAGATACCCCAGCCCTGACAAACATTTTAAAACCCCACTTCTTTGGTTTCTTTGCCAAATATTGGCGCCTGTTGCCAGCTCTTGTGCCCTTATAGGGCACCATCATTTCGTCGATACTATAGCGATGTTCCTCTTCTATTTTAAGACAGTTTCTACGCACTGCTTCTAAAACCGGCCGGACTTTGAAGTAACGATCTCCATTTTGTTGAGAATTATCGACGAAATGCAAAAACTGGCGAATTTGTTCATAACGCTTTAAGCTCATAATATCGGCAATAAGATTATATCTAAGGTCCTTCTTCCAGTAGTCACGATAGGATAGGAGAACAACACCCATTAATAGATTGATAGCAATAAAATCCAACAACTCGTCATGAGTAACATTTACAGACTTGAGATTTCGTTGCACTGCGTATAAATTTGTATTTTGAATAATTATATCAATAACATATTCACTAAAAAAATCGGCAAAATAATCTGATGGAGACTTCGATTCCGAACCAAATTGAGTAAAGGTTATTTCCTCCAACGTTGCACCATGTTTGAATTTACTGGCTTCCCATTTAAATTCGAGTGGCTTTCTTACAAATGCTTTCTTTTTTTTTGTCAGTAAATTTGGTAAACTAGTTTTTGTTTTTTTTGAACGAGTTTCTTTGACTATTGTAGAAGCAACAGGGCTTGGCGACATGGATAAAACTGAAGAAATGGATTGCAGAGCAGGCAAATGTTGTGGTGGGTTGTGTGTGGCGAGTACATCACTTATAGCGGGTGTGGATGGTATCACATCTTCAGGCAAAAACTCATCATTCTCTAAAATATTAAGTCGCTCAAACGAGGAATCTAATGAGCGGGGTTCGGAACTGTATTCGGTTTCATCAGCTAGTACTTCATTATCATCATCCAATGTGCTACTATCGCTGGAAGAAGCATCTTGTGGTGGGACAAGTGCTAGGATTTTCCTCACACGCTCTAATCGCAAGTTATGCTAAAAAAAAGTAAGCAAAATTATGCATGCGAACACCCTCAAACACCAATAAAAGCACATGTACATGCTCCACACATCCTATAAACACAAAACATGTATATCCTCCAGAATTTCGCAATGTTAGCTATTTTTTACACACTTATTTCTATGGTAATCTCCGGTATCTTCGCAATGTTAACCATGGCTAACATTCAACTTTAACAAGTTATAGCGCATGCTCACTTGCATTATTTGTAACAAGGCTATAGTAAAGTCGTAGAATGCAATCATAAAAATATAATGAATGTGTTAATTTTACATGCAACACGAAATTTAATTTAAAAAACCAATATTTCTTACCTGTTGCGCGGGAGCAGCTCGCGATCGGAACGCCATTTTGCACAATACTGTCAAAATTGACATTAGAATGACGTCTTTTATTTTGCTATGGACGCATAGTGATTTGCTTTACTTACTAATTGGAAAAAATCGTAAGATAAATCGATAATTTTGTCAGTGGATTTTTCGAATTGTGAATGTTAAGTATAGCTAACATTATGAATTAAAGGGTTAAATAAATAAACATGAAAGAAAGAATGAATGAATGAAATGCACCGACCTCAGCGTGATTTGCAACTCCAAGATTTTATCGATCAGGTTACCCAGGTTGGTCCGTGGATGGGTGACGGTGATCTTTACATACCGAGGACCGTCCGTGCCTCAGAAAGCGCGTTAAGCCGTTGGTCCCGGCTTTCGTTGGTAGGTCTTTAACGGTCTTTGCGGGTTGTCAGAAGCCCAAAAGTCTGACTACCAGTCTTACCAAGGAGTACCGTTCTGGAGATCAGATAGGCAGTCGCCCCATGTAAAATACCGCATCCGGTGAGACAGGAAGCCGACCCAGACATAGTTGGGAAAGAGCTTGGCAGATTGCGCTTAGCTTAAGGCAACACGTAATTTTATTTTCAAACGTTGCTTAAAGTTAAAGTAGTGATTAGCAACTGTTTAACCAAACATTTTTCACGTTTAAGTATTTCTTAACTATAAGCAACGTTTATAAATTAGCGGGTTTTGTATATAATTCGAAAATGTGCTCCTAAACTGGTTTTGCAAGAGCATCTTACCACTAAAAGGTTTAAAAAATCCAAAAATATATGTTAAATACTATGGTCTGTTATCAATTTCTGATTTACTTTTTGTGTTGACATTCTCTGACAGGTGAGTTTCTATTTTACTCTGGTTAGAGGAGGCACTTTTGTGTCCTTAGCTCAAACTTTTCCATTGCCGGATAACGCCCATCCCCAAATCTCCAAAGTCAGAAACACTTTTTCCGCGCAACTCAAACCGAGCTGTCATGGTACAGGTCATATCTGTACCTTTTTGGGACGGCCTCATTAGCGCCGTTGAGATTAGACTAGCTAATATTGTTTGCCTATTATTGAAGTTAATCTTACGTTTTTTTAAAGGCTGTAGAAGCAGGCCTTAAATACTTTAGAACAGTCTCCTCTACATCAAATCGTTATATCTCATGCTTGGTATAGAACAAAAGTTTTCGCAATGGTAGATCTTTGCGAAAACTTTTGGTCCGAAACTTACCCAGTATAATTTGTGTAATATTTTCAGGCAGGAAGAGTATTATGGAGGTGGGTTACCCGTCTTCTATATACCCAACTTTGGACCTCAGAACACAGACGAGGTAGGTTACAAAATTCCTGACTTTATCCTTGATCAATATTCGTTACACATACTGTGCGGGAAATACGCCTAACTGGACTACATTTAGACCATTCTATAGAAACATTATAACATTATAATTTAAGTAGGTAGTTTTTATTTTTGCCATAATTAATCACAGTCATACACAAATTACGGCAACATAAACACATTTTTAGCGAGTCAGCGTTCCTTAATTGCAAATATAACGTTAGGGCGCCAGGGCTAGCCCGCGAAACTGAAATGTTCTTTTTTCATGAAATAGTCATGTAATGGGATTAAATGAACTTAGAGGGCTGGCCAATTCTTTGGCCAAAGAATCAGCATTGCCATACAACGTGGCAATCCTACCAGCCTTTTGGGCACTTTTTCCATTGACAGCGATGCAGACGAACTTTTTGATGCCCTGTGATTCTTTACTCTCTGATTTTTGTTACATGTACAGATGCCAGCACATCAAGCTACCCCAATCTGTCAAATTTCTTTGATAGATTTTCAACTTTCTCACATAAGCATAAGATTCAAATTCAATTGGGAAAATTTTACAGTTTAGGGTAACTTGATGTGCTGGCGTCTGTACATAATATTAATATTACTTTTAATTGATGAAAATAAAGTACTTAGAGGGTTGTATTGATGATTTTAAGTAATATAATTCCGTAAATACATGTGCTAAGGTTGCAAATCATATTTTAATCAACATCCAAGTATACTGACCTACAAATTGCAAAAAAAACGGAAGAATATTGGAGCGAAAATGCAACAGCGCGGGCGGGCGTTGCTGCGTCGCGACGCGGTTGGTCGTTCTAGTATGTTTTGGTCTCTTACGATTCTTACGCGACCGGACGGGCGGGCACCAGCTAGTTAAAAATATACTTAAAGAGCTGCAATAAACCTAAATTAGTTTGAATGAAACTATAGAGGTACGAGGAACAGGATGTAAAGTCCACTCATACTCTATGGAAAGGGGAGGATCCTCCGACCAGACGGGTGTTGTGTCTGGTGGGCTACTGCCCGACGGTTGTTTCTTGTAGTTGACCTTGACCGGTGTGTTGACCGTGACTACGTAACCGGACTTTCCTGTGGTCGCCATAAGAAAACTTAAAGCCTCCAGCCAGGGGTGTTAAACTCCTTATACTACGCGACTGCACGCTGAGGGCACCCCCTGTGTGGTACGGGCCTCGGCTCAGGGTGTCACTGGTAGGGGGACAGCAAGTTGGGACAGGCTTGATCAAATCATTTTCATTATTATTAAATCTCGGGGAATTTAACTCTACAGGCTCAGTTGCGGCGCGGGCTGGCACTTCAACGAGCAAGAGACGGTCCGGTACGGCCCGACGCTTGATGTCGGGTTGTTGTATATATGTTAACGGAAAAGTGTGTAATCCGTCATTGTATACAATAATACCTAAGAAATGTCTACAATTCCTAGGTTTCATACATTTTCGGTAACATATATACCAGTGGCGCGGTAAACTCTGATTGTGCGATGCAGTATTTGTGTGACGTCAGGTCTTTGATGCATAGTTCGTTGTGGATGCCGCCACAATACCAACTGAAGGAAAAAACAAATTTAGAGACACAATATATCACATACGAAATATCACACGAAAAGGTTGTCATTGAAATATACCTACCTACACGATTAATATTTTAAGTGATGCAACACATTTTGTATTTTTTAAATCATGATGCACCTTAAAAATTAATAGTTCATGCACCACACCTTAATTCAAGATCAGAATAACTGGTTTGATATTCGCAATCGATAAAGACCGCCTAATATTAAATGCAAATTTATGACGTACAATACAAGTTTTATACAAAAACATCTATTGATATGCAACAATTTCTGGTTTGCGGTTTTTACTGGCGATAAAAACATTAGCAACACAAAATATTTTATTTCACATGGGACGTCAGAAGCTAGGTTCCAAATTGGTCGTTTCCTATGAAGGGAACCGGCGAAAACTCCACGGTAACTCTTTGAAAATAGTTGGTTTTTACAATATTTCCAAATAGTAACATTGGTATGGGAGGACAGGTGTAGGCTGTGTAGGTTGTTAACAAGTACCAAGTACCTTAACAAAATAGTCTGTAATTTTCTAATATGCTTTTTTGACGAGGACACGTTTGCTCACACATTCATCTAAATTTGAGTACTTATCGCAATTTCATATTTACTACGTGTATTTATATTGTGGGAATCGTTTCTTTTTTTGAAAAGTCCTAAGTATTTGCGAGCAGACAAATACTTTCTAAGATATAAAGAGCAGGCTGAGTCTAGATGCTAAATGAGAGGACCCATTCTGATGTTTTGTAAAATTAAAATTGAATTGAGTCAGCTACCGATCCCCACAGCAGAAGGTCATGAGACATAATACTGTGAAAATAAGCAAAGAATGAGCACTGGTGGCCCAGTGGTAACGGCCGTGACTTACGAGTTGTATGTCGTGTGTTCGAACCCAGCCAGGCTCATTACTTTGTGTAAATAATTTCATCACCACTGCTCTCAAACGGTGAAGGAAAACATCGTGAGGGAACCGACATGTCCTAGAACCAAAAATTCGAAGACATGTGACATCTACCAACCCGCACTGGGCCCGCGTGGTGGATTACGGCCCACTCCCTCTTACCGAGAGGAGGCCTGTGTCCCAGCAGTGGGAACGTTATAGGCTGAGTATACAGGGTGTAACAGAAACCCTATTGCTATCCTTAAGCACTAAAGATAACAGCTGGTATAGAGTCACTATACATAGTTTCAGCTCAAAATAAAATACTCTAAGAATTGATACCAAACTTTCGGTTTCATATGTTTCTTAAATTAATATCATAACAAATGTGTCACCGCACTTCGTAGGTCAATAACTTTCCACGTTACTTACCAATATCACGATAAATCTCTTCCGAGTGATGTTTTTATTTCAATTTGAGAAGTTCAGTTACTGGTATCAATGTATTCAAAATTCTCCTAACTTCCGAACATGTAGAGATAGGATTAAAAAACCCTTCCAATATCGTTTGATATCATCCAAAGAAACCGAGCTCTTGGTATGTATATACCCTTTCCGTGACACGTTGTATATGTATGTAAGCAAAGTATCTTAACCTTACTGTGGCCTTATCAGACTACTGCCTTACTTTTCTTACTTCTTATGCAACTGAACTTAATCGACCTGAAAGAGTTCTAATATGGGTGCTTCATTGCAATTTTGAATCTAAGGGAATTCCAAAAAACAATTTCCGTAATAGCATCTAGTTTCTTTCCTGTTTTGAGACCCACTTAAAGTACATTTGAAAATAAATTTTAAGATACGATAGACACACTTTTATTTGTAAATACTTCTTAGTTTTGTTTGCATTATGTAAAATATTATAAGATGTAGAACAGCCTGACTATCGTTGACATGTATTTTTATAGATTATCTCGACGTCTTCTAGACACGATTCGGTATTAGTCTCCCATCCTGTCCTATCCTCTTCAAGTCTCCATCTGCCTGGCATGTTCCTAAGTATGTGGGGTTGGCTACCAGTCTAACCTGATACAGCTGAATACCAGAATTTTACATGGAGCAAGTTACGTAACAAACAAAGTAGTATGCAAAGCAACCTCCCCACACACATGACGACTGTAAAGTCTCGAACGCTGTTTCATTTTGTTCTAAGGAGATAAAGCAATTGTGTATGTATTTTCAGCCCACGTGCGGAAAGGTGCTTCTAAAGCAGGCAGTAGGTCAAAATCTGAATTCAACGAGCACATATGAAGGACAGTGGCCCTGGCAAATAGCAATATACCAGCAGCAGGTTTGTAACTACTTTTTCACCGACTTCAAAAAGAAGTAGGTTATCAATTCGACATGTTTATATGTATTTTTTTCTTCTATGTCTGTTCGGGCCTAACTCCGTCATTAAAGTATAGACGGATTTGCAAAATTCTTCTTTTCTTTTCTTTCTGTTCGAAATGGGTTTTTTCCGAAATGGTCCTGAGACCATTTCGGAATAAACCCACAATAAAAAATAAACGAAAAAAATAAAATAAATCAGATCTATATGAAATTTAAATGATTAAATTTCATATAGATCTGATGATGAGTTTCGGAGACAGACAACAGAACTCTTAAAAAAATGATAACAAATCAAGCGCGATTGCTGCTATCGCATAAATGTGCATTGTTTTGACCCCAAGGATGATGCAATTTCAAATTGATATAGGGTAGGTACTATAACTAAAAAGTGAAAAATAAAAACTTAAAAAAAAACCGACTTCCGGAAAAACACTACAAAGTGAAAAAATTACTTTAATTTTGAAAGTCGGTGACTTTGGATATGTATTTAAAATTTTTGTCACCGCCTTCCGAAAAATTTTTTTTGAAGTTATTTTAACTCGGTTGTTTTTTTTTGGAAAAAGTTTTTATATAAACTAATGGTCGCCCAGTGATCGAAATTCAACCATAATTTACTGAAAGCTTTATGTGTTCCTAATCCTCCATTTAAAATTTAACTGTGCCTTTCATACTCCTCCGTCCGAGTAATTTTCCTAAAAAGGGGTAACTAAAAAGTTTTTTCTTCCCGTATATATACAGGATAACTTTTTATTCAGTGCGCAAACTGTAACCATGAATTCAGCATATTATTTTAGACCCCCTAGTGCAGATATTTTACGTCGGTTTTACAAAAACAAAATATGCTGTTTCATAGAAAAGTGCAGTATCTACGCGGTCAAAATGTATGGAACAGCTGATTGTTTTTTCGGCTGGGGGTCTCGAATGATATTTATTCCCACTTCGTTGCATTTTTATGACAACTAGCTTTACGTTTTGCAGTTCTTACGACTAAACATTTATTTATTTTCTTTCTTTGTTTCTTAATTACACTACTTCTTTTCCTAGATGTCTCTAGAGTTACACTACAAATACGTTTGTGGAGGTACCCTGGTCTCCAGACGCCACGTCATCACGGCAGCGCATTGCGTAACCAAGAAGTCATCCGTCCGGCTCGTCAATAAGGATACCCTGGCAGTCTTCGTCGGGAAGCACAACCTTAGGACCACCGTAGATGGAGTCCAACTTAAGTATGTGAGTACAGTTTTGTTTTTAGTTATAAAAGCGAACTTGCATTCAGGTTCAGCTACTTTAACTAATATTTTTCGTACAGATAAGGATATTTCCCGAATTTCAGTGGATAAGAATACTTCCATACTTGGTGAACTCTGCCAGAAAGTAGGATGAAAGCGCGAGCATCTCTGGCTTCTCTGGCCAAAGATACACTCGTTTTAGAATTATATAAAAAGCCAGGTTCCATTTATGAAACCAGCTTTTACCGCTAGCATACAGAATCATGACAAAGCCAGTGTTCCGGGATTCATAAAATTTGACCAAAACCATGATACCAAGGACTCACTCGCTGTTATATTCGTGTTGACTGTAGCATCGACTATGTTGCCATAGTAAAATTAGAACAGTAAGGGCGATTTTTCAATTGTCCGATAACTTTCGCTCAGGAAATAACTATGACAGTTTGACAGCTTTTGTTTAGAGAATATTTCAAATTGACGTATAAATTTGGCAGTTAAAAGTACCTAACGATTGTAAATTGGCAAAGTAAAATACCTACGCCACTTAGAACTAATTTTGCAATCGTTTATGACAAAAAGTGAACCAATTTATACTCAAACGAAGCATGAAACGATGACCTATCCATAAACCACCGTAGTACATCACAGTTCAATTCAATAAAAAAATCAATGTGATCAAAATAAGAATGAGATCCACATTTGACTATGAATTGACCTCTTTTGTTCGTGTGAAGTTGCCAGTTGACATGTATTAGGTAAAATTATTTTGGAATAATTGCTTGATTAATCATGAGCATTTGCTTCTGGATGACATTTTATTTTCTACAGTGTTCCTATAGCAGCAATGAGGTTCACAGAATGCTGTAATTAACGTGGTCGCTACTTCACTGGCTTAATAGTGCACGTAAGCGCAACATCGCTGTAGGTATTTACTTGTATGGAGTTACCCTACTGTTCCTACTTCACCACGCTATCGTAGCCCACTCAATCCGATTTACGCAAAATGGATTAGCACCCTTTGTCCGTATCCGGCGGGAGTCAGAACCGTTTCAAAAGCCGCCCAGTTTAATTGATTGAGAGAACTTTGGTCGTGTACATTACTAATTATTGGGTGATTGATCCTGACCTTTCGGGTATCTTCATTGTTTTAGTGTTTAGGTCAATTTCAGTTTTGATTTTGACACTCTGAGTTCGAAAGACGGTTAATGTTTGAGGTGGAGTTCATGTTGATTTGGATATCATTTTAAAATGGCTGTTTTAAATTACATCTAAATCAACATGAACTCCACTTCAAAAATTTACCGTAAAAATGTATTTTTAAAGTGCCTGCACTTAAAAAAACACACTTTTTATTTTTGGCTTGACTATGATACAGGAACTTTAGCAGGCACTTACAAGTCCACCCATGGCTGAGTGAGGCCACCGCCCTTGGGCACGCCACGATTGCGGCGGTAAGCCCCCTCTTTGAGGAGTGGCTTGAGAGGCGGCATGGCGTCCTCACCTTCCGCCTGACACAGGTCCTCACCGGACACGGTTGTTTCGGGGGGTTCCTGTTTCGGATAAGGCGGGAGGAAACGCCCGGGTGTTTCCACTACGAAGATCGCCTTGAGGACACGGTGGAGCATACGGTGGAGGTCTGCCCGGCTTGGGAGGAGCACCGCCGTGTTCTTGTGGACGCGATCGGCGGTGGCGATCTCTCGCGTCCGGCCCTGGGCCAGGCCACGGTACAGAGCGAGATTGCATGGTTCGCCGTCACCTCCTTCAGCGAAGCAGTGATGCTCGCAAAGAGGGAGGTGGTGCACGTGAGGGAGAGGCAGTACATGCGCCCTCACGGCCGCAGCCTTCGCAGGAGACGCCCTGGGCGTCAGGAATCCGAGGCTGATTCCCGGCTACCGTAGGCGCGGGCTTACGGACTGCGAGTAATGGGTAGCTCGCTGTGCGGTAAGGACCGAGCCCGGGTCGATGGCGCGTTGTGTCCCACGCGCGCCTCAAAGAGATGTCAGCACCAACTGGTGGGGCCTACAAGGGCCAATACCTGCCAGGGGTGCGTGTTGTTCGAAAGAGATACCGCGGCTCCTAGCACACAGGCAACTGAGGGAACACGGGTAGGTTTTAGTCAGTAAAAGTCTGACACGCCCTCCCGCCCCACCCAGAGCGGGAGAAGTTATTTGATGATTTCCCACCCAAAAAAAAAGCCACCTCCCTATTGTACTTGTTTGCTGGTCTGTGCAATTCAAATAAGTTGCATAATCTGCCTATCTGCTCTATTGCTGGGACACAGGCTGCCTTTCGTGTGAGAGCGAGTGGGCCGTAATCCACTACGCAGGCCCACTGCGCGCGCGTTGACAGATGTCACATGTCTACAAAATTTTGGTTCTAGGCATTCCGTTTTCCTCACGATGTTTTCCTTAACCGTTTTTAGAGCAGTAGTGATTAAATAATTTACACAAAGTGAAGCACCCTGTCAGGGTACGAACCTGCTATGGCCTGGTCACAAAATACATAATACCGACTTACCTATTTTCCTGATTGTAGGTATACAATTTATAGAAAAAATACATTTAATAATTAACATAGGATTAAGCAGCCTTTTTAATAAGTATTTATATTATGAGCCTTTTAAAAATATTCTGGGACTACCTTTCATTCTAATTCTACGTGGAACATATAGCAGAGAATCTAATAACGCCTGCAGACCCCGTCATGTGCAATTAATTGCGCATGCGTGTGCACTTCTCTTTGTGTCTCGAATTGGAAATTAAGTAATCCTAGGTATTTTAGTTGTTTTGCAAACAATTTTAAGATTAATGATAGGTGCTGTGTCTTCGTCAACCTATAAAAACTGAATATGTTTGACATCGACTCAAACTTATACACACTACAATATTATATCTGTCTCATAAATAAAACCACGTATGTAATAAAATTAATCATGCATGTATTCGGTACCCACACTGTTATCATAAAATGTGATACTTTAGACGTTAGAGAAGAACCGTCACATAATAATTCTCCTGACCATATCCCAATTTATTAGGGGTCTGCGCAACATATATTTTCTTCCACACTATCTATTAGTGTTCATCTCGGCAGTCACTCCTTAAATAACCATAATGTCATCATTCACACAGTCCATCCATCGGTTCTTTGGTTTCCCCCTACGCTTATAGTCATCGACATACATAAAAACGACTTTACAACATTTTCCTCATTCCTCCGTATTCTGATACGGAGTAATGAGGAAAATACCATGACAACGAATTTCCACCCAACTTTTCAGTTACCGGTGACACTTTTAGACTTCCTCTTATGTAGGTAGGTACTCATTTCTTATAACACCATTCCATTCGTGTAACACCACACATCCGTCTGAACACTCTCATACATTTTGAATGGCAGAAATGAGGCTTAACAATTTTTATTTTAACAATTAGATCAACTCAATGAGCCATATTGATGGTTGTGTTCTGGTTTGTAGGTACATCCGTTTATTAAATTTGTTGAGTATTTCACGTATAAAGGGCATAATTAGCCTATAATATTCCCACTGCTGGGATACAGACCTACACAGGCAGAAGCCTGTGTATATCTCTTCGAGAGGAAGTGGGCTGTAATGTTCCACGCGGGCCCAGTGTGCTTGGTTGGCACATCTTTCAATACAGTAAAAAGTTTTAAATATTGTATTTTTTTTTTGTGATTCCAGGTGTTAAAAATCCTAATCTACCCAGAGTACGACCCGACATTCTTCAGAACAGACCTGGCAATCTTGCAGCTTCGAGACCCCGTGACATTGTCCAATAAGATCCAGCCTATCTGTCTTTGGCCTGAACCAGAGATTGATCTCCGGAATGTCGTTGGGAAGACGGGTTCTGTATGTATATGAATTTTTCTTCATTGTTTGGATACTCAGTCTATTTTAAGTATATGCCTTTGGTGTCTGTCTATGTGACAGCTGAGATCTTCTATCTACACAACGTATTTTGATGCGGTTTTCCCATCATTGGAAGTTTTATTTCGAGAGGACTGGATATACTATAGGTTGCTTGGAAATCTCAATGTTTTGACATGTCGATATGACAGTTGGTACCCGTGCTATGCAAGGCCGATCATTTGTAACATAACCTACTAACATATATTAATGAGAGTTTTTGGCGGGATCGCGTTGGAACATGCCGCACGAATTTTCATTTTCATGGAATTTAGTGAAATAGCGAATTAAATTCTATAATTTTGATAGTGAATTATTCAGTTTAGTTACGTGTGAGTGCACAAGTGTAGTGAAGGTGAAAATAAGTGACTAACGTGGACTTTTCGTGTTCCCCCAAAAACTCCTATTAGGTTGTTGTAAAGTTACTACCGCTTTACAATAACTTTAATTTGACTTGACTGACTAAAGACGACTATGACTGTGTTGTAACTTCGTGCCCGATATCGGGCCATTTACTTGATCTAAAAGAAAAAATACTTGACACTGGCTAAATGCACAAACCGTGTGACGCCAAATCAAAAAAAAAAAAAAAAAAAACATATATTAATGTGAAATTGTGTATTTTTGGAAGTTTAACGTTTAGACGTTTAGCTGTTTGGGTGTTGTAAGTCAATCACGCAAAAATGGCTGTTTGGATTTAGATGGGTACACGGATAGATTATAACTTGGATTAACACATATAATACTTTTCATCCCGGTATAATGTTCCGCTCGAGTAGATTCGGCAAAAGCTAGTTATAAAATACAGTCGCGCCTATTTGTCTGAGCGCGATAAACTAAAATAGTACAGTCAACTCTGGCACTTTTACTTTCCATGAGCAACTTTACCAATGAGAGCTGTAATTAAATTCCTCTCGATAACTAAAAATCTGTTGCTGCTATTTACTATCGAAGCGATACAGATGTAGATGTAGATGTGTATGTCTACTAATTGTAACAAATGTTTAGTAGCTGAGAGATATTTTAATTCAGTTCTCATTGGTAAAGTTGCTCATGGAAAGTGAAGTTGACGGTACCGAACGTTTTTACCAATGGACGGAATTCAAGTAAAGACAGATCACACATCCAGGGAGCCACCTTGGCAAACGTAGCTTAACCTGATCGATCGCCTCGTGCGGCTGTTATTACTTAGGCACAAGCTCCTCTAAAGTGGCCCTCTGGCAGTGATAACGATGATGGGAAACTCAAAAATGCATTGGACTGACTTAAACAACCAATAACATAATTAACGCAAGACCTCATACACCGCATTATGGGTATTGAGTTAAAAGCTATATAATACAATGACCAAAGCTGTTTTTTTTTATGTAACTGTTATGACTAAGAAAATCGTTTTGAACCTAGCATTACTAAAGTTGAGTCTTATTGCCTTAAATTAAGATTAAATTTTCTTTGGCTCAATCGGCGGTAGGTATAGCAAAATGGTGGTGGGTGATTTGAAAAATGAAACCTACAGTAAAAATGACTGAAATCGAATAATTAGTCAAATATAGGTACCGAAAAGCAAGTTAATCACAGTTAAGCTAGTCATGTCATTGTAGAAATACGCAATGGTCTGAAAGCGATTGTCACTAAACTTGTCTAGGTCCTCAGGAAACCCTAACCATTCCATGGCCAATGTGAAAGCAGAATCGTCCGTCGTAGAAATTTTGATGATCAGAATCTGAGATGAAATTTGCAAATATTCTGCATGTCAGTTAATGACGTAAACATTAGTCCGAGTCCACTGAAATGCTTTAAGTCCTTGTTAGTGTTTTGTTGTCGACGTACACACGGCTACATATCAAGCTGTTATACAATTCCAGTATAAGCTGATCTCGCATTGTTTATGATTTCTGTTCAGTGCGAGATCAGCGGTAACTAGAAATGTATAGCTTGATGTGTAGCCGTGTATACTTTTTAAATAAATATATCGCTTTGAAAGGCCTTGTGGGTAAGTAAGCGCCGTAAGGTCCAGTCGACCAGGTTAAGCTTTACATACCAAGACCTCTCAATGCTTCGGAAACCACGCTAAGTCATTGTTCTTGACCATCGTTGTATTGTGTACTGAGATCTCTCCGCAAGCCGGTGGTCGCGGTTGGCATTAGTAGATCTGTGACAGTCGTTACAGGTCTTCAGAAGCCCGAAAGTCTGACAACCAGTCTTACTAAGGGGGGTATCATGTTACTTAATGCTCCATGTAAAATATTGGTATTCAGCTGAACCAGGTAAAATTGGTAGCCAATGCCAACATAGTTACGGCTAGGCAGATGATCAGGGGCGTACATTTAGAAAATGGCGCCTAGGGCATGCATCACATTTGTGCCCTTTCGTAAATTATCTGCTTGGTCTACACTGAGCAAAGCTAGGTCGCATAACTTTTCTTGTCCTTCAATAACGAAGATATTAATTTTAACTTGTTAAAAACTCGCTTGCAATGCTGCAATTTTAAGAGAATTTAAATAGAAAAAGCCAGATTTGGAAATACGCTTTCATCCCGTACTGCACAATATACTCCAGTAACTCTTCAGATTTCTTAGATTAATGTTTTTTTATACACCGTGAAATTTTAATGGTTGTTTTCCCGCAGCGAAATGGTTTTGTCTTGGTAATACAATCGTTTTATAAACAAATAAAATTTTAGAAACAAAAAATGGCAGTTTAACCATTGTGAAAAATCACCACGTGCGAGAGTTTATTTTGCTTTGAACATTTATGCATCGCTGTTCCCTTTGTCGGAGGTGCGTGCGATTCGAGTAGTACCCACAAGTTACCTCTAGTGTTACTATTGAGTAGTCTTTTATCGAGTTGATGAATATTTTTTAAATTATTTTAAAACAAAAATGTTGTATTTTTTTTTTACTTTTACTCTATGCTTCGAAAGTACTCCTTATGGCAAGTTGTTCTGCCGCGGGAAAACAACCACTTAAATTTCACGGTGTATAATTTGTGACCTTTTGCGCCCCCCCTTTGATAGGCGCCCAGGACTCGTGCCCTGCCCTAGTTACGCCTCTGCAGATGATAATATGATTTTGATATTGTGCTTTTCCACAGACTGTTGGCTGGGGATACGAGCTCACAGGAGAGCCGAGGGAAGATCTCATTCTACTGAAGATGGAGGTGGTAGCCCAACAGACCTGCCTCAACTCTTACGCAGACTTCTTTAGCAAGTTCACCTCCGACAAGACGTACTGTGCTGGATATAGGGATAGTAAGTTTTTTCCTTATAGATTTTGTGTTAAGATTTTTCTTTTGACATTCAATTCATAATTTGCAATATCATCTGCCTAGCCCTTTCCCAACCTTTTTACTAACTAGAAATATGAATATGAATTGCAGTAATAACACTGAATTAGGAGTTGGAACAATTTAGAAGAAAAAGTAGCAATAGGAAATTTTCAGGTCCTTTCTTATATCTTTAAATAACATACTCCATTTTACCTATACGCTTCTTAAGTCATTAAGTATTTGTTATTGTACTCACAAAATACATATAGATACTAAAAATACTTAAACATAAAAGAAAACAAAGGTACTGCATACCTATTTCATTACAAATTACTTCCGAGACATAGGCACAGTGTGTAAAAAGACGACATAATGCAGATTGACTTAAATTAGACTACCACAGTTACCTAAAATATATATCATAATATCGGTTGGAAACAAACATACCTACCTACACACAAATAATATGCACATATTTGAAGATATACTGACATTCGTAGATCTTTGACAGTCGTTACGGATAGTCAGAAGCCCGAAAGTCTGACCAAAAGATGTCGTATTAACCAGTAACTGGGTTGTGGAGGTCACTGAGGTCAGATAGGCAGACGCTCCATGTATAATACTGGTATACAGCATGCAGATTAATTGATTTGAAGATTGTATACTTAAATGAAATTCCAAGTTCAATAATTCCGTCGAGACTGCTGACAGATCATAGACACACAACAATGACGAAAGCACACACTCTGTACACGATAAATGATTTATACGTCGCTGTGAGCGAGAGTGTAAATACATCACTTGATGCTCCCGACCTAGTGCCACAGATTAACTAGAGCGTGCATCGCTACGACTCAGCAATACAATACTAACGCCGGTAGACTATGGGTTCATCTTAGTCGCTATATTGTTCCACGACCAGGTGAAGATATCCTCCGTATTTTCTTTTAAGCCTCAAATTGCTGGTTTACGATTTAAGGAATGAAAAGTCAGTAAGACTGTTAATCGTACCAGTGTAATCAGGTTTTTTTTAAGCAATTTTCTAGTTAATCAGAAATGATTTTTACTTCCTTCTCAACTGATATTAACACACTCACGCACATCAACACACTCCCTTCCACACTCTACAACTCTTTTAAGTATAATAATTTTCCTTATTTTCTTATCAAAAGTACTGTGTAATAATAAATAATCTATTAGATTCAACAAAATTGTGAATGTTGCCTCATCATTTTGCAGTCTATACCTATTAGAGAGGTCTGGCGCTGTAGCCGAGGTACACATTTTTCGTCTAGTTCAACTGCAGATGCTCCCGTTTTATTATTTCCATACTTCACATTTTTATTTATTGACATAAAAATGTTGAATGATTAAAAGTCTCCCTCAAATATATTACGCCTGTACCAATCTCCACTACAGGTAGATAGAATACGTTGACCTACATGTCAATAGAGGAAGTCCCATGCAATAAAGGGCCATAAGAGGCAAGCTTATGGCCAGACTCCGGACTTCTACAGAAAAAAAAATCCCGATGGAAATGCCCAAAAACACTCCAGCTGACCTGGAAATTTAACCTAGCACTCCACGCTAAAGGGTCGTGCTTGTAACTAGACAATACACACACACACAAAATCAATCTAAAGATGTACCAAAAATGTTTTCTTGTCGACACAATAAATGTAAAAAAATGTATTCTTAATTTTCAGGCGGTACAACTTGCAACGGTGACAGCGGAGGTGGCATGGTCTTCAAAAAAGGTGGCAACTGGTACCTCAGAGGAATTGTCTCCCTCTCAGTAGCCAGACAGGGCACGTACCACTGTGACCCCAACCATTACGTTATCTTCACTGACGTGGCCAAGTTCCTGCCCTGGATACAAGACAATATTGAAGAGAATAAATAAGCTGCTGTGATTTTGTTATAAATTTTTTAGATTTTATTGTTTTTGTTTTTATTACATTTTCTACCACACTGTCCGCCAGTCCGCGCCTGGCCCACATAGAGGAGTTGTGCCCACTCCTTATGTGGAGGAGACTTGTGTCCCAGCAATAGATATAATTACGGTGGATGCACTAAACTAGCCCGCGAAATTAATTTTTCTTACGTTTTTTGCAATTGGCAGATCACTGTCAGGTTGTAATGTTGATGAAAATATGATTCGCGACCATAAAGAATATGAATTTACAGAATTATAATTATTAAAATCATTAATAAAACTTTCAAAGTTCATGTAGAAGAGCTTAGAGGGTTGTATAGACGATTTTAATTCTGTAAAAACACGTGTTACAGTCACAAATCGTATTTTAATAAACGTACAACTTGACATTGACCTGCTAATGGCAAATAAAGTAAGAAAATTTTAATTTCGCGCAGTACCTACTTTGGTGCTTCCTCCTTAAGGCTCTGCTCCATAGTAGCCACCACAGAATACTGTGGTAGTCACAGCTAAGCAACATACCTATGAGTGATTCCTTAGCTTCGCTTTGTAAGACAATGTGCGTAGGATCTTCCGCTGTGACCCACTGGCACGCTACGCACGAATGTGTGACAATTTAACAAACGTATCACGCAGCTAAAATGGGATCTCTCTGTGCACATCCTATGTAGCAGTGAACTTTATAGGCTGATTATGTAATAATAATAATAATAATCGTTTTAATGGGAACAAAAACATAAACGTATAAAGACAAACAATGTTAAACGATGATAGCTGCAAAAGTTAAAACTGTGGCGCAGCTACCAACACCCAACTCCTAGTGAAAGGATACGCTGTTCTAAGACTAGGTAATACATAACAAAGGTATTAAACAACGATACAAGGAGAAAAAAAAAGCAAAACTAAAAATTATATAAAACAATACATTTGCGATAAGTGCCGTGTGGATGAGTATCTGATGCAGAGTAAGGGAGGTTGATGGTATGATGTGTGTATGTGTGTGTGTTTGCCAAGGTGTTAAATTTCCACAAGTTTGCACGTATGTAAGCAACAAACTTTTTTGGTGGTAGTGAAAGTGGTGAAGAGCCTGCTTAAACATTCTCATAAGCTACGTACGCATTTACAGGTTGCTTGCTTAGCGCCTAGAGCTTAGCGAGTCACTTTATCGATAGCGAATTGAAGCGAACGTTCTAGAATTTTCGCAACCGGCCGCACTGCAGGATTGGCGCCTTCGGTAGTCGCCTAGTGTATTTAAGTATGCAAACACGATGTTAAGTCACTGGGCTCTAGGAGTCTAGGCGCTAAGCAAGCCACCTGTTAGTGCGTACGTGGTACCATAAGGTTTCAGCACGAGTAATTTTTGATTAAATAAATATGAATTCCGAAAATATAAATTATCCATGAATTGGAAATGTTTAAGTCCCATGTTACAGATCTCTCACCACACAGAGTAAAGCGTAAAGCGATGCGAAACCAGATTTTGTTTACAGAATAAACTTCTTCGTCTCCTTGCAAACACTATTCATTAGATATAAAATTCCGGAAATAAATTCGCTAGATACTTTCCCATCTGCCTAGCCTTTACCCAACAATTTTGGGGTAAACGTATGCTGCTGAATACCTACCAGTAAATTACATGAAGCGACCGCCTCTCTGACCTCCACAACACAGTTACTGGGACCACGATAGCCCTTGGTAAGACTGGTTGTCAGACTAAGGGGAAGAACTTACAACAACTTTATTATAATACCTCTTAATGTTGTTCTAAGTTCTTCCAAATTTTAGACGTACAACATTGATGTAGTTGATAAGTGTGGAATGAAGAGGGGCTTGTGGCTAAGTAACAATAGCTGCACGGGTCGATCGATCAGGTTAAGCTACGCTTGCCGCGGTTGGTCCGTGGATGGGTGACCATCTTTACATACCAAGACCCCTCCGTGCCTCGGAAAGCACGTTAAGCCGTTGGTCCCGGCTGTCATTTGTGGATCTTTGACAGTCGTTACGGGTCGTCAGAAGCCCGAAAGTCTGACAACCAGTCTTACCAAGGGGTATCGTATTACCCCAGTTACTGGGTTGTGGAGGTCAGATAGGCAGTCGCTCCATGTAAAATACTGGTATTCAGCTGCATCCGGTTAGACTGGAAGCCGACCCCAACGTAGTTGGGAAAAGGCTAGGCAGATGATGATGAAGTGTGGAATGAAGCTTGAATTAATCTTGCGCTATAAAAAGGACTGGAGATCGACCCACGGCAGAGTTTACATTGAACGAGATTGTAAATTTCTGAAGGGCTGATCTGATATTGATGTTCTAAGGGCTGATTTTTCCATAAGTAGTCCGTTATCTTTTATCTGAAGAATGAATTTGACAGTTTGGCATATTTTCTATGCAAAAGCTGTCAAACTAACATATTTATTCCTAAGATAAAAGTTATCTAACCACTGAAAAATCAGCCCTAAATGGATTAACAACACAACTTGAGCAAACAGAAATAAAAGGATTTTTTACTAGGTTTACCTACAATTTTTCACACTGAATAATCATATCAGCCGAAAGACGACCACTGCTGGACATAGGCCTCCCCCACAATGAATACAGCGACAGATTACATTCTTAAAATTAAATTACAGCGCAGCATTACTTTTAGATAAACAACACTTGTTTAAAACAGTACATTAAAATAATAACCAACTTTCTAGTAACAAGTGCCAATATTCAATTGAACTTTTATTTTTGTAATAGTGTAAAATTGGTGACATTGAACATGGAAATGAAATTAAAATTGAGGAAAAATTAAAAAAATTAATAAAAATAAAAATTGATTAATTTATGGCAAAATAGATTAAATATTTTTTACTTAAATGGAAACAGAAAAAATAGATGAAATGTAAACCTCCTTTTTTAAGTCAGTTAAATATACGAGGCATCGTTACTTAAATGCCGTCTCTTCTACCTCGTGTCTTGCGGCAGATAGTCTCAGGCGTGAGTAAGTAACTGCAGTAACTACCAGGTAATGTGTGGAGATTAGTCGTGTCTGCACCAACTTTGATTTAGCTCAAACTGTGGAACGCTCTAAGATAGTGAGACACGTATTGTCGCAAAATTTGCTAGATGCAATACCGTAGCACTTATACACGTAGAACAAACTTATTTTGTTAGAACTAGTTACCTACAGGATAAGTTTTTATGCAGTGCACAAATTGTAACCATGAATTCAGCATATCATTCTAGACCCCCAGCGTAGAAACTTTTTGTCGGTTATACAAAAAAAATTAACTGTTCGTAGAAAAGCGCAATACCTACTCGGTCAAAATGTATGGAACAGCAGATTTTTTTTTGCTGACACGATGAGCACTCGGACCCCACGGCCCTAGTGTTTCAACCCCAAACAGCTCAAACATTTAGCTCCCAATATGGTTCTTATATTTGCGCCGTTTGAGGGTTTCTGTAGCTGTAACAGCCGCACCAGCACAGCCCGCCGTTCTCAGAAGATGGGATGGCGCGAGAATGTCGATACAGGTAACATCCCACACCAAAGGCCTGCCCAACTTCCAAGGCATTATGGTCATTCCGTCTGGCCTCTTCCCATCGTCGCGTGCCAAGCCATTGGGTTCTAAGACAGCTGGCACCCCGGCGGTGACAAGAACTCGACGGATGATGTCATTAATGCTGGCGTGCCGTGCCAGCCGACCAGCGCTCTTGCTGCAAGCAAGGCCATGGTATCCGAGGCAATCAACTGCTTCACCGCACTGACAGCGATGTGGAGCCACGCAAGGAGCACCCAGACGCAGACCTGTAGCGAGCCGGAAGGTAGAGTCACCCATCATAGTACCTATGTTAGGTGACGGTAGCGCCTGAAGCCATAGGCCCGACTCCCATTCTCCCACAGCCAGTAGGCGGGCACGCTCACCAGTATTGGTCGACGTATTAATGAGATTATTCCGTACCAACCTGCAGGGCGGTTCATCCCACTGTCTCTGGGAAGATGGGTTCACGGGCTGAACCGTATTCCGACAAGCCACCTTCCAGGCGTTCAGTACATCGGTCAAACACGGCACTTCAGAGTCAACCTGAGACGGGGCTAAGATTTTTTTGGTTAACTTTTCGGTGCTGTGGACCGAGGACAGGAACGCCGGTAAGCTTACACTGGAAATTTAGAGGACGCCGAGCCCACCAAAACGGATGAGTAGTGCGGCTTGCAGCCACGAGCGGTCGTCCAATGCCTCATTTAAAATGGATGTTAAAGTGTTTTGAATAATTTGATCGATTTTGTCTAAAAAGTGTGGCTGCATCCATAAAGGGGAAGATATGCATATCCAAAGTGTAACGATTTAGGATAATGGTATCTTCATTGTATGATATGGGAGAGATTTACATTTTATTTGTTATTTTTTTAGACTGATCTGTTCCTACCTATTAAATTCTGACTAGTGTTAATATAATATTTGTAATAGTTGTAACTATACTGGGCGCTACACACGCAAAGAATATATATATAGGAAAAAAAATATTTTGCCCGTGTCCCGAGTGGAGTGCAAAATTTAATCCATGGGAACGTACAATACAGGATGAGTTTTTATCCAGTGCGCAAACTGTAACCATGCATTCTGCATATCATTCTAGAACCCCTTAACGCAGAATTTACGTCGGTTTTACAAAAAAAAAACAGCTGATTTTTTTTTGTATTGCGACGAAAAATTGATATCCGCAAACTATGCTTGCCGCGGTTGGCCCGTGGATGGGTGACGATCTTTACATACCAAAACCGTGCCTTGGAAAGCACGTTCAGCCAACGTCTTGGCTGTAATTCGTGGATCTTTGACAATCGTTACGGGTAGTCAAAAGCCCGGAAGTCTCGCAACCAGTCTTACTAAGGGATAGGCAATCGCTCAATGTAAAATACTGGTATTTAGATGCATCCGGTTATACTGGAAGCCGACCCCAACGTGATTGGGAAAAGGCTGCCTAACATCTTATTGCAAATCATTTAATTAAATGTTAATTATTTAATATTGCATAGAATCAAGTTCTAACTGAACAGACAGCTGTGCTGCTGCGGAATTTGTTGCGCCAGTTTTTCTTCCCAGCTAAAAGCACTAGGATGTAGTGAAGGTCGGGCGTTTTGGGGGACTGTCTTATGTAATTTGACATTCAAAAAGGGCTGCCTCTCAGCTTAATTTGAATAAATGACTTTGTTGATTATGCTAGGCAGATGATGATGAAGTAAATCGCAGTAACAAACCCAGACAAAGCCTTCTGTCTCGTTCTACTGATCGTATATCCCTATTTTAGTTAGCAACTAACAAATAACTGTTACCTAATAAGTAGCGTCTGCGCATAGTTACCTACCGCAGTGCAACATAGGCACAACTACTGAACTTAGTTTCAAATCAGTTGCTACGTTGCCAAACTTCCACTTTGATAGTATGTTAAGATAGTAGTTGTTTTGAAGCGAGGAAGATAATCATTTTTGGTATCAGGATTTATTTAATTCTTCACTTCTTAGTGCCATTGATAGGCAATTTCTACCAGTCAACCTTTGAGTGATGCAGAGACAAACAGTGGTAGGTGCAATTACATTAATTATGTGTGTGTGTATTGAGTATAAATTTCATATATATATATACCTAATTAAATATAAGCACAAATAAATACACATAAACACTTATACTAAAACAAATAAGACAATAAATGGGAAAACATTATCGTTGTGAAGATTTTGCCAGCTTTTATTTTAGATATTAGCAGAATTATTTTAGTAATAAAATAACCAAACATAACAAAGCCTGTGTCATGATTTCCAAATATTTATAAGATTTATAGTGATTTAAAATACTAGGTAATTATGAAATTTAAAGTATGTGATTTGCCTCAAATAATTTTTATTCACGACGTTTGAAAAAGTATTTCATGTGACAGTTACCGTAGTAGTATTGGTTTTTTGAACGAAACGGAATGTAAACATCATTTTTGGAGCATCGCCCAGTTTCTAAGTCAGTTCCACCGTGACCAGTTCTTTTGGACACTCAAAATTATAGGGTTGTTTTCTTTAATAATATTATGTTCAGTAATAATATTTAATAGTTTGTTAAATATTGCTACATACCAAGTTTGTATGTGTGCAAGAATTTAATTACAGAAATATTGAAACTAAAAAAGGTGTTTGTTACGTTTTAACTGTGAGTTTTTTCACTTCCAATTTTGTGGGAAAGGACATAAAATAACATTTTTTTCTTGGCTGGCCTATACTTTCCCACTGCTGGGCAAAGGCCAAGAAATTCCAGGAACTCTTTTCCAGCTTCACCTCGAACCAGACCTCAACCTATAACATATACAAGGTGCTACATTTATGTTCGCATAACTTGTCAAAATGCAAGGAACAGCTGATTTTATTTTCGCGATTTCAGGCTTGAGCCCATAGTAAAAGTTGTTCATAATGATGAGTACAATGACACCTTATGAGGTTAACGGTGATAAAAATTACACCTTGTATATAACATACTTATAGCATCATACTTTAAATTCCAAAAAAAGGAACAAAAAAATACAAGCAGATCCGCAACCATAGCTAGTTTCAATTACAATCATGTCATCAAAATTTTGGAGTCGAAGTGAAGACGAAAATTAGTTTAGTCAACGAAGTATCCCATTGTCTCCCGATTTCAAGAGGCAAGTCAAGGACACTCGATTTTTTGAGACAGATTGGGATCTCGGTTAACTTCGAAGACGTAATTGGACTTATAATATCTATGTACCTATTATTACTTGAAGCAAGAACTTTGTACCCCTTTTTACGAAAACTACGCAGATGGAGGAGTCTGAAATTTGGCACAGTTAATTTGAAGAAAGAGTATAGAAAGCTAATTATGGTCGAATTAAGACCGATGGGCGTCCACTGGTTATGTTAAATTGGCGACCATTTTTATATTTAAAGTTCTCGTTACGAGAGGCTATAAATTTTGTAAGCTCACTTTCAGAGATTCAAATGTTTACGTTCCATGAATCAGACGCGCTCCAGTACCACAAAACATTAGACGACAGCGCTTTATATCGCTAAAATGTAACCCGACCAAGTGAAATTGCTCGTTAGTTTCGTATTACACGTATGTTATGTGGTATTTGAGTTGATTGAATTTGGGATTATTTGTTGTTGGTTGAATTGTTAGAAGTTCTTTATTTACAAAATTTATAGCTTCTCGTGACGGGGACTTTAGTAGCAATTCAATCTTAAGATAAGGCTAATGCTAAAATCTAATTTGAACTTTGGTGTTAGTAAGAGATCGCCAATCTGCCGGTCAATTCTGTAAAGTCTGTTCTGTGAAGTGATCTTGTGATTTTGATGTGAGCTGTCAGTGATTCCCTAGCATCAGCCGATCTATTCTGTTAAAATCTCACCGTGAGAACTAAGGTGAAGTGAGCTATCATTCCATTTGGCACTAGGAATTGATACTAATTACAGCTCACTTTAAGCTCACTTCACCCAACTTATCACGATGAGATTTTTACAGAATAGCACTGCAGGTGGAATGTCAAGTCACTTTATGTTTACTTCACCAAAGTTTTTATGGTGAAATTAGAATTTTGTGGCAGAATCATTCAAGTTGCCAGAAAACTACATAAGTATGTTAACACTAACTTGATTGGGCACGTCACGATTGCGGCAGTAAGTCCCCTCTTGAGGAGTGGCTTGAGAGGCGGCATGGCGTCCTCATTTTCCGCCTGACGCAGGTCCTCACCGGACACGGGTGTTTCGGAAGGTTCCTGTTTCGCATAAGACGGGAGGAAACGCCCGGGTCTTTCCATTGCGAAGAGCGCCCTGAGGACACGGTGGAGGTCTGCGAGAGTGCATGGGTAGCCGTCACCTCCTTCTGCGAAGCAGTAATGCTCGGGAAGAGGGAAGCGCATGTGAGGGAGAGGCAGTACATGCACCTTCACGGCCTTAGTCACCGCAGGAGACGCCCTAGGCGTCAGAAATCCCAGGCTGATTCCCGGCCTCCGTAAGCCCGGGCTTGTGGATGGCGAGTAATGGGTAGCTCGCTGTCCGGTAAGGACCAAGCCCGGGTGGACGGCATTGTGTTCCATACGCGCTGGTGGAGTCCGCAAGGGCCGATGCCTGCCAGAGGTGCGGGTTATTCGAAAGAGATACCGACGCCTCTGGCACACAGGCAACTGAGGGAACACGGGTGGGTTTTAGTCAGTAAAAGTCTGACACGCCCTCCTGTTCCACACAGAGCAGGAGAAGTTATTTGATGACTTCCCACCTTCAAAAAAAAAAACACTAACCTGATTTTCTCATAGGTAGGCACAGTTTATAAGTATTTACTGCTAAACGTAGAAAGAAAATAAAGAGCGTGCAGTAGTTACACAACACTCACATTAATCGATAAAATTAATCACAGTCATCATCATTCATAAATTTTTTTAAATTCCATTTCATTTTGTTTCGTATACAATTGTTATCCATCTATTAGCTGTTGGTTCCCATATGAAGGAAAAAATTAATTAATAAAATAATGAATAAAGTAATATTATAAGTTTTCTCATTAAATAAATTGCTTAAAGTAAAGAAAAGAACTGCTCGTACGTATTATAACTTAATATTCAAGTACGGAGTTAAGTTGGCAAGTAACTAGTATTTCACAGGTAAGCGCCACAAAAGAAACTCAGAAGGGACACTTCAGCAGATTTTTATTCTGCACCCTTGGCGAATGAATGAGATGAAAGCTAGACTTAGCGTTACGACACTTTTGTACAGTAAGTGTGTTTGTGTGTTTACAAGCGTATGTCTATAACCATATAAATCTTCTTTCTTATATCTATGTCTAAAACAAAACATAACATCACGCCTTGTTTACTGGAAGGGTTGGACAGAGGTTTACCCTATAGTACACCCACATTGCGCTTGTTATGTTTAAGTCCCATGTGGGGGTGAGACTATTGCCATCAACCGAGCATAGGAAGCCCATGTCTCAGCAGTGGCGACAGTAAGTGATTGAGGAAAATTGTTATTGAGAAGCACAGGGACAGATCGATGAAGTGACGTTTTGGGGAAAAGGAATCTGTCAACTGAAATGATGATGAAATTTAAGGCAAATTGACAACTAATCAAACATGGCTGATGAGTCGTAGAGTTAGTGGTAGATATATTAATATATATAACGGGATATCGGGAGGCCGGGCTGTTGCATCTGATTGCTGATTCGTGACTTCGTCAGCACGGGAATCCATAGTGGGCGTTAAACTTCAGGAAACGTTGAAATAAATACGCTGTAGCGTTGACTGTTCACTCTTTTAATTTTACAGACACTTAAATGACTTAAAAAATTAAGGATTGCAGCAATAATTAACGATTTAGAGCCAATGGGTTTGCGAGTGACCACCACGTGCAACGGCTGTCAACAACTGACTGAATTGACACGACGTCGCCCGCCATGACAGACGCAACTCCATTCGGTGTTACCCGCTCTTAATTAAAATTACCATTTAGTTGAATTCAAATCGATTAATCGTTAAAATAACAGAATAAATTACAACTCTCGAAATTAACTGATTTTCATTATTTAATAATGTCACGCGCCGTTATATATAATAATATAGCCGCACCAACCTGTTGGGTAAAGCACCTTTGACACGCGCCTTGCATACACTTAACGAAATCGCGGAAAGTGTGGATTTATTTACCTGTTCTCTGAATGAGTTCACAAAAATTACTTTACATGTGATAAGCTGTAATGGACAAAAATATTGTGTAAGACCACGCTACCGATTTGGTGCAACCTGTAATGTTAGTTGTGTTGGGAATTATAAATAAATAAATAAATTAATTACTACTACAAGATAATTCAAACATAAGGCAAAGACTACAATCAATATTACGTTATGGGTATTTTCATTGAAACTTTTATATCTGTCTACTTAGTGGCACCACGATGTGGAGTCTCATTAAGTATTTAATTTGATGGAGCTGACTGCACCGCTGGATTACGTACGCTTGAGGTGCCCAATGTGGATGTTAATGTATGTGTGGATGGATGTAGGCTTTTATGCTTTACGGAGAGAAAATTTAGGCCGTTTTGTCGGTGTTTCTAATGAACACGTAATTTTTAGGTCATTTGTAGCGATGAGGATTATTTTTATAATGACATCTATTATTTCGTGTTGCCTCGTTTGTGCACGTGTTTGTTTGCGCGATGTTTCAGGTTGCGGCATGAAATCTTGTCACCTAATTGCATAACACACAATTAATCAGAATCTGAATCATTTGGAAGGATATTGCATTCATATGTTCGAAAAAAAAAACAGTGGCTCTCCGGGAGTGACGAAAGAAATGAAAACTTGAATTTACGAAATTACGAGTGTATTTTTTGAATCGTCAGGAAATATTTTACTGTGCCGGAAATACTTTTAAATGAACTGTTTTTTTATTCATTATTATAAACTACTAGTACAAAAATAATATTAAAATTTTTTCAACTAAAACTAACTTATAAATGCAGAGTACTATCATTGATCGAAGGAGTTGTCGGTAACGGTCGGTGTCGCGAATTCAATTGTTTTTTCCCCATCTCAAAAATGGCCAACGCGCCTAAAGAAGGTTTCACTTAACAATCAGCTCAACAACGTCAATAACATCCTTAATGAATTTTGTTGAAATTTCAAAATGAAAGCCCTTCCTACTGGTAGTGTGTAACGCAATTATCTAGATTGTATTATTTTTGAAGTTGATGCAGTTTGACTTGTTACTGAATCACGCATCAAAGACAACCCCTGGGCACGCCACAATTGCGGCGGTAAGTCCCTCTTTGAGGAGTGGCTTGAGAGGCGGCATGGCTCACCTTCCGCCTGACACAGGTCCTCACCGGACACGGCTGTTTCGGGAGGTTCCTGTATCGGATAAGGCGGCAGAAAACGCCCGGGTGTTTCCATTGCGAAGATCACCCTGAGGACACGGTGGAGCATACGGTGGAGGTCTGCCCGGCTTGGGCAGAGCACCGCCGTGTCCGATGTCCGGAGGCGATCGGCGGCGGCGATCTCTCGCATCCGGCCCTGGTCCAGGCCATGGTAAGGAGCGAGAGTGCATGGCTAGCAGTCGCTTCCTTCAGCGAAGCAGTGATGCTTGCAAAGAGGGAGGCGGCGCACGTGAGGAAGAGGCAGTACATGCGCCCTCACGGCCGTAGCCTCCGCAGGAGATGCCCTGGGCGTCGGGAATCCCAGGCTGATTCCCGGCCACCGAAGGCGCAGTCGCGGATGGCGAGTAATGGGTAGCTCGCTGTCCGGTAAGGACCAAGCCTGGGTCGATGGCGCGTTGTGTTCCACGCGCGCCTCAAAGAGATGTCAGCACCAACTGATGGGGCCCGCAAGGGCCGATGCCTGCCAGGGGTGCGGGTTGTTCAAAAGAGATACCGCGCCCCCTGGCACACAGGCAACTGAGGGAACACGGGTGGGTTTTAGTCAGTAAAATTCTGACACGCCCTTCCGCTCCACCCAGAGCGGGAGAAGTTATTTGATGATTTCCCACCCAAAAAAAAAGACAACCCCAAAAAGTTTCAACCCTCAAAGACATACAACCTCAAAACAGAATTCGCAAATTGACAACGTCAATCATAATGAAATAAAAACGTGACAATATCGCAAATGGTGTAAGGTTGAAATGAAAACTACCACGAAAAATACAAAATTAGAACGTAGCCATTCAGAAATAGAACAACAATCAATACTGAAGTATTATTAAAGGCAGAACCAAGTCTGAAGAAATCAATATGCAGAAGTCTTCAGAGTTTGATTTCAACAAGATTCTTGATCAAACGCTGTACCACATGCCAGAAAAAATTGAGAAACTTGAAAAGATCAATAAAAATGTGAACACAATTGAGAATGGGAAGAATCTGAAACTAGGGTTGGTGAACCGACTTTACCCTGTGGTCGAGTGGATTGCAATAAGCGAAATCATAGGTGGATTGACCCTGATAATATGTCTCATGTTGCTTGGTTGTCATTACGACAAATTGTATGGGTGTGAGAATTCTAGACGTAAGTATATACCATCTTCTTTATAAACGTTGCTTAAAGTTAACTTAAAAATGTTTGGGTAAACATACTCTACTCATTGCTTAAATTAGCAACTTTTATAAATATGGGGATTATTATACAGCTTTAGTGGCTAAAAGTATGTAGTAAAAACACCCCATCAGGCTCGTCTTTTATATACGGGACTTGTAGTAGACTCTTCATTTATTTTTGTGCAACGTACTTATTATCTTGAACAATCTCACGAAGTTTCAGGTGTTGTAATTATATACTTTCTGAAATAAAAATGTTCAAACTTTAATTAAATAACCTACACTTAGTACTATTTTATTGCTTTTGACGTAAGTTTGACAAGATTATTGGTGTACAATTTGGATTAGGTTATGTTAGAACAGTGACCTTTAAGGGTGTGTACAGACCTGGCGAATGCGCCGCTCGCGTGCCGCTTGCGAACTGCGCGCGTGCATTTCATGTTCGTAGCTCACGAAGACGAAATGCACGCGCGCAGTTCGCAAGCGGCTTGCAAGCAGCTCGCGAGCGGCACATTCGCCAGGTCTGTACACACCCTAACGCGCGACCACAGCGCGACGGCGAGCGAGCAAGGCGAGCGTGCCGCGGCAGCGGCCGCCGAGCGCCAGATCCCCTTTATTGTCGGTGAATGATTTGGGTGGGTTATATGAGGTTGTAACAGTGTGATGTTTCATGATTATACAAAAATATAATAAGCGTATACATTCCTAGTATAGATAAAAAAGGTATGCCATGTTATAATGTCATAAATTGTATGCAAATGGATAGGGAACCAGTAGGTCTGGCGACTACGCCTCAGAAGGGGGTTCTTCCTTCCCCGCATTCCCTCTTCCCCAATAAATCATTGCACCATTTCAAAAGTATTACCAAATGTTAGTTTTAAAAAAAATCAAATAACAAAAGCTATGATTTCGTAAACATCCCACTTGCGGGAGAGGGATCTCGAGGGGAGGGGGAGCTAGCCTAGATTTAATGGCTGATTGAATGGTTTCAAATCACCAATTTGCAATGAGCATCCCCAGCGTTAAATACTCATTCGTCCTCTATTGAAAAGCAGCCTTTGCCTTGCAGTAGCAATACCGGAAAATTACCTGCTGGCAACATTTCTTTTATTTACTTTTTTGGATCTCGTGGCTTCAGGCTTTGTAACAGCCAGTCTTACCAAGGGGTATCGTAGTTCAAAATAACTGCGTTATAATAGAGATCAGAAATGTTAGGTAAAGGTTGCATAGCATCAATCAATGTAAGTTCATGAATATCGTGTGTCTTGTTGTAAAAAAGAAAATGTATGTTGTGATAAAAAAAGAGATAATATTAATAATATCACCACAATTTAAATCGTGATAAATCCTACTATATATACAACGTGAAATTTAAATGGTTGTTTTCCCGCGGCAGAACAACTTGCCATAAGGAGTACTTTCGAAGCATAGAGTAAAAGTAATAAAATTAAGATTTTTTTGTTTCAAAATAATTTAAAAAATATTCATCAACTCGATAAAACACTACTCAATAGTAACACTAGAGGTAACTTGTAGGTACTACTCGAAACGCACGCACCTCCGACCAAAGGGAACAGCGATGCATAAATGTTAAAAGCAAAATAAACTCTCGCACGTGGTGATTTTTCACAATGGTTAATCTGCCATTTTTTGTTTCTAATATTTTATTTATTTATAAAACGATTGTATTACCAAGACCAAACCATTTCGCTGCGGGAAAACAACCATTAAAATTTCACGGTGTATAATTAATATTACAAACGCGAAAGTTTGTAAGTATGGATGGATGGATGTTTGTTACTCTTTCACGCAAAAACGGCTGAACGGATTTGAATGAAATTTGGCACACAGGTAGTTTGTAACCTGGAATAACACATAGGATACGTTTTATCCCGGTAATACGTTCCCGTAGGAAAGCAGGCGAAGCTGCTGGCAAAAGTTAGTACCTTATAAATAACAAAAGGACTCACACCACTAGGGCGAAAGTAGATACTTTATTACAATACTTATCGTAAACTTTTTGTGAGTGCAAATCATCTATTACTTTAAATTAAACTCTGCTCACACGAAAATCTGTCGTTCTATGTAAAAAAAACTGGTATTCAGATGCACCCGGTAAGACTGGAGGCTGGCCTCAATAATATACGTCAGTATTAAATATTCTGTAATGTTTTCAGTAATAATTGTGATGTCTTTCGGCGGCTTGGACCTTCTTGTATTCAATGGAATTATGTTAATAATATCTTTGAAGGTTTACATAAAGAAGCTTATGTGGGTAAGTCATTTATTCAATTATGTTTTACTACTTTAAAAAAAATTAGTAACTCTCGCAAACCCGCGGGATAATTCCGTAACATTCTTGCCATTGATTTTGACAACTTAGTTGAGGCAACAGTCTCCCACAATATTAAAATGTTGTCTAACTCTGATACAGCGACCATATAACCCATAGACGCCTAATAACAGGCGACCGATGTCTGTCAACACATCAGACTTATAGATCTGATACAGGTCACCACTCAAAAATTTCGATTCAGTTGCGACCACTTCTGTGAGCCGTAAACACTTCCGCGTTACTAAATAAAAATTGGTGAAAATAAATATTATAATGGCCCCTTGCATAATACGTTGGTGTGGTAATAATAGCCAAACTTCGAGTTTCCGTAAGGATGGCATAACATTTCATCGGTAAGTTAATAGTTACATAATCATAATTAGAATTATTTTCTGATATTATTTATCGGAGTTCATCTTATACTGGTCATACTTGTAGGTGAAAAAAGGTGCAAGGACTCTCGTTGATGTCTTTTATGTTTGCGTCCCTTTCTTCTGAATGCAATTTTTTAGCTATCTCTTTTCCTCTATTATTTGGTAAACATAACTAGTGATGCACCAAATCCTATGACACAAATAAAATTGTTCGATAAAGCAAAAACATACACCTACTATTTATACGAAGATCTTTTGAATCACTAATTACAATAGACATTAAATTAATTGTGAAACGATGATTGATTTTAGGTACCCATATAAGTAACCATCAATTCCACTCTGAAGTAACCAATCATGTAGTGGATTTGTCAATGAGTATTATGCACAAATATATTTCTACACGGCTAGCTTTTCTTACAAAGTCTGCTCAGCACAAACACACTGTTTGGAGGATATATACAAAATTAATACATTTCAAAAATGATTAGTATAATGGTCAAAGTTAAATATTTATTTCAAATTGGCACTTTTAAACGTCAAAATGTACAAAAAAATAGATTAAGAAATAAGATTTGCTAGTCGCACCATTTAAAAGGTAGTTTCGTATGGAGAAGAATGGGCAAGAAACTCCACGTTACTCCTTTAAAACGTTATGTTATGATTGAAGTAAATAGGTACGTTGATATTTTGTTAATTACTTTAAGTATATTAATTACATTAAGTACATGTTAAAAAAATATGAAGAAATAGGAAGTAAGAAAGCCAATTAAATATAGGTATTACTAAACATTTTATTATGTACAATTTTAACAAAAATATCGATACCTTCGTTTTTTATTTAAACCTGTCCCATCTCTAGTGAGACGTAATGACCTTGGTAGGACCAATCAGAACGCAGTATCCCGCTTCCTCATACCCCAGCTAGTTGACAGAATTGTTTTGGTGCGTTAGATCAAGCATTAGGCGTCTATGGGCTATATGGTCGCTGCTCTGATACCATGTAATATGTATTCGATAATATTGTGGTGAGAAAAAAAAAATCATTTTGGCAGTCCATCAACATTCTTCATCAAGTTTTCAAACATGCTTACAATCTAACATCTAGGTAAATAATATATGTAGGATCGTCAAGATTTATTCCGTTAGATTAGGACATCATGTGGGCAGAAGATGGGTTTCGTGCAAAGAACACGCACTAGGTACGATACACTGCTTTTATTAAAATAACAAATTACTAATTAAAATAACTGGGCACAACGAATCGGGGACAGTTCCGCGACGTCTTAACTCCGACGCGATCAGACACTGAATGTCCTCCTCGCCGTAGCCTTATAACATCACGACCTTGTAGAAGCGCGCTGTCAGTTGGTATGGGTAGAACACGTAATGTCGCTAGTGGCGCGCTTGCTATTCATTTCGTGTCCGTACTAATTATGGGATACGACATATATAAGGTGTATCTATTCATACACGAAATATCTGAAGGGGTCATTGTACTCGTCATTATGAACAACTATTACTACTGGACCAAACCTGAAATCGCGAAAAAATATCAGCTGTTCCCTACATTTTGACGAGATATGCGAACATAAATGTAGGGAACAGCTGATATTTTTTTCACGATTTCAGGTTTGGGCCCATAGTAAAAGTTGTTCATAATGATGAGTACAATGACCCTTTCAGATATTTCGTGTATGAATAGATACACCTTATATATTTAGCTCTTACTGTTGCCATGTACAAGCTTCCACAAATTAAAAACTAAAAACAATTAGGAACTACTTTTCAAATCTTTCGTCACGTGATAGAAAGTGCGTTTCGTGATTATTGGGGTGCAGATTGAAATTTTACACCGAAAGAGATGAAAGGTGATCCGTTATGCTTGGGAACTTCCTACGACATCGGTAACCACCATATAACGGCCGCGTTGACGGCGCCATTAAAATCATGGCAGCGAGGTATCATTTTAAATAATTAGCCTAAAATGTTCCCTCTGCTGGGACACAGGTATGCTCTCGGTAAGAGAGAGTAGTAGGTCGTAATCCACCACGCGGACCCAGTACGGGTTAATCGATATTGTCACATGTGTCTGAATTTTTCGGTTCAAAGACATGGCGGTTTCCTCACGATGTTTTCCGTCACCGTTTTGGGAGCACTGGTGACGAAATAATGTAAATCGCCTGCCTGGTTTCGAACCATCGACCTACAACTCGGTAAGTTGTGGTCGATAGCACTGGGCCACCACTGCTCGCTCGCTCGGTTTCACTTCACGGTGTTAAAAAAAGGTTGTCTTGGGAAACACCAACATACTTTCTTAATTAACTTTTTAGAATGCTTTTTTGAATGTGAATTGCGGACGCGGTCCACCTCAGTCTTAGGAGACCTGAGTGCAAGACTTTTCTAGACGTAACCTTGTTTTCAGTATTCCATCTTATTGTCTGCTCTTCTTTGGATCTACTTGTTTGGGTTGTCTGTTATGAAGATTCATTTCGCCCTACTAGTTATAGAAAGAGGTAAGACATATTTTTTATTCTTTACGACGTTAAGCCGCCATTTTTCGTGTTACCCGTATTTAGACATTTCTGATCAGGCCCTCGCTTTCTGAAAACATGTTGTCTTTCATTTTAGTCCAGCGATTACAGCAGCTTCCATGGGATTTTGAGTTTTAATGCATAGTGACGAGCATTTTTTTTTATAACCAACGAAGTCTTTCAGTGGGTTTCAAAATCATGAACTGAAAACATGGTAAATGGTTTTGCGTCGATATTCCTGCCTGTATTCCCCTCCAATATTTTGGCAACGTATTATAAAGAGCTGCTAAAGAATCAAGACTAGATCCCAAATAACGTACTGCGGTATCACAGGCTGCTGCTCAGTCTATTTATCCAGCGTTTACTAGAGAGTTCACAGAACTGATTTCTGGCGTTTGGCGAATCTCTTGAACATATGGCGTAAAGTTTTACACCTTGCTCCAGAAATGAACTCTTGAAAACAAAGTTTTACTATTTGGCTCTTACTCTTATTCCTACGTGTTTGTATTTGTAAAAGTGATTTTTATAACTTTGTCAAGTCAAAAAATCAAAATCAAGATATTTTATTTTACATACTTTCGCTACATGTGCACTTATGAAACGTCAGAAGCTCACGCGTATGCACGGTTCCAATTTGTCGCTTCCTATGGAGAAGACCCGGCAAGAAACTCCACGGTTACTCTTTTAAAAATAATGGGTTTTTGCAATGTTTTAAAATTACTGTGATAATAAATAGATATAGGAGGACAGTGCAGGCCTGTCAATATCTAAGTATCTAGTTATGGAGTAAAATCCAATAGTAAAAATTTTAAATGGACTTTGAATTGGCTTTGTCTTTCCCTAAAAGAGAACTCAATTATTAAAGCTTTTTTCCTGATAATTATAATGTGTGTTCAGTAATGTGCGGTTCAGTGCATATTTACGAAGAAAAGTTTAGAAGAAAAACACATGTTGTGCCGACCCCAAATAAATCGAAGACGGGAACTAGATCCTAAATAAAAAAAATCCTTCGTATAACATAAAAAAGGCAAAAAAAAATGCTGATGCACGTCCTGTTTATACGTTCTACTATAACGTACCTCCTACTCACTCATGTCATTATTTATTTGCTTACAGATACATACAAGGTACTTTTACCGGAAAATAGACACTTTCTTCTGAGTAACGCGTGTGTGGTCGGCGTAGCTACTATGATGGGATCAAGTAAGAATCCTATTTATTGCCATATGTATGTATGTAGGTAGTATATACCAAGAAAACCATGCATGTATAGTCCGATTCATGAAAGAAGTCCCACGGCAATAAGTGGTACTAATTATAACATTATTACGTACCGTCATTCCTACAACAACCCTCCTACCTAACACACCTTCCTCTATTTAAGATAGTACTCTTTATTAAGTAGTGCCTGTAATATCATGTCAAGATAAAAAAATAAATAATTATTTATGATTAGGTCGCTCGACAGTGGCGCCGCGCCTACGGAATTTCTTTCGTGAGACAGGGTTTAGTTCTATGGCAATACTCCACACCTTACATCTACCTACATCTAACCCTTCTTACTAGATTAAAATGTTGAAAAATTAGGTTACAAATTTTTACGGCTTTTTTTAAATTTTCAAGCTGTTACTTTTTAACATACTGTTGGAAGATGAAGTACTAAGCCATTAACAGTTGGCGAGCTGCCAAAAAACTCCCAGTATACTATTTTTTTTTAACTTTGCCCCACACTAGGAATTTCTCCTGTATTGTGGGAAACCGGAACAACTTCTTGTAGGTCATACAAATATTTTTGTGCAGGGTGGGGATCGGACCCGCGACACGCAGCGCAGCAGTCGATCGCTTAACCACTGCGCCAACCGTTCAGTGCCGAATTGAAACTTAATTGTCTTAATTTATGTGTGTGCGTGTGTACACATTAGGGTGGAAACCCAGTGATAACGGCCGCGACTTACCGAGTTGTAGGTCGTGGTTGCGAACCCTGTCTGGCGCTTTACTTTGTGTAAATTATTTCATCACCACTGCCCTCAAAACGGTAAAGGAGAAGAACGTGAGGAAACTGGCATGTCTTAGAACCAAAAATTCGAAGACATATAACGATCCACACTGGGCCCGAGTGGCGGTTTACAGCTCACTCTCTCTCGCAGAAAGGAGGCCTGTGTTTCAGCATTGGGAACATTCTAGGCTGAGTATCCTGTTGAATGAGACAACATAGTCAGCCAAGATAAGATAAGATCGGATAAGACCAATAGGTCTTAAAACAGAAAATAAACCTTGTCATTTTATGACCTGCAACTTATGGTAAAGCAATTGCAAAATTGACCAACTGTTAAATAAACCATCGTCATCATCATTATATCAGCCTAAAGACGTCCACTGTTGGACATATGCCTCCCCTAATTTTGCCATAATCGCCAAGCTTGGCAGGTGGGTTGGCGATCGCAGTATGGTGGTAAAATCTATAGACAACGCTGCTGCCCATTCTCTAGTAGGACCCTTTGTCGCCTCTTAGGACACCCACGGGAAGAGATGGGATGGTGCTATTCTTTACATCCGGCACCACACGGAACCTGTTATATAAATAGGTACGCAATCCTATAAATACCTTCAAGGTACATAATATAACTGATATTTTATAGCGAAATTCCCCGGAGGTGGGTGCATTTAGCTATTTTAATTTCACTAAAATATTAGGGTAGCGACGCCGACCCGGCAAAACCGAGCTGCTATTCAGCAAAATGTGCCACTTCCACCAGGCAAAGGTTGGCCGGTTGTGCTGTTTACATTACCTAAAGTCTGTTCGCCGAGAGTTGATTAACTCAGGGTTTCTTAACTCTTTTTAATTATTTTGTATTTGGAAAAATAAATGATTTTACATTAACCTATTATTACCTTAACTCATTACGAGGTGAGGAACAAGACTACTCTCGGGAGATAGGGTCCGTGAGGTCACTACTGCCCAACAGCTTGCCACATGCTGCTCTGCGGGTTTCTGACTTGTCACCTTTCTGACCTGTCTCTCTAGAAAATCACAATAAAATAAAAACAAAATCAAAAGTCATTTATTCAAACTAGGCTGAGAGTCAGCTCTTTTTGAACGTCAAAATTACATGAGACAGTCCCCCCAAAACGCCCGCCCTCTATCACTTCCTAGTGCTTTAGCTGGGAAGAAGAAGTGGCGCAACAAATTCCCCAGCAGCACAGCTGTCTGTTAAGAAGAACTTGATCCTATACAATAGTAGGTAATTAACATTACGAAATACAAAAAACATTAAATTTGCAGAACAACAAAACATTGAAAACTCATGTAGAAATATAGGTACTCAAGTAGAAATAAATAATAATCAATAAAAAAAAAAAACGTAAATAGAGTCTAAATAAAAGCCTCCAGGCATAAAGGGCGTGTCCGCTTACATATGAAATTCTGCATTATGTAAATATAACTATAACTTGAAGTAACAAAAATTAAACTAGTACCTTTGGAATAAAATTTATGAAAAGTTAATACAATTAAAAATAACAAAACCATGGTCAGCAAGCTGTTCCGGCAAAGTAAAATCTACCGGCACAGACCTAGTGTTTGCGCGCTTTGAACTTGACAGCCCTACCACGATGACAATGTAAAGATACGGCGCAGTTGGGTTATATCTATACATATAAATAAAATTGGAGTGTCTGTTTGTAATATTAAAATAACCGCTTTTGCTACATGCATACATACACGGTACATATACCAAAATATATTTTTTTACAATTTTTGTCCGTCTGTCGGTTTGTCTGTCTGTCTGTCTATTTGTTCCCGCTAATCTCTGAAATGGCTGGACCGTTTTTGACGGGACTTTCACTGGCAGGTAGCTGATGTAATAAGGAGTAACTTAGGCTACATTTATTTTAGAAAAATCCACGCGGAGGAAGTCGCGGGCACAGCTAGTTATTTATTATAATTGGTGATGTTCTTCAGAAAGGCCAGGTGCGTAGTACTCGTAACTGGCATGCGTGTATGATCAGATGTATGAACATAGACGAATAAAATGGAGTCATTACGCCATTATTTTTTAGTTTGAATGACAAAAACTTTTTTTTTTTAATTCGATGCTAACATTTATTTGGCAATTTCAAAATACTTTTTTGCACTAGTTTCGTCAATAGCATGCTGGGACACAGGCTTCCTCTCTGTGAGAGGTAGTGGGTCGTAATCCACCGCGCGGGCCCAGTGTGGGTTGGTAGATGTCACATGTCTTCAAATTTCTGGTGTTTTGGTAGTGTTTCATTTATTTCCGTACTATTTTAAACTGTAAAAAGATACTTAATGAAGCCGAGAGTCACTTGTATTCCCCGTCACTGTAATCATTTAAATTTACTAAACCATACCTTGGAACTTTTTAGTTACGGCGATATTGAAGGTCAATTTTCCAACTATTGCGGGCGTTTTTTTTTACAAAAACAATCTGTTAATTTTAGAAAACGACTTTAGATATCCCAACGATCCTTGTATGCTTGCATCATGCTCCCAAGCATAATGTACCGCTAACAGTGAATTTTCACATTTTCTATAATTTTTGTGCAATGTTACTCAGTTGATGTACAGAATGCGTTGTTAATGACTATTTGATGGGTCTTTTTATACCCTGTATTTCGGTCTTAGTCACCGCAAGAGACGCCCCGGGCGTCGGGAATCTTAGGCTAATTCCCGGCCACCGTAGGCGCGGGCTTGCGGACGGCGAGCTACCCATAGCTCGCTGTCCGGTAAGGACCAAGTCCGGGTCGACGGCGCGTTGTGTTCCACGCGCGCCTCAAAGAGATGTCAGCACCAACTGGTGGGGTCCGCAAGGGCTGATGCCTGCCAGGGGTGCGGGTTGTTCGAAAGAGATACCGTCGCCCCTGGCACACAAGCAACATGGGTAGGTTTTAGCCAGTAAAAGTATGACACGCCCTCCTGCTCCACCCAGAGCGGGAGAAGTTATTTGATGATTTCTCACCCTCAAACAAAAAAAAACAAAACCCTGAAGTATATTTAATGCAATAATGGTTATTAAAATCTCTTTTCTCTTGCTTGTTTCAGTGGTATACTTCATCGGTAATGTGACAGTGTTCACTTACTACAATTTGAAGTATATACAACCAAATCTGTTCAGCTGTGGTCCGTGAATTGTGGTCCCATTGTTAATATTAGTTAATAAAGATGTTTCATAGTTATTGGTGTTCTGTATCATTCCTTCGCATATACTACGACCACAGGGGCCCAAGTCTGCTATTTTTATAAATTCGTCATTCCAACACGATCCCATTGTCATTCCAACACGATCCCATTGTCAATTTGCTAAAAGTTCGTAATCTGCTAAATTCATAATGATCGATCATTGGTCGGTCAATGGTGTCGTAATAGAATTGTGTCATAATGACATTGTCGTATTGCCATTATTATAAAACCCGTTAGTAGAAATGTTTTCCAAAAACGACTACTAAATTTGAACATTTATTCATGCCCCATTTCATTTAAATAATTATATATTTTTACATATTACTTATTATTTTATAATAGTTTATTAGTGTTAAATTATAGCAGATTACCGCCAAAGTCAGTCATTCATTTGTCATTATGTACGAGATTACCAATAAATGCCATTTCTTTCAATGGAGTGTCAGTGGCTGATCATTGGAAAGTCATAATGACGCCATTATGTTAGTAGATTACCAAACTTGTCAAAATCAACAATTATGAAATCAATGATAGACCATTCTGACACTATTTTAACCCATTACCGCCCTCTGTACCCGCGTGTGTACAACTGTTTGATGCCTGATTGCGTTTTGTTTATTTGTGCTACTATGGTATTGATTGGTTATTTTTAGTCTGTGTACTTATAGCTGTCTTTGGAATACAGAAATTATTGTGTGGCGGGAAAATAAATGTTCGAAATGTCACTTTGTTTTACGGGTAGTGAGCCAAGCTGGTAAGGTAAGATATTTTTTTTTTTTTATTATAAAAAATTACAAATTCACGATTGTTTTGTACTGTATTGTGATAGAAGGCTTTATACTGACATATTATATTGTTAGAATAACAATTCGTTAGGATAAATGTGCAATAAACATAAGTTTTCTGTGCCGTACCTGTTTGTGTACAATGGGCGCTTGTGTAATTTTTTAATTTTATTTATCAGGTGTATTCAAAGACACTACAATGACTGACCGTCGCGTCTTTACGAGTCAAAATAACTATGCGAGACTTGAAGAAGCCCTGGAATCTATAGTAGCTGATGAAAATGATGATGCGCAGTACGACGTCTTTTTATTACCACCAGATCCAGCTATTGTTAGTGATGAAGAAGAAGGTAATGAAGATGACTTGACTTCTACAACTCTCCCGAGAGACGTACCGGGTACAGTTGAGGTAGTTCCACTGCATCCCGATCATGATGTTTCGGACTGGGATGATAGTGATAATGAGCCATTGTACACTAACTCACGACCTGCAAAGCGACTTAGAAGGCAAGATTCTAATGAGCCTGTATGGAGAAAAACTTTACCCATATACATCATGACTCATGACGTAACTGATATCATTCAGCGACGACAAGAAGTCCTCGTTGAATCTTTGAAAGACTGCAGTCCTATGATGTTATTTGAGAAGATATTTGATGATAATGTAATAAGTTTGATTGTGGAAAATAGCATGAAGTATGCTGGGCAGCATAATAGACACAGTTTCGAAATTGATAAGCCCGAATTGAGAACTTTTCTAGCAATTTTAGGTTTCACTGGATATCACGAACTGCCTTCCGAACGTGCCTATTGGGGTTTGGATGAAGATCTTGGCGTTCCATTGATCGCCAATTGCATGTCACGCAATAGGTTTTTGGACATCAAACGAAACCTACATTTCGTCGACAATTCTCTAGCGGAAGGTTCCACTGATAAAATGTTCAAAATGAGACCGCTGTGTGATCTTATACAAAAAAACTCTTGCCAGTGGGGAGTATTTCACGAAAACTTATCTGTAGATGATTTTATGATAAAATACTTTGGCCGGCATCCCGCCAAGCAATACATAATGGGAAAACCTGTACGATTTGGCTATCGGAATTGGGCTGCAACAAGTTCAGATGGCTACTGCTACACTTTCGACATATATTGCGGAAAATCTACAGAAGTGTCTACAGACCCGCTGGGCTCGAGAGTGGTAAAATCCCTATTAGCAAAAATGCCGATAGTCCCAAAAGAACACATCGTATACTTTGATAATTTTTTTACCAACTATCAGTTACTCCACGACTTGCGAATCTTAGGGTACAGAGCCACAGGAACAGTACGAGAAAATAGAACAAAAAGATGTCCTGTAACTGACGTAAAAACCATGAAAAAGAAACCAAGGGCAGAGTACGACTATCGTTTCGATACCAAAAGCGAAATAACAATCGTGCGCTGGAAAGACAACAACGTGGTCACGATGGGATCAAATTTTGACGCTGTAGAACCGTTGGGGAAGGTTAAAAGGTGGTGTACTATACAGAAACAAAAGTTGGATGTGAATATTCCAAGATTGTTTGTTAATTATAATAGAGGAATGGGTGGAGTAGATCAGATGGATCAATCGATTAGTCTGTACCGAGTAGCCATAAAAGGAAAAAAATGGTGGTGGGTAATCTTTACCTACCTTTTAGATATGGCGATTTCAAATGCTTGGCGGCTGCATGTCTTGATCAGCAAAACTACAGATACACCCTACATGGATCAATTGCTATTCAGACGTATGGTTGTTAGAGCATACCTTCGCCCAAATAAGACGAAAAGTCGTGCTACGTCATCCAATATATCTGGCCTTGTGCAGAAAAATAACGGACACAACCCGCAACGCATCGAAAACCCATTACGATGTGTTATTTGCCACAACCGCGTTCGTTGGCGCTGTGAGATATGTGCCAAAACACTACGTGTGGAACGACCATGCTTTGGAAAATTTCATGTCTGATTCACCCACTGTACTCGGTCAAGTACACCCCTACAGATTCAAGAAAAAAAAAAAAAACGATTTTTTCTTTTTGTACCTCATATTTAGTCTACATTAATGCAATAAATAACGAGTGGTTATAATTTGCATGAGTAGTTTCATTTTGGGCGTTAATGGGTTAATAGCAGACTTGAGGCCCAGTGTGGTCACCATACCACATCGGAGATGCGTACGGCTTGTTAGTCAGGATAGTTGAAAAATATTAAATTTTTGTTGGTGGTGGTATCTGATTGATTTTTGGGTGCCGTCTCTGAGAGTGGAAATTATAACTACATTGTTGTATTGGGTTTCCCACCTGTAAAACAGGTTAAGTGGTTATAGTAAATAAATAAATAAATGTCTATGAATACTTTATAGAATTTGATCTTCTGGAGTCGCATCACACTAGTCTGTGGGGGCCTTTATTTGAATTACATGTCTATTGTTCTGTAATTAGTACACTACTTTGTGCATTAACTGCTAACTAACACCGCAAATCCGGACGTTTCAATAAATAATTTAGTTGTTTTCTCTGCAAGCACCCTTACATTTAATTATGTAGGGTCGCTGCCGGGGTCTGTTATTAAATGAGTCCCTTGTGCTTACAGCTCTAGGTGAATAGTTTGTACAGTTTTGTGAATGAATACTTAAAGGTGGAGACTGACTTCCAACGTGTGTTTGTAATGTATTTATGTTTTGTAACGCATTAAGATTCCCACAGACTGGGGTGACCTGACTCTACTCGGACAATTATGATAACTTCATGAAAGTTGATGCCACAGAGACGCGTCACGCTGTCGCGTCGCGCCAGTCTGCAGGAACCTTTACAGTAGTCAGTGCAGCGAGCCGGGCCGCTCGATGTGAGCGCCGGATCCTCCAGTCGACTGTCGGCTTTTTCGTGAATTCCATTGAAACGCGTTAGCCGACAGTCACACGGACGTAATAAAACCACGGCAGGATCTTTCCACGCAACTAGATTTTGAAATCTTGGTGTAGAACTGAACATGGCGAATACAATAGAATGCGCAAAAAAATCTGTCATATTTTATTACGTCCGTGGGGACGTGGGCTTGCCTAGTCAGTGCAGCGAGCAGAGCCGTTCGATGCGAAAATTGTAGGTGCATGTTTAGAAGTAAGTCAGAGTAGGTTGACGCGTCGTCGTTTGGCATAACGTATCTCATTTTATTCTGTTCCAAAATAAAACGCTGTTTACTATCAAGAAATGGAGCGTGCTTGAGTCATGTGCTCGAAGCGAGCGTACGCCACATTTAGTGTATCGCCGTTTTGTAACAACAAATGGAGCGCGCTTGAACCATGTGCTTAAAGCGAGCGTTCGCCACATTTAGCGTATCGCCGTTTTGTAACAACAAATGGAGCGCACTTGAATATGCTCGAAGCGAGCGTTCGCCACATTTAGTATATCGCCGTTTTGTAACAAGAAATGGAGCGCGCTTGAGCTCTCTCTACTCTCACCTTGACAATACTTTTTGATCACACAACTGTACTCTTACCTTGCTAATACTTTTTGGTCACACAACTGTACTCTTACCTTGCTAATACTTTTTGGTCACACAACTGCACTCTCACCTTGATAATACTTTTTGATCACACAACTGTACTCTTACCTTGCTAATACTGTGGGCACGCCACGATTGCGGCGGTAAGTCCCCTCTTTGAGGAGTGGTTTGAAAGGCGGCATGGCGTCCTCACCTTCCGCCTGACACAGGTCCTCACCGGACATGGCTGTTTCGGGAGGTTCCTGTTTCGGATAGGGCGGGAGGAAACGCCCGGGTGTTTCCATTGCGAAGATCGCCCAGAGGACACGGTGGAGCATACGGTGGAGGTCTGCCCGGCTTGGGCGGAGCACCGCCGTGTCCTCGTGGAGGTGATCGGCGGCGGCGATCTCTCGCGTCCGACCCTGGTCCAGGCCATGGTACGGAGCGAGAGGGCATGGCTGGCAGTCGCCTCCTTCAGCGAAGCAGTTATGCTCGCAAAGAGGGAGGCGGCGCACGTGAGGGAGATGCAGTACATGCGCCCTCACAGCCGTGGCCTTCGCAGGAGACGCCCTGGGCGTCGGGAATCCCAGGCTGATTCCCGGCCACCGTAGGCACGAGCTTGCGGACGGCGAGTAATGGGTAGCTCGCTGTCCGGTAAGGACCAAGCCCGGGTCGACGGCGCGTTGTGTTCCACGCGCGCCTCAAAGAGATGTCAGCAGCAACAGAGGGGCCCGCAAGGGCCGATGCCTGCCGGGGGTGCGGGTTGTTCGAAAGAGATACCGCCGCCCCTGGCACACAGGCAACTGAGGGAACACGGGTGGGTTTTAGTCAGTAAAAGTCTGACACGCCCTCCCGCTCCACCCAGAGCGGGAGAAGTTATTTGATGATTTCCCACCCAGAAAAAAAAAAAAAAACCTTGTTAATACTTTTTGGTCACACAACTGTACTCTCACCTTGATAATACTTTTTGATCACACAACTGTACTCTTACCTTGCTAATACTTTTTGGTCACACAACTGTACTCTTTCACAATCCAACAACGACGAACTCGCACTACATTATACTATTTAAAATTCCTTTGTTATTTTATTCAATTACTGTCAACTGTGGCATCTTTACTTTCCAAGAGCAACTTTACCAATAAGAACTGTACTTAAATTTCTCTCGACAACTAAAAATCTGTTGCCGCTATTTAATATCGAAGCGATACAGAAGTAGAATAATCTACAAATTGTAGCAAACTTTTAGTTATCGAGAGATATTTTAATTCAGCTATCATTGGTAAAGTTGCTCATGGAAAGAAAAGATTCCACAGTTGATGGTACCTGAGTTGTCATTATGAAAATATATTTAAAAGTTTGCCACAATTTCAGTTATTTGTACTTTGACATTACTGTCACAGTATCCACTGTGTATACATTGTAATTCAGTATTCAAATATAATAATTACATTGACTGAATGAAATCACGTCACTTTGTTTTTGTTTCACTACCTGTATTTTTTATCAGTACCTTCATTACCTTACTATAGGAGATAATAGCTTTTGAATCTTGCGTAAGTGTAACGTATTTATGTCCAGGACTGAACTATGTGACCGGTTAGAAAATCAATGGAGCTTGTGATAAGATTGGTGGCGTGGGTTGGTTGGTCTGATTCGTTTGTTTTGTTTTGGGCGTGTGTTGCGGGATGATTGGTATTTAAATGAAAGTAGGTTTTGGTAAACTGATAAGCAAAAAAAGGTGCACTTATTTAAAGCAGAGAGGGTAATACGGTAAATTGTGAAGGTTTGGTATAGGTAGGTTAAATATAATTACTGTTTCCATCGTAATAGATTTTATTTGAAAATAGGATTTGGGTAATCCGTCACGATCGAACTTACAACGTTACAACTTCAGGGCGAGGATATTAGGGCCTGATTCACAGATAAGTATTTCTAGACAAACTAATAAAATTAAAATATCTAGATGTATCTGCAATGAAACATATCTGGCACTTATCAATAGGGATTTTCAAACATCTTGTCCTGGTTTTAGAAAAACATTAGCAGCCCTGCTTACACAATAAGGAAAAACACAACAGCGTAATTAACAGCATCTTATTCTAAGTACCAGGAATTAGTATATCGCGGAACCCTCGTTGTAAATATCGTTTTAACCTTACTTGGCAAGTAGGTACATAACAATACAGCTTATTTTGTATTACAATTAACGTTGTTTTTGTCCGTTTCCCTCAAAGATTTAAATCGCCAGATTCGCCCGCACCGTACTTAGTCATGCGAAAAAGTGTCTATCCTGAGAAGACTGAGCTCACATAGCGTTTCCATTACATTCAAGTCACTGCGTTATTGTGTGTCAGAGATATCAAAAGGAAATAGAAACGCGACTATCTTTTGTCGCGGTAGGGCGAATTTAAATCTTTATTTTTCCTGCCGTTCTCGATCTTGGAAATGACAATAATTTCGATGTCTCTTGGAATCAATGTTAACAGAGCCAAGATACAGCAGGTCATCGTCGGTAATGTATACAACATTACCGACGATGACCTGCTTCATTAAAATAAGGTTCGCGACAGTAAGGTAAGGTAGGACTATTAAGGTATTTATCTATGGGTCTTTGTAACCTGAAAATAAATGGTAATTATTATTAGAATCAGCAATAAAACTCTAAGTCAGAATTAGCCTCTAATTTCATGATTTCATAAAATGGTCATATACAGGGTATAACAGATATTGTTATCCTTAAGCACTAAAGATAACAGCAGGTAAAGAATCACTATACATAGTTTCAGCTCAAAATAAATTGCAGCTCAAAATATATTCTAAGAACTGATACTAAATTTTCGGTTTGATTTGTTTCTTAAATTCATATCATAACAAACGTGTCACCGCACTACGTAGGTCAATAACATTCCACGTTGTTTTCCAATATCATGATAAATCTCTTCCGAGTAATGTGTTTTTCAATTTGATGATTTGGTTTCTGGTATCAATGTATTAAAAAAAACTCATAACTTCCGAACATGTAGAGATAGGATTAAAAAGCCCTTCCAATATCGTTTGATATCATCCAAAGAAGCCTTGCCCTTGGTATGTACCTATATGTCGTGGCCATATCGTAGATTTTGCTCACTTCATGAAATGCTCAAGAATTTCATGAAATGGTCGCAATTTGATGAAATTCTCGTCTTCTTATGGTTCTTATATTACAGAAGAAGACGGTCGACATCAGGTTGACGGAGCTCCACTGCGTCGGGCTCCTATTTCTATGTGCAGGGTTTAAAGGAACCTAACCTACCCGAACCTCGGGGTGCCCCTGACATCGACCCCTTCTCGAAAAACAAATCTCAAGCATTTCATGAAGTGAGCAAATCTACGGTATGGCCACGAAGTATATAATACCCTTTCCGTTACACGTTGTATAGTTGTATTGATATTTTTTATGATTACAATCCAATAAATAAATATTTTTGACGGTCGCTAACCATATTTTAAACAATGTTGAATAGAATATCGTTCCCGACCCTAACAGATATTTATTTACAGTTCAGTGTTAGGTTGTATGTAGGTACAAAACAATAATACAACCTAAAATCTCTTGTATCTGAAACTGAAACCTGTCTTTTTATAAAGATAAACAAAGCAAATCAACAACAACTACCGTATGTAAGCAAAATGTATTCAGAACTCAGTCCAAAAAAAAAAACAAATTCGATTCTATTTGGGGCTTGAGCCCAGTACCTCTGTAAGCGAAAGGCAGCAACAATGCCAGTTATTCGGACTACTGCGGGCCACATCTGGTTCCATTCCTGAAAGGCCGATCCTCCGAAATGGCAAACATTTTGATAGCTCGATTACCGTTCTGTGTTTTGAATCTTTGGGGCAAGTATGTTACTTGATGAATGGCAGGAATATGGATTGTCAAATTCAAATTATTTATTTTAACACATTCCATAACGGTTGTAGTCTTCGAAGATTAAGCGGAGGTGCAGCGGCGAGGTTTAAATTTTTCGAAGAGAGAAGCCGAAGCGAGCGGATACTTATATTATCATTCTAAAATTAATAAAGGAATGTAAAGAATTAGATACTTACAGTAAAATTAAACAGCTGAAAACCAAATAAAATGTGCAATATTCCTCCATCTCGTTCTCGCTGACGCATTTTCCTATGTTTGTCTCTGTCATAACCCGCTTGTACAGCGACTTGCTCACGTCCATATCAAGTGGTGCCACGTGACCTAAAGTGACATAATTACGGGATCGCTGTTGTAAGAATTTTTAATTCTTGATTATGACGTTTTGGCGCCGGGTTTAATTTAGAATTTTTTTGTTGTAATAAAAAGCTAAAAATGAGCGTTTTTGTTGTTTGAATATTATTGTGAATTAAATACCCATAGTATAACTATATTTTTTGCCAATAGTAGACACTAAAAGCGGTAGAGATGCGAATCACCGAAGGGAAGCCGGTAGGAATCGTGTTAGATGGTGCTTTCGCCACTGCAGAGGTGCACCTATACGGGTAGCAGGGCCGGGCCGGGCGGGGGGGCGGGGGCAGGGCATCGCCGCACATACTGTGTACCTAGAATTTTTCGTGCGTTATCAGAACAAATAATCTGCTGTTTCGTATAACGCAAAATCAAAATATATGAGAGACAGCATTTTTTTTAAATAACTGTCATAAAATTTTAACTCAAGGGGACTCATTCATGGTAACAGATTGCACCTTGATGTCTCTGTCACCTTCTATGATAGTATACTCATATTTCGCCAGTTACGTTAAAGCCTCACGTAACAGGGGGCGAGCTTATTGTCATCGAACGGGCATATTTCTAGACACCAAGCTGTTGCATTTATTTCAATTAGGCTTTTCAAAAGTACTAAATTTACAAGAAAATATTGGTTTTTCTACTTTATTGCCCTTCCCAAAAGATGCCATTTTTACGGTTTCGAACACAAAAGGTGAAAGAAAACGGGTCTCGTTACTAAGTCTACTGCAATCTGTCTATCTGTCTGGTCCTTTTGTCTGTCACAGGGGTGTATAATTTTAATGGAAATACGAAATAGTAGTAACCTTATAAAACCAACCATATAACCAAGTTAGTGCTGTTATCATATCATACATCACACACAAGCATATCATGTAATCACATCACAACATACACATTCGTCAGTGATGAGCATTTGTACGGCTTCAGAGCTCGTCAGGAGTAACATAAGCTTTAAATATATCGTAAGTGGTGCATGTCTTGGCATGTCATAATGTTAAGGGGAAGAAACAATAGTCTGGAAAAGTTTTTTTTGGTTTCCCTGATGTTACACAAGACCCTCTTGAAGCACGTTTGCACAAACGTCAAAATATCGCGGCGGAAATTTATCGTGCACTGAATTTTCAACTCTCGGTGTTGAACCGAGCATTGAGTATTCAACATAGCGTCGTAAAAAAACTGTTCGATTTTGAACTCTCGACGCTAAATATTTATATTTAAGTATTGATCTACGTGACATTATTTCTGACGACATTTAAAGAGAAAACTAACTGTGAATGTGAGTACTATGCAGGCTAGATTGAACACATGAATTTATAACTCGTCTGATGGTTTTGAGTATTCTGTAAATGGCCTACGCAAATGTACTGCAAATCTGGTAGCGTCTTGTGACGGGTCGTTGAGCTCCCTAAAATAGGGTTGAGCTACACGATGACTGATACATACATGCCGTCTGTTGGGACAGGTTAGCTCATTCTTCAAAAAGCCCTTCCAGACATTGCCCTGCATTGTTAGACTAACATAAAATTCAAATTATATGATGTTTGGACTTTAAAAGAGACCATGACCTCTGAGTTTGTTTCGGCTTTTCTTCTCAGGGAACAGACAGCTAGGAGGAGGCCATCTAGTTTTTAAAATATTGACCAACAAAATTTCACGTGTAAAAGTGTCCTATAAGATCTACTTACATAAATAAACCTTTCATTTCATAAACAGTGCGGTGCGCGAAAAAATCCCACTACGATATTTTTATGTCTGTGCGAACGTGAACTTAAGCTAGGGATTCCTAAGACTGCGGTGGCCGCCATAAGCTTCCACAATATCCCGTCGAGTGACGGCAGTGAAACGTGGTCTGAAAGTAATTTGGTGTGTTTCCCTAGGGAGCTATTTGACACGGCAAAGTTTGTGGCGGTTACCGGTTTCATAGGGAACCCTAGAACTGTACATTTGTACAGCGCCTGTAACCACCCAACTAGTATCTTAATTGATAAAATACACTAGTCATTTATACAAATAAATAAAATGAAAATGTCTGTTTGTAATGTAAAATAACAGATATTTACTAAAAGCATAAGTTTAGACGGTACTTATTACAAAAAAAAACAGTTCTCTGTTTGTTCCCTGCTAATCCCCGAAATGGCTGTACCGATTTTGCTGGGAGTTTCACTGGCAGATAGCTGATGTTATAAGAAGGTAACATAGGCTATCTCGGTAGCATCAGTTCCCGTGGCATAATTTCCGACATCTACGAAGCGAGCACAGCTAGTATGCTTGAATTTAAATAAACTAAAAAGTAAGTACCGGACATCTATACAACGTGAATTTTTAGTCACTGTTTAAATTTTTCAGGGTGAAAGTACCCGTGAAATTGAACAACTTTCTTCTAGAAACATGAGACGAAATATGAAAAAAGAAACGGACCTCCCATGCAAAATCAATAGTAAGCTGATCGATTTTGTACGAGAGGTCCGATTATTTAAATATATTTGGAGCCATGTTCCTTGGAGAAAGTTGTTCAATTTCACAGGTACTATCACCCTGAAAAATTTAAACGGTGACAAAAAAATCACCTTGTATATTAATACGTGAAGATAAAACTTGTACCGCTTTTTACGAAAATTACGCGGACTGAGGAGTATGAAATTTGGCACGTTACAGTTTATATGGTGAATCAGTGCAGAAAGCTAATATTTTTTTAAATATAATAATGCTTTCGAAATACATTAAGTTTTAAACGAATTAGGGTCGAAGTTCGACTACTGAGAGATCACTAGTTAATTTAAAATCTTAACAAATCGTTCACAGACTTTTATTCCGTTACTCTTTCGGTCCTTTGCTCAAGTCCCGGAAAGAGTCTGCGGCACGTCTTAACCGCTTGTTCTACGTCTACATAAACGAATTGGAGTAATTTACTCTGCTGGTGTTTGTACGGGACCCCTACTAGTGGGAATAGTGGGTAACAGGGATTTTTTTTTAGAATAAAAAGTTTTTTTATTGTTCTGTGTCATAATCATTATAAATAATTGTAGATGCAGATATTTGACGCTTTTAAATGGAATGGACAGTCAGATCAGTCTCTAGTTCAGTCTGAAACTGGACAATAAGCAAGTTGGTAGTTGCTTTGTCTTAAATGCTAATCAATCAACCAATCAAATAATCAGCATTCCCATACATCGTGGCAATGACGTCAGCCACTATTCAACTTGACTCCGCATTTTATGATGCCCTTTGATTGGTTACCTTCTTTTTGTACCTCTAGGTACATTCGGGTACATTAATATATGGCACTGTCAAGGATTATTATTGTAAGCGTTGGATAGCTCAATAAATTCTATAGAACCTAGCGATGAAACATATGTCCTCATGTGAACGGTTCAATATGCTGTGCATTAGGCAATAATATGACAAATTATGAGAAAAAGCAGTCACATATTAATTTGACCACAATATAATGATGTCTTGTCACAATATTATGAACTTTTTTGACGTTCATATATTTTTGAAGCCTGAAAGGGCCAATATATTAATGAACTCAATTGTACACATTATTTTTATTGTTTAAGACTATTCGCTTCTGAATTATGTTCACGGTAAATACATTTATTAAGAGTAAAACCAATCAGTGAACAGAAAGAAAAGAAGATCAGCAGTTGAAATTGCTGATTTTCTTTGAAAAAGCTACGATTTTTTTTTGTTGGTTGGTAATCATCAAATTACTTCTCCCACTGAGGAGGAGGGCGTGTCAGTCTTTTACTGACTAAAACCCACCCGTGTTCTTTCAGTTGCCTGTGGGCCAGGGGCCACGGTATCTCTTTCGAACAACCCGCACCCTTGGCAGGCATCGGCCCTTGCAGACCCTACCAGTTGGTGCTGAGATCTCTTAGAGGCGCGCCTGGAATACAATGCGCCGTCTACTCGGGAAAGCTAAGCCTTCCAGTAAAATAATCATCAAAATGATTTCAGAAGTTTATGACATCGTCATGGATCTAGCCATAATACATCATACGTGACATCATAGACACATCATACACGAATACGGGTCGAATACAGACAGAACATACACACATACATACGTACGGAGGTAGGCCGAAACTGCAGAACGCCATCTGCTACGACCCTCACTACTCCTTTTACACAACCATCCTCCTGCCCTCCTCCTCCAAAATAATAATTGGTTAATAAAACACATTCATCTGAAAAAAATCACTTCGAAATCATTTTCTGACTACCAACTCGTGATAGTACCCACCTTCTGAAAAGCAAGGTCTATGAATGGCGCGGAATGAGAGCGTACACACACGTACGCGACTGAGACCATCATTAAGGAACTAGAATTGACATAATGTGCACACTGGTTTAGACGGTCATAGAGCTAAACAAAAATAGAGGGGGGCAGATTATCTTCACGTAAATTTACATCACTCCTTGTGTCCCTGAAGGGAAGAAAGAAAGAAACATGCGTTTATTGGGCATTACAGCTTAAAAAAGCCTTTAACTACAAATAAAACAGAATTAGCGTCAAGTGGTGCACCACCTTTTCAGCTGCAACCCACAAGGTTTGGGTAGAGGCGTTCCTATCTATAGTACACCTGCATTTCGCAAGTCATTTAAGTTTAATTTTGGTATAAAGGGGCGAGCCTAATTCCATCAACCGGGCACAAATCCAGACTACAAGCTGCTACTGAGAAAATCCAGATAGAAAAACCTCAGTATTTCATGTTCCTTCTAAATGTTTCTAATGCTATATTCACAGTCACAGGTATGTTTGCAAAGCAAGCGGCTCGTTATTGAATTACGCGCAGCCCTAACGTTGAGTGTCACATTATTCTTACAGCTGAATATAGCGACTTATAGCAAGTATAGTGTAGCTACGTTTGTGTGGAACTGGAAGTATATAATGTAATAACGTGCTTATGGGATATTTTTGTGGATTGGGAGTAGATTTTGCATTAGTGTAGGAAATACTGTTATGTAGATCATTTTTATTGTAATTACACACATACATGTTTCGTGTGGTGCCGGACGTAAAGAATAGCACCACCCCATTTCTTCCCGTGGGTGTCGTAGAAGGCGACTGAGGGACTTACTAGAGAATGGGCAGCAGCGTTCTCTATGCATTTTACCACCATACTGCGATCGCCAATCCGTCTGCCAAGCGTGGCGATTATGGCAAACCTCCCCATTTTTTTTGGGGGAGGCCTATGTCCAGCAGTGGACGTCTATCGGCTGAAGTGACACACATGCTTTGCATGTAATATGTATGTATATGTGTATCTATTTAGTATAATTGTGTACTTACATAATATATTTTTCCTTCCCTAGTGGCCGCAAGCGCGACTGCTGAGCAAGAGGTCCTGGGTTCGATTCCCCGGCTATCACCCGGGCACCCGGGCATTACCAGGCCCCGAGCTGTTACTGAGCAGTTCCAGATAGAAAAACCCAGTAACATTTTGTCCGACCGCGACGCTACTGGACTCAGTAGCGCTTGCAACCACTAGTGGTTGGTCTAGACCAACGAAGCTTCATTGAATATCAAGGTCAAAATCGAGCACCATTTTTAATCGTTAACAGCCGGCTTAGCACGAAAACCGTAGCCAAGTGTTTTGTCGTTGGACGAGTAGATAAATATGACGTTTCCGTATAAACAGTTGACAGTTTTATACCGAGAAATGTAGACAAGCGATTTCTATTCTAAAGTAGAGTAGAAATATATAGCGTCGTGCTAAGCCTGCAGGTGACAATTGCGATGGTCAAAATCAAGCCAATCTGTCCATAGGCACCTAATGATTAGAATTATGCGTTTTGGCTCGTGACGCAGGTAATGGCGTCATCCACCAAGTTCATTACGATTTGTTAAAGATTGAATATAATAGAATAAAACCAATGGAAGTAGTCAAATTAATGCAAATGATTACCTACGTAGAAAGGTTACTCAATATGAATTACGGAACGTTTCATTTAAAGAAGTTTGGAAAAACAAAATATAACTACTTAGTTATTACTGGAATTTAGCTGCACGGGCTAGAAAGAACCCGGCCCCATAACAGTGGCAAAAAGGTTAGCTAGACGATGATGAACATGGTTTTTTTTTTTTGGGAGGGAAATCATCAAATAACTTCTCTCGCTCATCGTGTCAGACTTTTACTGACTAAAACCCACCCGTGTTCCCTCAGTTACCTGTATGCCAGGGGCCGCGGTATCTCTTTCGAACAACCCGCACCCCTGGCAGGCATCGGCCCTTGCGGGCCCCTGGTTGGCAAACACAAGCAGGCGGCCGAATTGATGGTATGACAACGCTGTTTACGAATATCTGCAACACACCAAGATGTGTTATATGGTGAGAGCTGTATGGTATAAACTCCCTCACAGTTTTGCCGAACCGTCTGAGAGCCTTCTGGCTGGGCATGTGTTACCGTGGCCGACTTGAAAATTTCTAAATAGATACACGATGGTCCGGGGCAAGTCCGTCAACGAAAATAGGAGCGGATCCAAAAGTACTTAGCTGATGTTATAAGGAGTAACATGAGCTACTTTTTGTCCAGGTAGCATTTTCCCGTGGGATAATTTCCGACATCCGCGGGCACAGCTAGTTTTTAATAAATACTGTATAGTATAGATAAGTAAAGCATATAATTACGTGCTTGCCGTCGTAAAAACAAAGTTGGAATGTCTCATTTCTTTGTAATTGCACAATAATCTCGAGTATAGGATTCACGACCTAAACTTAGAAAAAAACGAATGCCAAATCTTTGCAAGAACTTACTCCAATACTAAGTTTAGTCACAACAGACCCAAAGAAAGAAAGAAATAGATTCCTTCGTAAGACAGAAATAGAACGGGTGACAATTACAATTTGTAGCGGACTGGTAGGACTGGCACAGTAAATGGGTGTCTGTGAGAAACGGTATTAGTTCAATAGTCGGTGCGGAGTCAACGGCTGCTAATATTTTATGTCTTTACTGAGAGCTGCGGAAATTGATGGAGTAGGCAGTTTTATTTCAGTGAAGCAATGTTTCGAACTGTGTTTTTTACCTAACTCACGAGTTTTTTATATATTTCTGCAAGTAAGTTTGCACATTCGTTTTCCCCGAAGGGTTATGTAGAGGTGTACTTACATAGTACACACGGCTATACATCAAGCTATATATTTCCAGTATAAGCTGATCTCGCATTGTATAGGATTTCCTTACAATGCGAGATCAGATTTTTTATTATTTTCTACTATTTTTGATTGTAGGCTAAAACTTCTTTCATCTATGGGAGGCCGAGCCGGATACGACCCATCACTCTATTGCTATGGGAGGCCTACCTAGCCAGATAAGAGCGGCACGTACGAGATACGAACTGGTCACGGATCTAATTGGTACGACGACGCGACGCACCGGTGTCCTTTTACGCATCCGAAACTCGGTCCGGAATTAGATTAACGGTTTAAGGTAGTCATCATTAGCTTTTGTCAAACTATTGTACATATTGTGTTTCTTCTCGTCAAAATACTGGGAAAAGGAAGGACAGTGTGCGCCACGGTTCGATCCGAACCCACGCCGGCACGCTACGCACGAATGCGTGGCTGTCAACAAATGAATTATACAGCTAACGTGGCGAAGTTTTCTGCACATCTTACGACGCAGTCGACAGTCGCCTTTCCGTCTGGGTCACCAGTGCTCGATAGATATTATAAAAGATTTTTCCGAAAATACATTTTTTTTATTTACTTTAAGCCTATTGTGAGAATGACAGTACCTACTATGTGAACGAGACCGAGTGTGTGTCTGTGAGAGAGAGAGAAAGTAGCAAGATGGCAGCAGGTCAAGAAAAAAAAATAAGAAACCAAAATAAAAAAAAATAAAAAATCAATTACTTTTTACAAAAACCAACACAAAAATGATGACAATTTCATTTCTTTCTTTAAAAAAAAAGGGCACCGCCTTCAAAAAACCGACCCACTGAAAAGCACAAAATAATTTTTATATACGCCACCCCTATCCCGTCTCTATATCTACCAAAAACCAATTAATACCTAATAATAAGATAAGAAAATTAATAATTATCTGGGTAGGCTTTTACTAAGTTTTTGAAGTCGGTGCCAAACCAAATTTTTAGGACAACGAAGAACGCTGCGCTTACTTGCATAAAAAATACAGTTTATTATTGAAATAATTATTTTTTCGAGACAATATTGGTTTGATACATTCGTCGTATTATTTTCTCTGTTTGGCAGCATTCTTTTATGTTTTTGTTGGTTTGGCACCGACTTCAAAAACTACGTAAATACCTAATAAGTTTTGGGCTAGTACTGTTATCAGTCTAAAATCATGACTGACATGCCTACTTTTATACGGTGTGCCTATGGGACTAGGTAGAAAAACGAAGGATGCTCTAAGAAAGAGTCACGCAAGGGAGAATGAAACTGCCGACGAAGAAAAGCGATGACTTGATGCTGCAGAAACTGATGAGCAAAGAGAGGTTCGCTTATCAAAACTTCGTGCGAACACTCATTCTATTAGAATCTCCGAATCCGAAGAGCATACTAGTCAGCGCTTGTTGTCCATTCAGATGATAATCGCATCAAAATCGGTTTATCCAAACGCGAGATAATCGCGGACAAAGATACAGGTCAAACTGAGAACCTCCTTTTTTTAAGTCGTTTAATAATAAAAAATAATTCAATGGGATTAAATGAACTTAGGGGTTGTATTGGGCACGCCACGATTGCGGCGGTAAGTCCCCTGTTTGAGGAGTGGCTTGAGAGGTGGCATGACGTCCTCACCTTCCGCCTGACACAGGTCCTCACCGGACATGGCTGTTTCGGGAGGTTCCTGTTTCGGACAGGGCGGGAGGAAACGCCCGGGTGTTTCCATTGCGAAGATCGCCCTGAGGACACGGTGGAGCATACGGTGGAGGTCTGCCCGGCTTGGGCGGAGCACCGCCGTGTCCTCGTGGAGGTGATCGGCGGCGGCGATCTCTCGCGTCCGACCCTGGTCCAGGCCATGGTACGGAGTGAGAGTGCATGGCTAGCAGTCGCCTCCTTCAGCGAAGCAGTCATGCTCGCAAAGAGGGAGGCGGAGCACGTGAGGGAGATGCTGTACATGCGCCCTCACAGCCGTGGCCTTCGCAGGAGACGCCCTGGGCGTTGGGAATCCCAGGCTGATTCCCGGCCACCGTAGGCACGGGCTTGCGGACGGCGAGTAATGGGTGGCTCGCTGTCCGGTAAGGACCAAGCCCGAGTCGACGGCGCGTTGTGTTCCACGCGCGCCTCAAAGAGATGTCAGCACCAACTGATGGGGCCCGCAAGGGCCGATGTCTGCCAGGGGTGCGGGTTGTTCGAAAGAGATACCACCGCCCCTGGCACACAGGCAACTGAGGGAACACGGGTGGGTTTTAGTCAGTAAAAGTCTGACACGCCCTCCCGCTCCACCCAGAGCGGGAGAAGTTATTTGATGATTTCCCACCCACAAAAAAAAAAAACTTAGGAGTTGTATTGACGATTTTAATCATTATAATTCTGCAAAGCCATATTTGTTACGGTCTCGAATCATATTTTGTTCAACCTACAGCCTAACACTACTGACCTGCAAATGGCAATAAACGTAAAAAAACTAAAAAACTGAATTTCCCGGGCTACGCTGGCGCTTCACTCCTAATGTAGGAATGACAATAAGATGTGAGCGAGAGCCAGATGTATGTGGAAGAAGCAAAATGGCGGTGTTGCCGTGAAAAAACGTAACTGAATAGCTTAACGTTCTAAATTTAAATAAAAAACAATTGTTATCCAACCCAGCGTTTCATTTCCTACACAAATATTATATTAGTTATTTTACCCTTTCGTAGCTCCACGTGCCGTCTGCTCATTACTCCGTGGAAGACGTTAGGTCTGTTCGACGGTGGCGCTTCCAAGCGGCGTTCGACTTTTTCCGATTATTCAATTACACCCGTCGCCCGTCGGATACTAATTAATGGTTTTCTAATTAATGTTTACTTTAATTGAAATTGGTTTTTTCTTAATCGCTGATGCTGTGTAACGGAAAATGCTGGGTCATGTTTAATGTGTTTCGAAATATACATAGTTCGGCCATTTTGCTCAATTAGAATGTAACTGAATTAAGGATTGGTTTTAAAGGGTCATGGTTGTAAGAACAATGCTTTTTTACCTTGCAATTTTCTTGGTCGAGGAACAACGTAATGCAACGTTATTTTAAGACGTCTGAAGGACTTGTCCATTGTCTTTGAGTCCACGTTCTTACATGATTACGTCTGTGCGGACGTAAAAATATCGCGGTGGGATTTTTTCGGGAACTGGATCTTCACCGCACTGCTTAGCGCGCGAGGGTTGAAAATTGAACAGTATGTTTTCTCGACGAGCTGGGACGCACTCTGTTTGATTTTCGATGTTCGGTTCAATACCGACAGTTGAATATCCAATGCGCGATATAATCGATATTTTTACGGCCGTCCAAACGTGGTGGAAGTCTTTAAATTACGTATAGGTACGTCTTTTGATGATGATGAACATGACCAATAATCGTTTTAGATCCCAATTAGGTACAGAAGCCAGCACATCAAGCTACCACAATCTGTCAAATTTCTTTGATATATTTTCAACTTTGTAACAAAAGAATAAGGTTCATGTCCAATTGTGAAAATTTTACAATTTGGGATAGCTTAATGTGCTGGCTGGCGTCTGTAAAGCACCATGTGTCGCTTTAAATGGTAACTAAAATAATAACAAAAATTATAGCCTTATCAGGAGCATTGCTTCAGTACTAAAGTTCGTTCGCGTTAAGAATGCAGTGAGTCATCAGCGCAACTGCAAGATAAAGGTGTATTCACAGTGTGTTACGAGTAAATTCAAACAAATTATATAAAAGATTAAGTTTAATGAATAGATTTGATTGTAATTTGAAAAGATTTGATTGGTTAGGGGGCGGGGTTAGGCCGACGGATAATGATAACTCATTGCATTCTTAACGCGAATGTACTATAGTTAAAACTACTATTAATTTCATAAATTATATAATATCAGCTTATCATCAACAGCTGATCATATGCTTCTAAAACGACTAATTATCGCATTCACATCAGCCGAAAAACATCCACTGCTGGACATAAGCCTCCCCCAAAAGGGGGGATTTGCCAAAATCGCCACGCTTGGCAGGCGGGTTGGCGATCGCAGTATGGTGGTCAAATGCATACAGAACGCTGCTGCCCATTTTCTAGTAAGTCCCTTAGTCGCCTTCTCGACCCACGGGAAGACAAGGGATGGTGCTATTATTTTACGACCGGCACCACACGGAACCATCGCATCGGATTATCGCATTACTCGAATAATAACTGTTTTACACACATTTTCTATACCATGTAACCTAATATAAACAGAAAGCAAGTTTTGTCGTAATATTAATTTAATTTAAGGAGAGAAATCGAATTTTGTGACTTTGTTTAAATATGTGGAGGGTAATCTCCAGAACCACAGCTACTATCTAAAATATTATATCACTATTTGAAAGGACATGGGAAATATTTACAACATACAAAGCGGTTAAATACTATCTTGAGTGCATGCGAGCAGTTTTTGTTAGTTAAGATTAGGTGAACTTTTGCACAAAGTGTCGTGAACCGTATACCGTCTTCACATACAAATTGCACCCATGCGAAGCCGGGGCGGGTTGCTAGTCTATTGTTAAGCAAAAACATTCAACAAATTGAATTAGTAACTTTCAAGGCAGGTATGTAGTTACTTTTGTAGTAATTTAAATAAAATATAGCACACAAGGTTTGCTATTTTGACGTCAACATGTTTTGTTTAAATGTATAGAAGAATAAATTAATTTTAATGTCGATATGCTAGCAGTGGTGGGCCAGAGGTAACGGCCCCGGGTTACGAGCCGTAGAATATAGCCTACTATAATCTACCACTACGAATTTTTGGTTCTAGGACCTCCGACCTACTTCTAGAAAGGAGGTCTGTGTCAATGGGACCTGTTGGTCGGTACCAACCCCGGCAAGTGGAGCTTAACCTGATGGATCAACTCAAACAGATTAGTTATTACTTAGCCACGAGCCCCTAAATTTATCACATCACAAAGAAAGAAAGAAAAATAGATGTATTTGTCACAGAAACACGTCCATATAAAAATATGACATAACATTTAAAAAAAAAACATGATAACGACAAAGATATTTATACATGTATAGAACATAAATAGTCGGCAACTGCACGCCATGACTGTGACAAGAAGGCTTCCACTCAGCATGATGCTGTGCTATGGGACCCACAGCACAGCGCTGATTTTCGGTGGTCACCCGAAAACAACGTACGAAAATCAAGCCAGGATTTTTACAATTTAGACATACTTTACAAGTAACAAAGTAAAATAATTACAATACACAGTACATAAAATTTTATATTACCCTACAGCCAATGATATATAAATACTTTAAGTAACGAAATGCGTAGCTAAAACTTAATAGGCACCTACACAAAAATTTACCGCGTGTTATCTAGCTCCCACTCACACTTTCACGTCGCCTGCGCGTGCGCTCACAATAAAATACTTTGTTGTATTAATTAGGTGCATTTCCTTAAAGTATTCTTCTTAGAGTGTCGATAGCAATCTAAATCCAGTCAGCCCAGAATTTGGCTACAAGCTTGGCACTATCAGCAGCGTCCATCGACTCCTGTAGCGTGCAGACAACAAGACACGCTGGACAAGATATTAAGTGCCCCATTGTTAGTGGAACAGCACCACATTTACACTTCAAGACGGAGTCAACTGTGAATCTCCACCTGAGCAGGTTCTCTTTGTTTCGGCCTACCTGACTCCGAAGTGAGACTTACAAACTTACAGGTAAGCCAGGGCAACTCATGGCCAGGTGCGAGATTTTCAGCAGGTGGAACGAATGGGTTTGGCAGGCAAGCACTATCTCGCCGTATTCATATTACAGTATTAATAATAAGACATTAATTAGCATTGAACAACGAGGGTGTATTCACACCTCTGTAAAATGTCAGCTTTTATGAAAGGCTATAAATTAGTGCTTACCGCTGAACAGCGTGAGATAAAGAGAAAATGGTACTTAAGCGATGTCGTAATAGTGACGCACTGGGTGGATTACAAGTCACGTTGTGTAGGCGGATTTTATGCAGAAATTAAAGTGCGTAAATTATCTGTAAGTAATCCGTAAGCAATAGTACGGTTACAGTTATGATTGGTTTGGTTTGGACCAACGTATTTAATGTTATAGGTATCACATATAATGTGGAAATGACTATCCTTAGGTATCTACTAATATTATAAATGCGAAAATAAGTATGTTTGTTACGCTTTGGCGCTTTGGATGAAATTTGACACATAAATATACCATGATTTGGGTAAAGACATAAGCTACTTTTAATTCCGGAACACAGATGAAATCACTGGCAACAAGCTAGTGTGATAATAAATGAATACTGACAATACTAATGCATTTGAGTATTTAAGATCTAACAGATAAATCTTAAAATTGAACAAACTAAATAGTAGTGATGGGCCGGTTTATTGTCGTCTCCACAACCACGGTTTGGTCGTAGAATGGGTGACCATCTGAACAAGATGGAATCCTCCGTGCTTCGGAAAGCGCGTTAAGCTCTTGGTCCCGGCTGTCATTCGTGGATCTTTGTCAGTCGTTACGGGTCGTCAGAAGCCCGATAGTCTGACACCCAGCATCTGATCTCCACAACCAGTTAGTAGCTCCATTTAAAATACTGGTATTCAGCTGTATCTGGAATTCTGGATAGACAGGAAGCCAATCCGAACATCGTTGGGAAATGGCTAGCTAGGAATATGACGAGTTTTGTTTCCCCAAGAACTGCCAACACTCATCATTTTGGAACAAAGCGTTTGAAACGCCAACCGTGTCGTTTCCTTCTCTCGGTGCGTACCAACAAAAACGCGACCCACCTGTTTTGTTAATTAAGCATATTTAATGTAACACCTTTCAGCCTCCCACTGACGTTGATACCAATGACTCCGAACATGGCTTTAAATTTGAAACAAAATAGGTTAGTAAAATAGGTATATTATTCATGTGATATTTCAAATCTATTAATAATAATTAGTACTTAGATAGTTGAGAGACTGTCTCGTTGGTCTGGTGATCGCAAGCGGTACTGGTGATCATGAGGTCCTGGGTTCGACTCCAGGGTCGGGCAAAGTATTATTGGGTTTTTACAGCTGGGATTTCTCAGTAGCAGTTCGGAGTCTGGATGTGTGCCAAATTGATGTCAATAGGCTCGCTACTTTACACATTAGACTTAAACGTAATTGGCGAAATGTGGGTGAACGTTATATGAGCACCTCCGCCTACCCCTTCGGGGAATACTGGTGTGATGTTATGTTATGTAGTAGTAGACCTCTTTGTAAAGATGTTTATCCCTGAATAGTCATCATGTGCCAGCCGTATTCAGCTGAATACCAGTATTTTGGAGCGACTGCCTATCTGACCTCCACAACCCAGGTAAATACAGGGTTATACAATACCCCTTGGTAAATGGTAAGGCTCGTTGTCTATCTGTCGGGCTTCTGACGACCTGTAACGACTCGCAGTCAGATTAAAAAACACCGATTTCATTTAGTTTTAAAACAGAATTTATTTTTGACGTGTAAAAGCTGTCTAAGTCTAGATACTAACAGAAATAAAATTATTATCATTTACTGACTCGACTACGACCGCTCGACGACGATCTATAGAAAAAAGGACGTTCAGTTTTTCCTGAATTTGAAATTTTTCCGTTCGTGTTCCGTGTGGTGCCGGACGTAAAAGAATAGCACCACCCCATTTCTTCTCATGGGTGTCTTAGAAGGCGATTATAAGGGACTTACTAGAGAATGGGCAGCAGCGTTCTCTATGCATTTGACCACCATACTGCGATCGCCAACCCGCCTGCCAAGCGTGGCGATTATGGCAAATCCCCTCTTTTGGGGGAGGCTTATGTCCAGCAGTGGACGTTTTTCGGCTGATATGATGATGATGAAATTTTTCCGGGAAACTTTCTAGTTCTTGCTTATATTATTTCCATCAATCCTAATTCTAACTAAAATACGAACATTTTTAAACATAAAAACTTTTTCCACAAAAAAAAAACAACCGACTTCCGGAAAAACACTACAAAGTGAAAAATAACTTTAATTTTGGAAGTCGGTGACTTTGGCTGTGTATTTTAATTTTTTGTCACCGCTTTCCGAAATTAAAGTTATTTTAGTTATAGTACCCCCACACCAATTCGAAATTTCATCATCCTTGGGGTCAAAAGAATGCATATTTATGCGATAGCAGCAATCGCGGTTTCTTTGCTGTCATTTTTTTGAAGAGTTCCCTTGCCTGTCTCCGAAACGCATCATCAGATCTGTATGAAATTTTTATGGGACCATTTCGGAATAAACCCCTTTCGAACAAAAAAGAATTTTGCAAATCCGTCTATACACCGTGACATTTTAGTAGTCTTACAAAGGAGGTCCAGTCAATGTATTCGACATAAAATACCTACAGACGCGATTTAAAAAAATGTTACCAGTAATTAAGATAATAGGTACTAAGAAAAATCAATAATGCTTTAGAATTATGAAACGCCCTCCCTGTTAATAATGTTTACGTATCAAACGGTAGAAGATTTCTACCTACCTACCGTAATACCATTACATTTCATCATTCATTCCATCTCCACAACAGGGTGTTCTAAACTACATCATGTGTTTTATGAATTATATTTTTTTAAATTAATTATTTAGTATACATATGTCCAAAAAATATATATTTTTTTATAAATGATTAGTAGTCACAGGATACATGAAGTGGGCTGCCGTTGTAAGACGACTTAAATGTCACGGTGTAAAACGAACACTTTAAAACAAAACACAAATAGCAAAATCCGTGTAAAAATATTGAATAATTTTTCCATTTCACGAAAAAGTCATTAAATGGGATTAAACGAACTTGAGGGTTGTAATGATGATTATAATTTTATAATTACATACATGTTACGGTCACGAATTATATTTTAATCCACAATCAATCTGACACTGACCTTAAAATTGCAAAAAACGTAAGAACATTTTAATGTCTCGTGCTATCCTGGTGTTTCCTTAAGGTGAATCTAGTCGAAATTTTTTCCATACAAACTTCGGGAATGTATAACTCCACTGTACGACGACGTACAACAAAAATTAAATATGGTATGGTTTCGTCTCGATATTAATATTGTTTGTGTGTAAACAGAATACTAAAATAAAAAGCCATTAAAAAGTTAGGAGCCAACAATGATTCGCTTTTCTTGCTAATTTAACCTAACTTAGGGCGTGCTTAAGTAATAAAAGAAGTGTAAAATCTCCAAAACCAATTCGGTACCGACAAACCTCAAATATCGAAAAGTTCAATAAAATTTATTGGTCATGGACTTATGAAGTGATTTTTTCATAAAACCCGATCTTCCGAAGGACTTTTCTTAATTTTTTACGCGCCTGTTTTACTAAAATGCTCCTGCATCTCACTTAATAACGTTGTGCGTGTAGACTAGCGTCTAACTGCTCATCACTGATACTACCTCTGTCGGACACGATGCTTGGCGAGACAGCATGCTTTTTAGCCAGGCCCATCACTGAGTTCGAGCCCGCGCTTAGGTCATTCGTTTACCAAAAGTCATTAAATTTTTATTTTAATAGTTCAATAAAACCATTTTAATTATTTGCTCAACATCTACCATTGTGGACATGACAATGAATGCCATACAAAACAATTGAGGATCTTCACCCAAACTCGATGCAGCTGTCAACCAAAGACAATGTATTTGACTACCAAATACAATACATACATAAATAGCATTAAATTTGAATATTGATGCGTAGGCGACGATTTTATTTAAGCAATGGCGTCTAGTTCGTTACGATGTGAAATAAGCCAGTGTGTGTAGTTTTGATTTATTTTTGAAGGGAAATTATACAATGTGTAGAGACAATAATACAACAACAAGTAATGATTTTTTTCACTAGTCAGATAACTTTTAACTGAGGAATTAATATAATTATGTCCGTTTGACAGATTTTGTATAGAAAACATTATGCCAAACGGTCAGAAATATTCTTCAGATAAAACTTATCTTTTGAAAAATCAGTGTAACTGTCAATTAAATCTTAGTCAATCTGCTAAGCCTTTTTTCAACTATGTTGGAGTCGGCCTCAATTATAATCAAATGGATTCAGCTGAATACCAGTATTTTACACGGAGCGACTCCCTATCTGACCTCTACAACCCAATTACTGGGTAACATGATAGGACTTCTTGGTAAACACGGGTTGTTGGACCTTCGGGCTTCTGACGACCCGTAACGACTGTCAAAGATCCACAAATGACAGCCAGGATCAACGGCTTAACGTGCTTTCTGAGGCACGGAGGAGTCTCGGTATATAAATATGGTCACCCATCTACGGACGAACCCCGGCAAGTGTAGCATAACCTGAGGCCAAACCACACCAAACGCAGTGAGCGCGTTCGGCGTTCCGATTGGCGCTGGATTGGTGACGGACCAATCGGAGCGGCAAACGCGCTCACTGCGTTTGGTGTAGATGGTTAAATGAAACTCACACTAGGGCTTCTGATGGATCGATTTGTTCGACTGTTATTACCCCTCTAATATGAAGACAACAATTCGACAATAAACTGGTAATAAATACTATGAAACTATAAAATAAATCCCAGTACCAAAAAATTTTTTTTTTTTTTCATACTAACTTAATAGTAGCGATGATGGGCTTAATAAGAGTTTGGCCAATCTTTGACTAGCTAATGTGACTAAGCTATTGGATATATTTGATACTGCGAGTACCTAGTACGCACCTGAAGTTTCTGAAGGACAAAATAGATCATAATCCTAATGTAATGCGCAAAATAGTTCCAAACCTAAGGAAGATTTTGATACCATGTTTATAGTTATGTATATTAACGCATAATCTTTCAAAGCAGGTGCTTACTAACTTAGGACTCGTAACTAAGTTAGGAACTTTGTTTCGGTTCCAAACTATTACAAGTTAGCAACTTTACTTTGATTACAAAACTTATACTTATGTGATACTTAAACAGGTGATTCGGTAATGCGTAAGTTATTACTTCGTGGTTTGTAGCTTAGAATTATTCTTGGAACTCCTCTTCCCTGCTACCAAAACTTTATTATATTTAATTATTCATTGAGGTACAATTTTTTTGATTACACGTACCGTATAAAACATCTTTTTTAATTATCTACTGTGCCGCGGCCAGAGAGTACACGTGACACCGACTTTTTTTTTCACGCATAAAACTTGATACCTTTATTATGTACCAAACTAGCTTTTGCTCACGGCTCCACCCGCGTGGATATCGGTTATCGCATAAAAAAGTAGCCTAAGTCGTTCTAAGGCTATATCTGTACCAAATACCATGACGATCGGTTCAGTGGTTTAGGCGTGAAAGTGTAATAGAGTTACTTACGCATTTGTATGGATGTCATAATTGTATGTCATCCACACACATTCATACGAGATTCCATTACATTGGTGCCTGATGGCTGATGACATTAGGTGACAGACGAATGGCTGAAGTTTGTATTAAGGGTGAATTTCACCCAACTGAACGCGCTTAGGCCATTTAAGCCGCGTTAAAGAGCTGTCAGTGTCAAAATTGTTATGGAATAATGACACTGGCAGCCAGCGGCGAGGTGTAAATTTTTCTAAGAGAGAAGCCGAAGCGAAGTCGGCTTGAACTTACTGACTTCTCAATAAAGAATACTCACTGTCATTCTAATATTTTCGTTATTTTTTGCGCTGGCAATACTGGCAGCCGGCCGTCAAAAATTTTGCTGATAGATTTTTAAATAGTAAAAATAATGTTTTTCGCGTTTAATTAAATAAAAACGTGCTTAATTCAGTTACATGTAGTTATAAATAATAAGTATATGTGTTTGTGAGTTATTTCGTGGCAAAATCAAAGATAAATCAACTAAATAGTACCTACCCGCTGTCATCCAACGGGCGGATTTGAAATCACCACATAACCCGGGGAGTATTTCTTTTGATTTGAGCCTATTCATCCAAAATTTGATTAATTCTCGTTGCACCTTTTCCCATTTAACGATTGTGCTGCTCGGCCCAGTGAGCTATGTTGTAAACAATCTAAATTTTTATGCTCTTTTGGTGCTGAACATTAAGTTCATTCATTATTATGATAAAATCACTCAAATTTCCTTAGAAATCACTGTACGTTATTATGTTAGATACTTCTGTTATATATATGTATTGACTTAGAACCACTAGAAATTAATTAATGTTAGAAACTGGATTTGCAATAACATATCAACCTACCCCCAACCATATATGTAAACTTCTTTTTGTTTTTTTTTTTCCCTTTTTACCGTTGAAAATTACTAAATATCTCAATTTAGACATTCCTATTTATATAATAATATCTATCTCCGTATGAATAATTCAATTTTCATGCCATAATTAAAGATTACTCTTTTCAAAACTTTAATTCTTTTGTTTAGTTCACTTGTATATTGAACTTCCATAAAGGCCTTTCATCCTAGTACATACTATCCACATCTCATCCCTTTCTCTTATTCCTTTCACACACTTAGCTTTCTCTTCTCTCATTCCAGGGTGCCTCTAGGGTTAATCTGTCAATATGTTGACCCGTAGAGCTGCATCCTTAGAAGAAAAACTGAGGGCTACGTTGAAGGAGTTGGAATCTAGTCAAAAGCAGTGCAATCAACTGATACAGGAAAGGGATGACAGCGAGGTAGAAATAGAGTTAATTAATAAGAGGAACACTGAGCTTAAAAACCAATTGGCTGAACTACATGTAAACCATATGGACGTACTTGACCAGCATCAACACCTCCGTCAACTTGTATCAAATTACCAACATTGCACTGATACACATGAACTGGCTCTGAGACGGATATCTGAACTGGAACTGGAATTAAGCAGGGCCCACAACACAATCACCCATACGGCATCTCTCAGAACCATTGAAGAGTCTGCGACCACCAGCAGTCTCTATGATGAGTTGGTCGGTAGCGGGTCTGAACCCATATATGTGGAGCCAATTGTGACGATAGACTTAACCAATGATACCATGAGTAAAAACAGATTGTTTACTAGCCACAATAAGATTAAAAAATATACTAAAATTAATAGACTAATTAGAAAGTATCAGAAATCATTAAAAAGTCAAAAAGTTAACAAATTAAACACAAAACTTAGGCAAAAAAATTTAAATTTAATACAAGAATTGAAGAAATGTAATAATGAATTGCAATTATCTAAAACCTTGTACGTTACTGACACTCAGCACCTACAGGATGAATTGTTTGTTAGGGAATATGCTCTAAGGGATATATTTAGTAAATATGAGGCTACTCAACAAGACCTGAGTAAGCGTATGCAGGAGGCTTGTGAGTTGGCTGACTTAGTCAAGTACAATGCAGAGACGTACGAGTCTGTAACAAATAACCTCTCTTTTAGCTGTGCTTGTTCCCAGGCACCTCAGCCTCAACCGATTACACCCACAGCCTCAGCAACTCAGCCAGTAGGTAGCTGTGACAGTAAGCATAGTATGAATAATTTGGTTGACACAACATACGTTTTTTCTGACAAATTTGGTCAAGGTTTTGGTAAAATATTTAATCAGTGTTCTCAACAAAATGTAATCAATCATTGTTCACCCGGTGCCAGTATTAGCCAATTAATAAGTAATATTAAACTGTCAAAAATAAACCCCGGTTCAACTGTCATATTATTATGCGGGGATAGCTTAAATGTTAGAAAAAAGGACATAATTAAATGTGTCCAATTGATGATACATCTCAATGAGACCAATAATTGTAAATTTATTTTCTGTGCATTGCCTTATTCACATTACTTGTCTGATGAGCAAAATAGGCACATTTATAATTTAAATATGTTAATTTTTAATAGGACAAGTCGTCACAGTGACGCTATTTTATTTTTTGATTGTAATCAATTTATTTCTGATTACAAACTGACAATTTCTACAATGTATTTGCCACCTAGTAGTAGGAGACAAATTGCTAATCTCTTAGCATACAATTTACACCATGACACCGGTACCTGTAGTTTACCATCGCTTACTGTTAGTAGTGCTACTAACATTACTTTTGATACGCCTAGTAGTTTAAACAATTAGGTGCGACAACAGATAAACCGCATATTATGTTGAATGTTGTTCATCAAAATATGCAGGGTCTATCCGGCAAAGAGCTAGAGTTAAGCTTATTTATGGAGAACCATGATGTTCAGGTGTTATGTTTAACTGAACACTGGTTGAAAGAACATGAAGTAGTGTTTATTAATGATGATAATTTTACCGTACAAAGTGCATTTGTAAGAAAAACTGCTATTCGCGGTGGTTCTTTAATCCTTGTTTCAAACAAGTTGAAATGTAAACAACGTTTAGATTTAGTTAACCTTTCTATTGAACGTACTATTGAGTGGTCTTGTGTTGAACTCGAGCGATACGTCATTATTTGCGTTTATCGACCACCCTCTGGGGATTTCATTCGTTTCGAATCGGGAATGGAGGATTTACTCAATAAGTTAAAATCAAGTAATAAAAGTATAATTTTGTGTGGAGATTTTAATATTAATATTTTAGATGTTACTCCAATAAGTATTAGACTTCTTAATCTGTTTAGATCTTTTAATTTAACTAACTTGTTTTTAGAACCTACTAGGATCACGGCTTCTACGTCGACTTGTCTTGATAATATATTTAGTGATTGTGATGCCAAAAATAAATTAGTATTAACTGACTTGACATCTGACCATTGTGGATTATTGGCTAGCTTTCCTTTACCATTACATAAAAAACCACATAAAGTAGAATGCAGGCCTTATACTGCTAGTCGTTGCAACAAATTTAAAAATAACATAGCATATAGAATTACACCAGCTATAGCAGAACACGAGAATCCTAATAAAATCTTTGGATCCCTTTTTGATGTTGTGCAAAAAGAATACCAATCTACTTTCAAGACCAAAACCATCAACATTAATGGCACCTCCGTTGGCTTCAACCAATGGGCCACTCCAGGTATTTATAAAAGTAGAGCGAGACTATACGAGTTATATGGTGAGAAAAAATACAGGTTTGATAGTACTTTTCTAGAGTATGTCCAAAATTATTCAAAATTATTTTAAAAAATTTGTGTTTTTGCTAAATAAATTTTTTTAAGCGATACAATAAAAAAATCCGATAATAAAGTAAAAACCACTTGGAAAATTATTAATAATGAAACGGGTAAGTCGGTTAAACAGGAAGAACAACTAGAGATTATGGTCAACAACAAATTAGTTACTGAAGCTGCTGACGTAGCTGAGGCATTTAATGAGTTTTTTGCCAACATACCTTTAACTACAACTCGCAACTTAAATTCGTCCTCGTCTAAAGCGGAAAACCTTCTGCATAGTAGTGTGCCCAAATGTAGTCGCTTATTTAGTTTCGAACATGTAACGCCTCGTGATGTAGTTAGTATTTTTAACACACTTAAGTCTAAAAACACTGGTGACTACTGGGGAATCTCTATTAAACTTTTAAGTAATATAATCGATATCGTAGCCCCCTATTACTCCTCCTCCTTAGTAGTCCTCTATTACTTTTAATAAATGTGTTGACTTAGGAACTTTTCCCGACCTCATGAAGAGTAGTAAAGTCATACCATTATTTAAATCAGGTAATAAAAATAACGTTGGAAATTTTAGGCCTATTTCTATCTTACCGGCATTTAGTAAAATATTTGAAAAGTTAATACTCAAGCAGTTGCTAACACATTTTAATTTAAATTGCCTCCTTCATGATGAACAATATGGCTTTACAAAAGGTCGTTCAACTACAGACGCGGGTGTTGCTCTTCTGAAACACATATTTAACGCATGGGAGAACTCACAAAATGCTATTGGAGTTTTCTGTGATCTTTACAAAGCATTTGATTGCGTGCACCATGACACGCTATTGCGTAAACTACGTCATTACGGTGTTCAAAATGAAGCTCTCAACGTAATAAATTCTTATTTAAATAATAGGCACCAGTGTGTAGATATTAATGGCGTGAAATCGTCCGGGCTACCAGTTCAGTTAGGTGTACCTCAAGGCTCAATACTGGGTCCATTCTTATTCTTAGTGTACATTAATGATTTACCATTCTATTTAAAGGGTTTCTGTGACGTTGTACTGTTTGCTGATGATACCTCTCTTATCTTTAAAGTAGACAGGAATAGACAAGATTTTGACGACGTAAACAGTGCACTCTCAAGGGTTACGCATTGGTTTACCACGAATAATCTAGTTCTCAATGCCAAGAAAACTAAATGTATAAAGTTCGCTTTACCGAATGTAAGAAATCTGGGACCCAACATCGTCTTAGATGATGAGGTGCTTGCAACTGTAGAATCGGCCGTTTTTCTTGGCATAACAGTAGATGCCAAACTTCAGTGGGGATCACATATATCAAGCCTAGCGGGAAGGCTCAGTTCGGCCGCCTACGCCGTCAGAAAAGTAAGACAATACACTGACGTTGATACAGCTCGGTTAGTATTTTAGTTATTTTCATAGCGTTATGTCCTACGGCATTCTGCTGTGGGGTAAAGCGGCTGACATTCATAATATTTTTGTTCTTCAAAAACGAGCTGTTCGTGCAATTTACCAACTAGGTGCTAGAGTTTCTCTGAGAGAATTTTTTAAAGATATTGGTATTATCACGGTGGCATCACAATTCATCTTCGCTAACATCTTATATATTAGGCAAAATATACACTTATACACTAAAAACAGTGATACTCATAATATTAATACTAGAAATAAGGACAAACTACGTGCTCCCTTTCACCGGCTTCATAGGGTTCATAACTCATTTGCTGGGCTTGGTATAACCTTCTATAACAAGCTTCCTTCTTCTTTGCTAGATTTACATTTTAATGCGTTTAAAGCGAAAGTAAAATGAAATCTTTGTTCGAAGGCATACTATTCTATCAACGACTACTTAAACGATAAGAATTGTTGGTCGCTGTGATTAACTCAAGACAACGTTTATGTTCTTTCACCAGAATTAGCTTAACTACTGACAGGTCATATGAATTACTTCATATCATTGTTTATTTAACTTGACTGCATAAACCATTATTTTTTTTATTTTTTATTAATTAAATTTTCATTTATCGTTGAATGATGGTTATATGCTATTATTGTATAGAATCAAGTTCTTCCAACATAACAGACAGCTGTGCTGCTGGGGAGTTTGTTGCGCCACTTCTTCTTCCCAGCTAAATCACTAGGAAGTGGTGAAGGGCGGGCTTTTTGGGGGGACTGTCTTATGTAATTTTGACGTTCAAAAAGTGCTGACTCTCAGCCTAGTTTGAATAAATGACTTTTGATTTTGATTAATATAGGAATGTAATAAAATTAATACAATAAAAAAGAACAGCTGAAAACCAAAAAAAATGTGCAATCTTCGTTCATCTCGTTCTCGCTGGCGCATTGTTCTATATCTGTCATAACCCGTTGTACAGCGGCTTGCTTTTGTCCATAACAAGTGGTGTCACGTGACCTAAAGTCACATCATTACGGGATCGCTGTTGTATGAATTTTTAGTTCCCTAATATGAAGGTTTGGTGGCGGGTTATTTTTTTTTTTTTGTGGTAATACAAAATTAAAAATAACTGTCGATGTTGTTTGAATGTTATGGTGAATTAAATACCCGTAGTCTAACTATTTTTTTACAATAGTAGCCACTATCGACGTGCCATTTTTTAATAGAGACAGAGTTGCCGATGCGAATCCCCGAAGGGAAGCCGGTAGGAATCGTGTTATATGATGCTTTCGCCACTGCTGGCAGCTTTTGAACGCAGTTTAGATGTTTGATTTCATTGATGAAATACTAAGTGTCAAATGATTCGGGAATGAAGGAAATCTTTCAGGGTGCACCGTGTGTCGGTTCACCCTTTTTTTTTGAAACTCTGATTTTGTGTCACTGTCAAAATCAACGTGATCTTTGTTTTCGTTAACGTTGCTTTTAGATTGCTGCCACGAACAACTCTGTCAATATCTCAGTGATCTTTATTCTAGTTTCAATAAGGTTGGGTTGCTGCTGTCAGAGGTAAAAAAAAACAACTGTGAACAGACTGTTTAGATGTCTATTTTCAAAATTACACACTCACACTTTTTTCCCAGTTTTACTTTTAACTACCGTAAACCGGGGTGTTACTTTGATTCGCGGGATGACTTTGATCAAATTTCATATAAAATCGCTAATTGCATAAAACGAAACGCAACATGGTAGTTTTTGGTGACACGCTGGGAATTCACTAACAATTTTAATTATTTTTCCTGTTGGAAGATTTTGATTTTTAAATTGTATTGGCAATTATAATATTGGGGTTACTTTTTTATTTATTTTCTCAAAATACTTGAAGCAATATTTTTCACGGATTATTACAGGAATCGAGAGTTATAAAAAAAACCGCTTATTGGAATTTTTTGTATATTTTATAACCACACATTTAAGAGATACGAACCTTCAAATTTCAATATTGATTAAAGTAACCCCGGTTTACCGGTATTAAATTACATTTTCGTTATTTATAACAAACAGCCTGACTCGTTGCTTAGGTAAGTAGGTACTCCTATAACATAATAACTATTTTAATGCTATTAGAAACAGCAGAACTAAGCTTACTTAAACTGTTTCTCTTTATTCACAGACTAGCTTTTGCCAGCGGCTTCGACCACATGAACGCCTAATATTATCCCATGTGAACGTATTATCGAAATAAAATGTATCCTATGTGTTAATCCATGTTATAAACTGTGGCAGATTTCATCTAAATCCGTCCGGCTGTTTTTGTGTGATTAAGTAACAAACATACAAATTTTCACATTTACAATATTATAGTAGGATTTAATGCTTTCAAATTAAACCACAGCCCCTTTGTACAATCTCCCACACTAACCAAACTCTATTCTATTGGCAATTAAAGCCGATGTTGACTATTCTGCCAATGTTTAAAGTGAATAGCCATTCACTCATTTTTGAAAAGTGTCCTAATTCGTTTCTAGAGTGCTAATAAACCACAAAAAAACACAACATTTTTATTTTATCGATTAGTGCCCTAAAAATGCATTCAAATTTTACATTTTCAAATTTCGCGCGTAATTGACGAAAACGCTGGACGCAGTGGACGCCATATTAGTCTGTGAGTATGACGTCAGTTTGCTAAAAACAAATGCGCTGATATTTTATAAGACAATTGTTTAGAATTAAAAAAATGAATTATTTTTCTACTTATCGTTGGTTTGCTGTCTCCTGAATGCAAAATGTTATTTAAATAAAAATTACTTTGGTTACGAAAATAATAAAAATTACAAAGTAGCTCAGTTGACATGCCGTATGACATAATAACATGGCGGCTACTATTTCATGGTGTTCAAAAAGAAATAAAAAAATTGAAATCTTTCAATTGTATTTTAAAAATGTATTTTGTTGTTTTATGAACTAAAACTAACATTTTCCGACTGCATTTTGCCTAAGCTATCTCAATAATATATTTTTAGATTTTTTTTTCGTATAAAGTAAATAGGGTATCCTATTGGGACAGCAAGTATGCATGATAAAATTAATATAAAAAAACAACAATAACAACTGGAGACACAAGTAAAATTCTTCCAATAATACAGTTGAGCACAATGTAGATCTTGATTGGTTAGTACGGGACTAAACAAAAAAAAAAATGTGTAGTAAGATTGTTAAAACTTAAAATATACGCATACCGCAACCACACAGAGATAATAACTTATAATTTTATGTCATTGTGACGGATGAACGTCATCAACGCGAGGAATATGTTAGCAAGGAGGGCAAATTAATAGGAAGAGGGATTTTAAATTTAGGGAGACGGCTAAATACAGATCTAGAGGTGGAACGTTGTTTGAGCATTAAAAAAAAAATGTGATCCAGAGTGCCCTTATCCAACCCCACTAACCAAAATCACTTCCTACGGTTTACACGCATACATAAACAATTGCTACTGAAGCATTGACGTGTCAATGTCAACGCTTCAGTAGCAATGTCAAATGTAAACTACTGATTTTTGCACGTGACTGGCTAACAAAGGCATTGCAAACTCACATGATGCTAGAATGTCGGTCCTAGAAGCTATTTGGATACAATTTCATGAAAGGCTTTTGCATCAGACTACCTACGATGACGTACCGCCACTAATGAATGCTTTTCTAATTTTACTCGTTGAAAAAATACATTAGAATAATAAAATAATAATAGGCATTATAGTGTTACCTTTGCTCAACGAAAACTGTCAAAACATTGAACATACGCAGGCAGAATGGTATCATGACCTTTGCCATCTTAAAATTATGCAAATATTTTTAACAACAGACCAGTGCGATTGATTTTTTATTTGGTTTAAAAAAAATTAGGAGTAACTATTACTTCTATTATTATATTCAGTGGTGATGGTGGCCCAGTGGAAATAGCCGTGGCTTACGAGTTGTAGGTCGTAGGATCGCACTTAGTTAGGCTATTTACTTTGTGTAAATTATTTAATCACCACTGCTGCAAAACGCAGAGCCTAAAGACTAAAGTTTTCAATCAGGCGTCCTGCCTGTTATGACATACGGAGCCGAAACGTGGACACTCACGGTACGGCTGGCCCATAAATCCAAGGTCGCTCAGCGAGCTATGGAACAAGCTATGCTCGAAGTATCTCTGAGGGATAGAATCCGGAATGAAGTGATCCGGCAGAGAACCAAAGTTGTCGACATAGCTCACAGAATTAGCAAGCTGAAGTGGCAGTGGGCCGCCCAAGGTAGGTGTAGAGCCGATGGCCGTTGGGGTAGACGTATTCTTGAGTGGAGACGGCGAATTGGCAAACGTAAGGTAGGACGCCCTCAGGCTAGGTGGAGCGACGATCTTCGCCAGGTGGCTGGTAGCAGCTGGATGAGAGTTGCCGAGAATCGAGCTGAATGACGTGCATTGAAGAGGCCTATGTCCAGCAGTGGACTGCTGTAGGCTGATGATAATGCTGCAAAACGGTGAGAGAAAACATCGAGAGGAAACCGTCATGTCTTAGAACCAAAAATTCGAAGACATATGACATCCACCCGCGTGGTGAATTATGGCCCCCTCCCTCTCACAGGGCCACTCACTGATAGGCCTATGTCCCAACAGTGGGAACATCCAAGGCTGATTTATGCTATTAATTCTAATCCACCATTCTGTTCCTTTTAAATAATAGTATTTTACTATATTTTAGTGTATTCAGAAGCCACTAGTTTAACGCGTATGGTAATTCAAAGTGGCAGGTCAGGGGATGCTTCGATACGAACTGAAAACATAATTAACAAACAAAGCGGCTATAATGCCGTAACTGTTGCTGTACAAGTGGGAAAATCGGCAGTTGGAGAACTTTCTAGAACTGTCTAGTTTTGGTAAGTAGCTAAGATTGCAAAAAAAAAACACTGTGTTAATGACTGAAAATGGATTTAATTACATAATGGTGTAACGTGACATAACTTCACGCCTTGATTCCGCGACGGGCGCGCGCAATCGTTAGCAATGTTCAAGAGACTCATGAACGAGCATTACTTGTTGTTGTAATTTTGTTGTAGCTGTTATAATCTGTAGTCGTCATTTGCTTTGCTTATTTATTTAGTATGTATGTTTATAAGTATCTATTTTACAGCATATATACGAATATATCTATGTGTTTTATTTTTTTTCATCAAATAACTTCGCCCGCTCTGGGTGGAGCGGGAGGGCGTGTCCGACTTTTACTGACTAAAACCCACCCGTGTTCCCTCGGTTGCCTGTGTGCCAAGGGCCGCGGTATCTCTTTCGAACAACCCGCACCCCTGGCCTATTATAGTCAATTGTATGTATATTTTGCCCCAATAAAAATCCCATTTTTATGTCCACGCAATCACTGTCCATTACTAGGTTGCCTGGAAGAGATCGCAGAAAGCGATGAAGCCACCCATTGTATGTTTCTAATGTTATATGTTTTATTTTTGGTATATATTTTCTGGTGTACAGATGGCCAGCACATAAAGCTACCCCAAACTATCAATTTTTCCCAATTGATCACGAACCTTATGCTTATGCAATAAAGTTGAAAATCTATGAAATAAATTAAAAATGAATAAATAAGGTTTGGGCACCGGTGTACTCACAATACACTCACATTTCACCAATTATGTTTAAGTCCTATGTGAGCCTATTGCCATCAACTGGGCACGAATCCAGAATCCGGGCTGGTTCTGAGAAATTCCAGATTTAAAAACCCAATGACACTTTGCCCGACCTGGGAATCGAAGCCAGGACTTCATGTTCAACAGTAGCACTTGCGACCAAAAGACCAACGAGGCAGTCATTTAAGATGAGAACGTTTAGATTTATTGTAAGACTAGCTTTTGCCAGCGGCTTCGCCCGCGTGGAGGTCGAAAACTATCGCACGGGAACGTAGTACCGAGATAAAAAGTATTCCATGTATTATTCCAGGTTACAAACTACCTGTGTGCCAAATTTCATTCAAATCCGTTCAGCCGTTTTTGCGTGAAAGAGTAACAAACATCCATTCACACATACTCACAAACTTTCACATTTTTAATATTAAATATACATAGTAGGAAGTAGGATAGTAATTTTCTGACGTTTTAATCGCTTCAAGCATAGCAATGTCTTGATCACGTTATTGCTAGAATAGCCTAGATTTATTAAGTTTTCGGTTAAGAATGCAGTGAACTTTTTTATTGCAAAACACTATTATAATCTACGTAGTGCTCCAAAAAAAATTCTTCAGTGCAGACAACTTAGTGGGATTATTTTGAAACTATCTACGTAATAATAAATAAGTCCAGTTCGTTGATATTGGGAATGCAGAGTTGTGTGAAGTTAAAAGAATATCCAAGACAATTTGTAAATACACTGAATTCAAAATGAACTGTAGTATGACGTTAAATTACCGAAGTAACGTAACTCATATACAGGCTGATTTTGTGGTCCGTCGAGAAATATTCAACGAAACAAATTACACTGAAAACAATTCTGTGTTCTGAATTTAAAACGTTCGTTTTAAATTGAGAACGCTTCGATATTGACAGAACGTTATAGACATCTTGAAAAGGGATACAAGTTGCATTGATTTATAGACGTTTCCTAGTCTATTTGATAAACCACCATAATTCTCGATTACACTTCAAATAACACGGAATATTGGAGGAATACGCTTTGTATGAATAATTTAGTTCAAGTGCTAATTATTATTTGCTGATTGCCTGCAGGCGAAAGGAACAATCCTTCACTATTAAGAGCCATTGTACGTTTGAATTAAATTAGACGAATTTCCGGAATATTGTAGTGAATTTACCTGCATACGTCATGTAGCACTATTTGAGATAGATATACGTGTGAGTTGCTTGATTAAGTGTTTAGTGGAAAATGTTATGTGGCTATGTAACCAAATATAAATGAGGTATTTAAGAAAACCTTTATATACAAGTTTCAAAAGATTTAATTGTTTATATGTTGGTTTGATATGCTTTCACGCTAGAACGGATGAACAGATTTAGATGAAATTTGCCACATAAGTAGAGAATGATCTGAATTAGAATATAAATATAATACTTTTTGTCCCGATACTCCTACGGGATCGAGACTTATGTGGGTGTAACCGCGGAGCGCAGCTAGTTCATATTTTTTTCTAGGTCTTAGCCACAAGCTTACTAAAGTAATGTCTTAGTGTCTATGTAAGTTTCGTTACTACAGGTAATACCATACCAATTTCTCATTTATTACACTGTGTAGGTGGCTAGATCAGAAACCGACCCCAACAATCTTAGAAAGATGAATGTCAGCTAAATATAGATTGCTCAATTACATTTTCGACTTCAATTTTAGCCGAAATACGTGACAATAGAAAATTCAGCTGGATTATTTAAACTTAGGGAAACTTCAAGTTGTATTAAAGTTTTTAATCCTTCGATCTACTATCGCGTTCGGCGTTACTTAACTTAATGTTTTGTCGGCATTAGCAGGATAAAGCTGCTTGGGAAATGTTAACTGGTTCTTATTACATAACTGGTTTAAACAATTATGACAAGAGTTTAAAAGGTTTATTATGTCTTACTACAGATTTTTGTAAATGTACTTAACTTTGTTTTTGACTTTTTTTTTGTAAAATTATTATTATAATTATGCCACAAACGAAAACAGGGGCATGGTATAGGTATACAATATATTGTTATAAATATTTAAACTAGTATCATTAACCAGGGAGAAAACAGGAATATATATATATAAATGGAATTAATGCCAACGGACACGTGACCGCGCTTCCTTTTAAATCAAAATCATTGTACCTTCTTTGGTTACCGCGCAGCAAAAAAGAAACACAAGAAAAACGGTTTATTGCAACTTGTAGGTACAACTTTTACAATAAATCTTACATAGGGATATATAACTGTGCTTGGAGATCCCGCTCTCCAATGACAAAATTATGAAATGGTAAAAGTGGTTTACAAAAAGAAAATAGAATTTAATAAAAAAAAATACAACACAGTACTATCCAATCACGTGTGAGCTGTAAAAAAATATATTTTCGGTCAAAACAATCACATGCGACGTAATATATGCTCACTTTTGTGAACACCCTGTGGATATTTTTTTTTAAATAATTTGTTTTAAATACTACAACGCGATCGTTACAGAGTCCAGACGAGTGGTTGTCGGCTGCCGGTGTCCACGTCCCAGGTTTGATCCCAGACTGTGAATTTCATATATTTTAAAAGGAAAATAGAAAGGTGAGTGCGGATTTCAGTTAATTTGAACAAGTACTTTTTTGGAAAGTGTCTTGAGGAGTTAATTTTTTGTAGTTAGTGAAAGAAAGGTTCTTTGTTGAAGTGCTAACTATTAATCATTATACTTAGTGTTGTTAACTTTATAAAAACGTATGTACCTATTGTGCGATTTTATAATTACTAACGTAACGATATGTTATCGTGGATGTTCACGTCACGGCATTACGATAGCACAGGGAAGAAAAAGGTGTGGAAACATATTTGAAAACATTTTTAGATTTGGTAACGTTATAATGCGCACGTGTTTCCATACATTTTATGAACGTGCACGCCCACGATGAAATATAACCTGTACCTGCAGTAATTATTCCTGTAGATTTGCATCCACAGGAATAATAACTGCAGGTCTAATGGACGTCTTAAATCCAATAATACCTCGTTACTTAGATAAACTCTTGAAGCTATTGATTCGTCAAAGTTATATAGGTATAACAAAACGTATTTCATAACACAGGGTATAGAAAAGCGTTGTAAGAGCAATAGCACAATGGTCAAATAGATAATCTCCGGTTAAGAATACCTCTTACCCTGTTCATAAAGCTCGCATTTTGGTACAACCCAACCTATCTAATATTCATGGAATAGATTCCATGAATACCCACCACCCTGTCCACTGACTATAGATAGTCAGTGGACAGGGTGATGGAATACATCGTGAGGAAACCGGCATGTCCTAAAACCAAAAATTAAAAAAAAAAAATGTGACATCTACCAACCCGCACTGGGCCCACGTGGTAGATTACAGCCCACTCCCTCACGAAAAGGGGAGGCCTGTTTCCCAGCAGTGGGAACTTTATAGACTGACTAACTAACTAATCTATAGACAGTAGTTTGATCTGAAGCAAGTGTCTATAAACCCTAGAACACACGGCTACACATCAAGCTATACATCTCCAGTTTACGCTGATCTCGCACTATACGGAAATCTTATACAATGCGAGATCAGCTTATACTGAAAATGTATAGCTTGATGTGTAGCCGTTTGTACATATTAAAGCCGCAATGGGGCCGCAGCGCAACGAAATTTCATACAAAAAAGTTTTGCGAGGCCCGCCCGTACTGTGCGTTGATTCTTATAAAATGTACTAAAGTGGTGAAGTAGGATTTTTGCCCGCCCCAATCTACTTTAGTCTTTATAGTCACTAATCTATTGAAAACAGTATTCTAAAAGTGCGGTGCAGGATAGTTTGATGTTAGGCACAATATTTATTTCAAGTTTTATGACGTAAGATGTCTGCAACCGGATTCCCAACCCAGCTCTGTTGGGTCGGTCAGCACAGCTAAACCGCATTCAACAATGGTGGCACTCTCAGCTCTTGATCGTGGTTTAAATGTGTTGATTGCGTTCAGTTACATTGTTGAAATTCACCGTAAAACGTGCAGGTGGATTACGTAACAATAGAAAATGGCGCCTAGGGCAGGCATCACATTTGCACCCCTTCGTAAATTATCTTCTCGGTCTACACTGAGCAAAGCTAGGTCGCGCATAACTTTAATTTACCAATTATAGCCATCAAAAACGAAGGTATTAACATCAACTTGCAAAAAAATCGCTTGCAATTTTAAGAAAATTTAATAGAAATAGGCAGATTTGGAAATACGCTTTCATTCCCGTACTGCACAATATATTAAAGTACCTCTTCAGATTTCTTAGATATAGGTAGGTAACAGTATAAAATGTGATGTTTTTTTTTATTTTATTTAATAATTGGCGATATTTTGCGCCCCCCCTTCGATAGGTGCCCAGGGTTCTTGCCCGGCCTGTCCCAACCGAGTTACGCTATTGGGTGGATATCATCAATTCCTGCCAGTCCATGCAATTCTTGTTATGAAACTCTCATTTTCTCGCATTTTTTACGTAGTTAATTTATTTTACTGACGAAATTAGGTGTACTTTATGAAGGTGGCGTACCTTCTGCCTAAACCTTCGGGGACTATAGGCGTGATGTTGTTTAATATGTGTTCATTTATATTTTGGTGATATATCTAAATGTTTCTACAGGTTCATAATACTGTATTCCGGTATTATATCCCACTGTTCTGCTAAGCAATGAGGCTCAGATTCAGACTAAATTACTTATAGGTGTACTTACAGATATATGTTTGATAAAAGTTACGTAATTAATTATGTAAAAGCATTTAATAAATATGGTGATAATTGATCATTACTCTGTGAGTTAAATAACGATTATTTACGTTCAGGGACATTGGTAAGACCATCTATCTATACGTCCAGGTTTCGTCACAGTTTTCTCCTTCATCGATCGATCCTCAAAAAATATCCTCTAATTTCAAATTCAAAATCTTTTCCAGGTATTTAATTAAAACTTTGAAGTTTCTAGAACGCACTAAACTACCTAAACCGCAACAATTTATTAAAATATTTGACTGAAAACAAAAACGCTTTCCTTCAAATTGATTCGATTCAAAATCACTCACAATCAATAACCTGCGGGTCAATTACGTCGATTCTCATTTGCATACGGTTTGAATAATAAATGTTGTTTACTGATACTACCGTCTAATGTGTAAACGAATTTAAAATGGCCGATGTAATTTATGTGAACCTGTACCGTTAGACATTATGTTACTTAATGTAAATGCCGGTAGTAGTGGTGGCCCAGTGATAACCGCTGCGACTTACGAATTGTATGTTCGAACCCCGTCAGCTTTACTTTATGTAAATTATTTCATCACCACTGCTCCCAAAACGGTGAAGGAAAACATCGTGAGATAACCAGCACGTCCTAGAACCAAAAATACGAAGACGTGTGACATCTACCAACCGCACTGGGCCCGTATGGTGGATTACGGCCCTTAAGATAAAGGGCCTGTGACACAGCAGTTGGAACATTACAGACTAATGAATGAATGTAAACCATGATTATTACAACAGGATATTATAATTTAGACATAGATTTCAGCGCGAAAACTAGACCTAAAATATAAAAATAATAGTTTAAAAAACTGGAAAAAAAAAAACACGCTTTAAAAACCAAACTAACAAAGCTTTTTGAGGTGTTTTTATAATCAATTAATATCAAGCACCCCACGCTTTTTGATAATTAAATTATTTTGTATTTTTTAGTTTGAAACCTGAAACTCCAAGCTTAGGCCCTTTGGATGACTTTAAGCCTTCTTATGCGGCCCATTGTGAGCGACCACGTTTCGGTTCCATATGTCATCACTGGCAACAAGCACTGGTCAAAGACTTTCGTCTTGAGACACTGCGGTATGTGGGTAGTTGGTACCTAACTAATCGTACCTGATGTTTTACATAAGTCCCTCTAGATACCACGAGATTTATAAGACAGGTTTCATAAGCTTGCTAAATCCACCACCACTGAAAAGATCTCAGAACGTTTTTCTGTGAACCTAACAAAAGCTGTAGCTATTTTATTCAGTAATATATCTTAGGGATTTTCAGCTGAATAAAACACCTGGAAATTGAATCTTCTTACTAGGTTTGAAAGGATTTATCGGTGTTTCGACGTACATAGATACCTGAGAGAAGATTTAAGCTTTCCATATTTAAAGAGGAAGAAATGCTTCTGCGAGTAACGCTTTTTATTTATACTTCAATTGGGAATTGTGTTGACTTACATAGATGAAAACTTGTGGCGCATATTGACAACAAAGATTTAAGACTGAATATAGTTTGTTCAGAATAAGTAACTGAAGCGATTCCAATAATTTTTATACCATGTTAAATTTTTCTCAAGAAAGTTTTGCAAGTGTGATGGAAAATGTTATCACCAGTTAATTACAGTATAATCGCCATACGGTTAGGTACCTACTGCCTAATTATTATCAACTAGCTGCCCGTCCCGGCTTTGCACGGGCGGGATCCCTATTTTTTGTCGTTCGACTTTTTTTCTCCGACTTACTTTGCAAATCCGACTAAAACGAAAAAGACTTTTTATTTTTCGGGTTAATATATAGCCCATGACAATCAACACTTAAATAACGTGGCTTTCTATTGGTAAAATAATTTTCAAAATCGGTTCCGTAAATCCAAAGATTACCCCCTACAACCTCACACGCTCACAAACTTTACCTCTTTATAATTATTAGTATAGACGAGCACAATACGACCCTGGACGTGCGGACGGCGCGGGGTGCCGCGTGGTGACCATGTTTGTGTAGACAACTATGTAACATAACGTTTTGAAATGTTGTGCACAGATTCTTTACATAAAAATACTAGACATGTGTTTCGGATTTCGCATATACTAAAACTAAGGTTGTATAACATACCACCATTCGCCCACGTGAGGATTAAAATAGAATACTCTTTATCGTGTAGGTACACCATCAGTTAACCGGTGTTCGTACGGACATAAAAATATCGCATCGGATTTTATCGCGCACTGGATTTTCAACGTTCTGCTAAGCGCCGAGTGTTGAAAATCCAACTGTGTGTTTTTTGTCGCGCTGGGATGCATTCTGCTCACAATGCTTGGGTCAACAACGGCAGTTGAAAATTCAGTGCGCCGGGATTCAAAGTATCGTAATAATCCTAACCCAGGTTGTGGTCAATCTTGTGTGAAAAACATCCAAATATCCACGTTTGGCTGTTAGACTTAAGAAAATGACAAACAGACTGAGTTACTTTTGCATATATAATTATTATTTAGTTTGGATGAAAAGTTGTCTATATCATTCTCCAGAAGCCAGGCTACCTTTTTATCAAACTGCATTATTGACTTAAGCACTAAACCAGTTCTAGGTTTAGTGGTTAAGTCGTGATGAGGTAGACAGACAGACAGAGTTCATTTTAGTACTGAATAATTTGAGTTCCTGTGGGTACACCATTTCTTCCCATGGGTGTCGCCAAAGGCGACTAAGGGATTTACTAGAGAACGGGCAGCAACGTTTTCTATGCATTTTACCACCATACGCCAACCCGCCTGCCAAGCGTGGCGATAATGACAAACCCCCTCCCCCAAAAAAGGTGCCTATGTCTAGCAGTGGACGTCTTTCGGCTGAATTGCTGATTATGTTGAATTTGAGTAGGATAAATTAGATGCGAGCAAGTATACGTAGGTAAGTAAAGAAAGAAAGATAAGAAAGAAAAATACATTTATTTGTCACTGAAACAAGTGCATATAAAAGTAAGTAAGCAAATGTAAGAGAGCAGAGTGAGTGAGTGAGTGTAGTAAGTTTAGTGCAAAATGTGCCAAGGATGTACAGGAGAAAATTTTAAATAAACTGTTTCATAGAAAAGTGCAATAGCAACGCGGTCAAAATGTTTAGAACAAAAGATTTGTTTTTGTATAACCAATGAAAAATTTCTATGCTAGCGGGTCTAAAATGACATGCTGAATTCATGGTTACAGTTTGCGTACTGGTTAAAATTTTATTCTGTACAATCGAGTTGTTTTTATTCTCTCTTTAAAAAAATAAGGAGCTATATACATTCAACCAGCTGTCTCGATCGTTTATAATAAATAAAATAATGGCTTTATAATACTTTATTTTCTGATGGCAGACTCAAAGCCGTTAGAAGTACTTAAGTGGTTTACGCCAACGTAGTCTTTGTCATCTTAAAAGTTAATTTAACGTAAAGAGCACGAGATGAAAGACTTCATCAACTCAATCTGTTTTCATAGATCGATAAAGGTAACATCCCGGTGGATTCTATTTTAAGATGAGTAGATAGAAACTTACCGTCGCTCTGTGTAATATACTTGTATTCAGCTGCATCCGGTTAGACTGGAAGCCAACCCTAACAACGCAACGTAAAAACGCTACATACTGTTTGAGGTAGAAACATGCTATTTCATTTTTTTCTTAGGCATCCCTAGTTTTTGTATAAGCGAAACCCGAAACATGTGTCTAGTATTTTTTTGTTAAGAAAACTGTATCATGAAAAATCATAAAGTTATAAGCTAGTTATGTTACCTAGTTGTCTACACAGACATGGTCACCACGCGGCACCCCGCGTTGCTCGCGCGTCCAGCGACGTATTGTGCTCATTGATAATAATTAGGCAGTATGTACCTAACCGTACGGCGATTGTGTTGTAATTAATTGCTGATAACATTTTCCATCACACTTGCAAAACTTTTTTGGTAAAAATATAACATGGTGTAATAATTATTGGTATCGATTCAGTTACTTATTCTGAACAAACTATATTCAGGTTTCGGATATACTAAAAATTATTATTTATTTATTTATTTAAATTAATTTATAACACCTTTACAGCTTTCTCCAAGGTGATGTTATAAGTCACAATGCTTAAGATTATTGAAATGTACAAAAAATAAAATAAAATACAACAATTAGGTACGTTTTTTTTTACAAATAGTTAGGAATTCAGACCTCCTTCAATTAAGGTTTGTGCCATCCTAATGAATTTCGGCAGGTTAAATAATATTGTATATATACGTAGTTGCAGCTGTAGTATTATAAATCCTACATAACATTTACCTTGTATCCCTGAAAGGGTCAAACAAAGGTGTAATAATGGTAACACCAACATTTTGCCAGTTATGGCTACTACCTCAATTATCATCATCGTCCTAGACTTCGGGCTACTAGGAAATGATAAATTTCTATTGGAAAACTACTGTCCAACTTAGACATCGAATCCAGCGGGATATTTTTTCATTTATTTTAAGAAATTATACTATAGTACATTCGCGTTAAGAATGCAGTGAGTCATCATTATCCGTCGGCCTAGCCCCACTCCCTAACCAATCAAATCTTTTCAAATTACAATCAAATCTATTTATTAAACTTAATCTTTTAAAATATAATTGTTTGAATTTAACACCACTGTGAATACACCTTTATCTTGCAGTTGCACTGATGACTCACTGCATTCTTAACGCGAACGAACTATACAGAGGTGTTACTTAGTACTCGCCAAACTTTTACGTTTGATGGCGAAAGGCGCTCTTTTTCAGAACAATAAACCACCTTACTTACATAGCTACTACTTACATTTATACTGTTGCGGTTTAATCTTATACAATGTATATTTACTTCTGTTTGCTATCCCGTATAAAGTTTTTCAATTTTGTTTTAAGTGATCCCTTACAAATTTTTATATTTTCTCATTATAAATCTTTTTTGTTAAACAATTAAGGTACCGAATACTTCGATGTTCTCTTACCATAATCATTTGTTATTTGTTAATTGCGTAACACACTAACAAATGGCTTTTATTTTGACAGTTCAACAACATTCATGGCTTTAATTACATTGTTGAGCAGACAACATTTTCGAACAAATGAAGCAATGAATTACTAATATCCTTCAAAATGATTCAATTATGATTGATGGTATGTTTCGCAACTAAAGTGCAGGACTTGAGATTCGGTTAGTCTTCATATTGATGCCGCTTTCACTACAGTTTATTTTCTTTTTTGGCCCAAAACTACGCCTCTTCACCTTGGCTGTATATTTTGGAGAAGAGAGGGCAAGATAGGAAGGAGGTGGAGCATAGTTTATGAGACACCTCACATCTAAACCCTGCTGCTGTTCCGTCGAGGTAGCTCCACTGTACTAGGTTCGACGTACACCTTCACCGAAATACATTATCAAGCCATAATATTCCCACTGCTGAGACATAGGCCTCCTCACTTTGAGAGGGGGTTGGCTGTAATCTAACACGCGAGCCCAATGCGTGTTGGTAGATGTCACATGTCTTCGAATTTTTGGTTCTAGAACACGCCGATTTTCTTATGATGTTTTCTTTCAACGTTTTGAGAACAGTGGTTATGAAATCAAATAGAGTACCTATATATAAAGTTACAAAGTAAAGAGGGAGGCGGCGCACGTGAGGGAGATGCAGTACATGCGCCCTCACAGCCGTGGCCTTCGCAGAAGACGCTCTGGGCGTCGGGAATCCCAGGCTGATTCCTGGCTACCGTAGGCACGGGCTTGCGGACGGCGAGTAATGGGTAGCTCGCTGTCCGGTAAGGACCAAGCCCGGGTCGACGGCGCGTTGTGTTCCACGCGCGCCTCAACGAAATGTCAGCAGCAACAGATGGGGCCCCGCAAGGGCCGGTGCCTGCCAGGGGTGCGGGTTGTTCGAAAGAGATACCGCGGCCCCTGGCATACAGGCAACTGTGGGAACACGGGTGGGTTTTAGTCAGTAAAAGTCTGACACGCCCTCCCGCTCCACCCAGAGCGGGAGAAGTTATTTGATGAATTTCCACCCAAAAAAAGAGTCCTCCTGGGTTCGAACCCACGATCTACAACTCAAATTCAGGGCCACTACCAATGGGCTCCCACTACTCTCTAGAACAATATAACGAGTCAAAAATCGTCCAAAGAAAAAAAAATCTACTTACAATTCAGTAAATCCAAACCATACAGAATTTCAATTAAAATGTATATATTTTGAAGGCAGTCATTGTTCAGGCATAGCGTTGACATGGGGTTAGTTGCCATTGTGAGGCAGAATACCTACTTACGCAGTCGGGTACAATGTAGCTGTATTATGAATATTGAACAGGAAGGTGGCCAGGGAACACGTAATAGTGGAATGTCAGGCGTGGCATACTTGATTACGTAATTATTGGAAATAGTGGGAGAATAGATATCTTAACTGACGATGTAATTAATGAATTTGTGATTTTCTGCATACGGTTTGATTTCTTTTAATGAAGTTATGTTATTCAAATCTATCTAGAGAATGGGCAGCAGCGTTCTTTATGCATTTTACCATCATACTGCGATAGCCAACCCGCCTGCCAAGCGTAGTGATTAAATTTCCCCAATTGGGGGAGTCCTATGTCCAGCAGTGGACGACTTTCGGCTGAAATTATGGAATGATGGTTTCAATGATAAAATAAAGAAGGGTCTCGTTATGTAATAAAAACAGCCGCTCGGGTTGATCTAAGGTTAAGCTACGCTTGCCGCGGTCAGTTCGTGGATGGGTGACCATCAATACATATCGAGACCCCTCCGTGCCTTGGAAGCACGTTAAGCCGTTGGCCTCGGCTGTCATACGTAGATCTTTGACAGTCGTTACGTAGTCAGAAGCCCAAGTCTGACAACCAGTCTTACCAAGAAGTATCGTACTAACCCAGTAACTGGGTTGTCGAAGTCAGATAGGCAGTTGCTCCATGTAAAATACGGGTATTCAGCTTAACTAGAAGCCCACCCCAACATATTTGGGAAAAAGGCTAGGCAGATTTATTTATTGTTGTTATTCAATTTTAAACTTACAAGGCTGTAAAAAACAACGTAGTCGTTGCAAAAACCGATACAAATAAATTATGGCAAGAGAGCTTATCTACTTAATAAAAATCACAACAGATAACAGACTATACGCTCAGCCATCACTGCTCAGCACTGCCACATCGCTCAGCATTCCACTGAGTCTATACACCGTGACATTGTAGTCGTCTTACAACGGCAGCCCACTTCATGTATCCAATGACTACTAATCATTTATTTAAAAAAAATTTTTTTTTGCACATTTGCATAATAAAAAAATATATATATCATTCACTAAGACGCATGACGTAGTTCGAAACACCCTGTTATGGAGATGGAATTAATGATGGAATGTAATGGTAGGTAGGTAGATGTCTTCTAACGTTTGATAATTCTAAAGCATTATTTATTTTTCTTTGTACCTATTATCTTAATTAATGGTAACAATGTTTTAATCGCGCCTAGAGGTATTTTATAACGGATACATTGGGTGGACTCCCTTTGTAAGACGACTAAAATGTCACGGTGTATAAAAGCATGTACAAAAGTTCCTCTATCAGCGATGCCCTAAGACACGGTTCGTACTCCATCGAGGGTACACCCACAGCGCCCCACACGCACAGCACCCCTACAGCGAGTAGGTAGTCCCTTTAGTTTTAAATGTTTAAGCCCTGACTGAAGGCCTTTTAAGGTAAGCGAGTAGGTAGTCCCTTTAGTTTTAAATGTTTAAGCCCTGACTGAAGGCTTTTTAAGGTAAGCACAGGCAAGACCAGTATGCAGCCGACAACCTCATAAGTTGACCTGAGAGATGTCGTTCCCAAAAAAAACCTTCCTTTTTTAACGACTAAGCAATAGATTTTTTTTTTTAATTCTTGTCCTGAATGAATCCCATCGGGCTCATGACGTTCGTACAAATGGATAGACAATATTTACTTACATCTGAAAATAAACAAGTACATCTGTCTACCTATATTATATACTGTCTTTGAGGGCACTTAAGCTACCCGCAGATTTTGTTCACATAGCCTGAGGATATGGAAAAATGATCTTCTTGCAAACTTGGACACAAATCTACGAAAATATGTACCTACACATTTTCGTACATTTGTGTCCAAGTTTGCAAGAAGATCATTTATAGGCAGGTCTCGATACCAGTTCACAATTTTGACGGTTTCACTTCGATAGATTTTAATCTACCGAAAACTAATGCGTTAAATTATAAGCAGTATGTTACGGTTCACAATCTTTCGACAGTTCACAATCTCGCGAGATAGATTATAATGTAACGGTATTTACAATTTTACGGTGATATATACAAAGGAAAACACATAACATAACATCACGCCTTGTTTCCCTGAAGGGTTTGGCAGAGGTGCACCTATAGTATTCCCACATTTTGCCAGTTATGTTTTAGTCCCAAGTTACAGAGTCTATTGCCGTCAGTCGGGCACAAATGTTTGGATTTGTGCCCGTTAGATGGGAATGGTATGAGATGCTTTATACAATATTTAACAAAAACCCTGTTGTTCCTTTTAGGGACGTATACACTTACCCACAAGCACAACATTTACGAAGTTATAATTTAAAAAATAAGCATTGGCTAGTCGAGAGTTCAACATCAAATAACTATTAAAATCGACATATTCAAAAAAAATGTTGACAGTATCTGATTTTACAAGTATCCTTATTTCGCATAATAGACTACGAGCTTGGCGGCTTTCTTTGATCTAATCAAAATCAGTTAAACATTACAAATATTCATAATTAAATATTTATTTTAATTATTTTTGTTAAACAGTTTTTATAAATGACATGCTTTATTACGTATGTATACTGATTCTGAAAACGTGGGTAGAAGGAACAACAGGGTTTTTGTTACATATTGTATATGCTGGCGTATCAGAAAGGTGTGGTCAAATCAAAGGGGTGACCAACATTGTAAATTATCAGTTGTCCCGAACAAAAATGAAATACCTATACCACCCAAATGAGTGGGACGGCTGATAGTTTTTCAATTACGATTACGATGTTGGCCCACGGAGAAAGTTGTTCCGTTCGGTGCTCTATAGAGTCAAATTGAACGGTGTGATATATCACACCGTTCAATTTGACTACAGTTTTCTGATATAACCTGTAGAATCAGTAGATAGATGAGATAGTATGAGAACTTCCGAATATATTTCATTATATGACATAATTTCCAATCAGATCCAGCAATCTGTACATGTAAAAGGATTGTACTGACTGACGAAAGCTAAAAGTCTGACACACCCTCCCGCTCCGCCAAGAGCGGGAGTAATGGGGAGTAATCATTTGATGATTTCCCATCCAAACAAAAAGGCTTGAGAGGACAGACTTACTTTCCATACACTGTATATCTTCAGTAAGCATAATTAACTGTTCAACAATATTTTCGCACATTAATTTAACATTGATGTCCTACCTACACACGACACTGTAAAGAAATTAAATATTAATGCCTCACTCGAAATTATTCAAAGTCAAGACAATATTTAAATCAAGTGGTTCACAGTGCAAGTTTAAAGTTAAATTAACAAGTTAATTCATTAAAGCAACGTTCGTTGACGTAGGTAGTGGAATTTGCAATAGCAATTTGGTTGGCTTAAAAATACAGGTACAAAATAAATGGAGGTTGGAAACGCTGTATAATTGATTTTGCCGGGAAATGAGAGGCGTATTTACTTTACCCTGTGAGGGGGGGAGTTTTATTTTGTGTCCTAGAATAAATACAATTTGTTTTCGTATTATTGTAAACTGGCTTTCGGGAATAGCAAACCAGGTTCTACGTTACTTAATGATTTTTACTAACTAGGTTCGTTTCTACTTACTGTGCTTCGGCCACCAAACTAAACAATTATTGGATCTGTCTAAAACTGTTTGAAAAGTGGTAGATATTTGTGTTCACTAAGATGTAAAAAGTGTCAGATATTTCTGTAATTTTGTCAAAAATCAAATACCCAGAATTCTGTGCAAACGTAACAGAAGGACCTTGCTCTATTATGGTTGTTATAAAAAAAAAGTTTATTTGGAACAACATAGGTCTACAATTTATAAAGGAAAACGAAGATAGCCACAAAAGTAAAATACCGTGGCGCAGCCATCAACGCCAAACCCAAAAAATATTCGAACTATGTGTTATATATACTAAACCATTGTCATATAGCTATTGCAATTTTTTATAGTCTCTAATATCTATTTATTTATTTCAAGATGGCGCCGACAACAATAGCGGAGGATAGGCTGACGTCAGGTCACCGACTGTCGCACCCCCCGCCCGGAGACGAGGTCCTCATCTCAGGCGTGTCCGGGTACTTCCCGGACTCGGACTCCGTCTTACACCTGCAGGAAAACCTGTTTAATAAGGTCAGTAAGATCCCATAAAAAATTTAGCCAAGAACGCATTTCAAAATGGTTTCGTTAAAGAAGAGATCTCTCGTCTTGTGTCTCCGTGATAAGATGATAGCTTAACACTGTTCAAGTGTAGTGTTGTAAATGCATTTAAGACTGATTTTTCAATAGTTAGATAACTTTTAAATTTATCTTTTATCTTTTACATGTTACTTAAGGATGAACTTTGGTACCCAAGGAGAGATTTTACTTCTGTTATGGGTTTCACTCACATTGGTACATATTGAAAGTGGTCCAATCTCAGTTTTCATATTTGTCTCTGTTACTGTTATAATTAACGTATTGAACGATTTATGGTTTATGAAACCATCTTCCTTCTGTTTCCATTCAATTAATTCGTAATTTCTCCTGGCCAGGTGGACTTAATCTCCGGAGACTCTCGTCGTTGGAAGCTGGCTCATCCTGAGATCCCGCAGCGTACTGGCAAGATCAACAATGTCAACAAATTTGATGCTTCCTTCTTCGGTGTCCACTACAAGCAGGCCCACACCATGGATCCCATGTGCAGGATCCTGCTAGAAAAGGCTTATGAAGCTATTATTGATGCTGGTAAGCCTAATTTTGCCTGTATTATTAGTCTTGAAGGTCTTTGACAGTTTTTACGGATAGCCCTGAAAGTGTGACAACCTGTCTTACTAAGGGGTGTCGTGTTACCCAATAACTGGGTTGTAGAGGTCAATAGGCAGTCGCTTCATCGACAATACTGGTATTCAGTTGCGTTCGGTAAGACTGGAAGCCGACCACAACTTAGTTGAGAAAAGGCTTGGCAAATGAGAATAGACTTTCGTTGACGGGCGTATTTTTGATTTCTTTATCGCCACGAATGATATAAACTTTGGTAGAGTAAAATTTAGAGCATATTTTAAAAATTCTCTCTATTGAGAGATACGATCGAAAGGAGTGAAATACGTTCCCAAATGAAGTACAAAAAGTACGAGAAAAAAAAACCGCATCGAACAATATTCTGTGTACTCAAACACTCGAACAGTTCAAAGCCTTTTTCTGTATCATAAATAGTATTTTCCGTATTACCAATCTACGTTACGAAAGTGGAAAAGCTTACGTTGCCAAGAAAAAAGTATAACAACTACGCATAATAAAATCGTGTACGAAATGTGGGACCGGAAAACAAACCCAATGATGATAGCATTTCCGCATCTGAAACTTCCCTGTACAAAAAACGTGTGCCACAATCTCGATTTGGTAATAGAATTTGTAAATTATTAACCAATTTGTTAGCTGGTATATGGAAGATCAAATATACAGTAAGTTAAGATTAAAGAATTGCGACTTAGGGAGTGATCAGCCGGATGGAAAACGGAACGTTTTAGCAACCCTCCTCCCTAGCAATCAGTAACATTGATTCTGGTTAACTTTTAAAGTTCCGCCTCTTACACCGCTACGAGCAGAAAAGGAATTTTAGTAGCAGTAACCTGTTCCCGAGGAATCAGTACATGATGTTGAACACCCCTGATTTGAATTTTTTGTTAGTTGTTTAGAACATTTTGCCCGCGTAGGTATTGATTCTATGAACCAGCAGTTTTTTTTAAATGATAACCGACGTACAATTTCTACGCTAGGCGGTCAAGAGATAATGTGTCGAATTCATGGTTACAGTTTGTGCGTCGATATATGCCACTATGTACATTCGAGGTACAACTGCGATCTTATCGCTAAAAGCGATTTATAAAATATGTGCTTATTATATTTCCACTTTTAACTTCCATTCCCATGTCGTATTATTCTTTATATCATATTACTACCCGCCTTATAACTATAGTATTATCGTAGCTACATTGTTTCCTATTTCGTCCATGTTTTTGAGTTATGTAGGTAGTAATATAATTATTACATCTTATAGTCCAATCAATGGTTACCAATTAATTTAAGAGTTATCTATCTATCTTATTTTAGAAATTATGTAAACGGGTTTAGCAATTATGTAACCGCGCTGGGCAGGCGGGTTAGCGATCGCAGTATGGTTGTAAAAATGCATAGAGAACGCTGCTGCCCATTCTTTAGTAAGTCCCTTAGTCGCCTTCAACGACACCCACGGGAATTGTTCCGAGTGGTACCGGACGTAAAAGAATAGCACCAGCCCATTTCTTCCCGTGTGTGTCGTTGAATTCTCTATGCATTTTTACAACCATACTGCGATCGTTAACCCGCCTGCCCAGCGTGGCGATTATGGCAAAACTCCCTTTTTGGGGGAGGCCTTTGTACAGCAGTGGACAACTGCCTTACGGCTGAAATGATGATGATGATGAAAAGGCAATTTAATCCCGTAATCGCTGAACTGTCTCGTTGGTCTAGTGCTTGCAAGCCCTACTACAGAATATAAGTTCCTGGGTTCGATACCTAAGTCGAGCAAAATGTTATTGGGTTTTCCCATTAGGAACTCCTCTGTAGCAGCCCGGAGTCAGGATTTGTGACCGGTTGATGGCAAAAGGCTCGCCCCCTATTACATCGGCTTTAAACATAACTTGCAAAAGTGGGGGTACTATGGGTGCACCTCTGCCTAACCATCGGGTGATACAGGCGTGAGGTTGTGTCGAATAATCCAATTCTACTTTGTGTGGGTTCACAATTTTAAATTTTATTCAAGTGACATTAGAATCGACTACCTTCAATAAAAATATATTCAGAATTAAATATATTGAAATGCCTTTATTATATCCCAACCAACAATGGTTAAACATTGTAAATATTTTACGTGTACGATTTCCGGATTAACAGCTTAATGCTTCCTGCTTTGTTCATTGATTTCTTTTGAACACCGATTTTAATTCTGTTTGTTAAAATTCCATTTACTGAAATCGGTTTAAAAACACACGCACTCGTAAAATATGTTTCATTTAAAAATAATTCTAGTAAAGCAGAAAATACATAAATGTCTATTTAATTTGGGTCAGACAGGTTAGCGTATAAATATTGTGAAATGTGAATTCGTTTTTTCTCTTTACGCTTGTACATGGCAAAAAAATACCCTGCAAGTGAGAAGACCAAATTCAGTTACAGTTACATAGAAAGAAATTTAAACTTTTTAATATTTGAGTATTATAATTGAGTGGTTTCGTTTCTTTTGTCATTAATTGTTTGGTCTTGAAACTCCTTTGTTCTTCGTTCACACTTTTGACCCTTGTTCATTTCGGTGTTACAGCGCCCTGTACTTACTACCCACAATGTAGGCATTTCAATCGATAGCCACCTTTCTTTGGCAGCAATGAGGCCAATTTGTCTGTACCGCGAGTCAAACCAGTCGGATGAATTAAATCCTCCACGGACCCATTTTTAGAACTTTTTATCGCTCCTGAGATCTTTAAAGTGCTATTTCAGGGGTTTTATTAAGAAAGAATCGCAAAATGTTGACGACTGTAAAACTTGGCATTCTTCGCCTCTTTACCAATGAGAAACGGGCTATGATTGAACAGATTTCAAGATAGACGTAGAGCTTTCAATATAATAATTGAAGTACATAGATGTGCTTTAAATTACTCTACTCCTTAAGCTTTTTTCCTAGCCTGAAATAAACCGATAGACATTTCTTTACAGACAATACATTGTCTGCTCGGCCTTTTCATCCATAATACGAAAAATATCGTTCAACAAAACTATTCTTAGACTGTTGAATATAGGATATCATCAATACTCCACCTCACGCTTCTATTAAAACATAGTAATTCAAAACCATCCGTTCCTCATAATATCAACAACAATTAATGCTGCTCGCCACATCGTCTCGACTCAACTTAGTTTCAATTAGCTGCAGAAGTTTTCCGAGCCAATAACAACTTTAATCATAAGTGACAGACCAGACCACGCCATGGACGAGCAGCCTTTTCTTTATTGACTTTGATTTATTTTAAGGATGGTAAAGGACAGGACGGTTTACCTTGAATGATCTTTCGTTGTTTTACAACCTAATTGCGTCACAGTTTTGAAGCATATTACTGAATCATTGCTGCAAATGTTCGAACAAATTGTTTGCTTAGCAACGTAAATAATGCAATGAATATTGTTGAGCTTTCTAAATGAAATACATTCATACCCTTAGTGTGTGACGCAATCAGCCCTCGGTTTTTGGGCAGAAATTACACGGAATGTAACGTGACAATTTCAGTACATATTTTGCACTTTGAGTAGTAATTAATTATTTATATGTGTGAACCTGAAAGTAGTCGATAGTCTCCCATCACTAGCTTTCACGGTTGTAGGGTTCGATTCAAGAGATAAAATCTAAACAAAATAAAAGTTTGTAGCTTGAATAAAAACGAGTCGAAAAAAGAAACAAAAGTTTATTTTGATTTAATTTCTTTTTTGATTCAAGGGTACGAAGAAAACTCGCGCGTAAATCTCAGAATTTTGTCCCTAGAACTCATTATTATTTCAGTTTAGCGTATAAAATGTCCCATCACTAGGATTGCGTAGACTTATAATTTAAAGTTAGTAGAAACTTTAGCCAATGGAACAGGATGACAGCGTTTAAGTTACATAATTAACAATGTGTTGGATTGTTGAATGAACTGAGGTATCTAGGTGCTAGCTGAGAATATATTGCCTTTTCTTGGTAATATCGGGATATAGACATCGAAGTAGATGATAGTTGCAAACTGCGAAATGCTGTAAAATAAATGACAGGCTTTTCATCTACTGTTTTGAGAGGTCAGAATATCATCAGGTTGCTTTTCGAAGTGTGTGGCTTTGCTTCATCATATAAATATATTCAGAATAAAATATATTGAGATGCCTTTATTATATCCTAACCAACAATGGTTATACATTGTAAATATTTTACGTGTACGATTTCTGGATTAACGGCTTAATGCTTCCTGCTCAATGAACAAATTCATTGATTTCTTTTGAACATCGATTATCATTCTGTTTGTTAAAATTCTATTTACTGAAATCGTTTTAAAAACACACGCACTCGTAAAATGTGTTTCATTTAAAAATAATTCTAGTAAAACAGAAAATATATAAATGTCTATTTAATTTGGATCAGACAGGTGGAAATGCTGTAAAATAAATTACAGGCTTTTCATCTACTGTTTTGAGAGGTCAGAATATCATCAGGTTTTTTTTTCGAAGTGTGTGGCTTTGCTTCATCATTTGTAGGTAATATTCAAAGAAACACAAGAATCTCATTAACTCCAGCCCCAATTAGGTCTAAAATTCTCCAAAAGCACACTGCCTTTATCATTCTTTCCCTTTCACGAATTCGTTTGACAGAGATAGCAACCCGATTTTGTATGGCACAGTGCACCAAAAAGGAAGATTATTTCTTTACAGAAACTTTCCTTATTAATCACTGTTAATAAATCATCTTAATATTGAGATGAATAAAATAGAAATGGGGATTAGTCATCAATTTTCTTCAAAATAAGCAACGGAAATTATATCACCAAAATAATTTTCCTTACTAATAAAGAATTCTTATCTTAACGCACAATAAAGCAATTGTGACTGCCATTCCGCAAACCAGGCGGGCAACCGTCCCGTTATCTTTACGTCCATTAAAAGTTTCAAGTCCACAGAGTAATTATAACTCAATATTGCCTTTGCGACAGGCCCCGAGAATTCAAATTTGATAATAAAACTTCAAAAGTGGACTCGATCACGTAGATTTCTTTGGTAGTTCAAGAAATTGAAGGTTTGTCGGTTTTTATGATGTAATCTTAGGCAACATTCTTATTGGCGCCCACTAAAGGCGTCCCATGCTGGGCGCCAATAAATGTTGGCTCATTAAATTAAAATGGCGGACTGAATAGAAAAAGTTAAACTTAGAATCTAATTAATTAATAAGACGATTCATTCATTAAGTGCGGGTTTGTTTGGATAACAATTATTTATTCTTAGTCTCGGAATACTTAACCAATTGGAACTTCTAAGTGTTTGTCTTTTGACTTCGTCAAGTATTTGATATTAGTACGTAAAGTAAAAATTAAAGGCTCTTGGCCTATAGTCTTAGTAGAATTTATTAAAATAAAACTGCCTTTGAGGTTTTTCCTGCAGTTCTGCATATGACATAGTGGGATCTTTAAAAACAAACTAGTCTATTTAAGTAGACAGTGTTATTGGGTTTCTAGATATGTATTGAAATATTAGATAGCTTATAACGCGTATCCCATTGTAAACCTCAAGATTTCTCTCCAAATATTTCAGAGACTGACGCGACATTAATAGATTACCACATGACAGCTCTCTTGAATAATTCAGCAGCCAAGATACGTATTAACACGAAATATTCTGAAGTATTCAATAATCTTTTTGATGGAATACTTACAAGAAATGTCAAATGAGAAAATAGACTGACTTCGTTAGGTATTCTTACTTACATAATTTACCTTGAAGACGTAATTGAACAAACTGAAAACCTGAAAAGAGATCATTGTACTCATCATTATGAAAAACTTTTAATATGAGTCATCTCAGCGTCAATTAATGTCAAAAACTTTCAAAGATGTAGGAAAATTAGTGGTAGTTTCGACAGATTCAAACTGAGATAGAATATAAACGATTTTAAATTTACGAGAATTCCCCCTCCAAAATCGCGAATAATTTTGGCTGCTTTTATGTTTGCATTACTGGACCAAATCTGAACCAGAGTAATAGCTGTTTTTTTTTTCGTGATTTAACATTTATTTGTGTGTGTCTCTTAGAATAAATTGTGTAAAATTATGAGCACTATAACCTCTTTTTAGATTTTCAGTAATTTCAATTAGAACGTTGTACACAATATTGTATTATAGATTTTATACTTGTATTAATATTAATTGTTAAAGGCAAACCAACGAAATTTCTCCTCTACTTTTTAAAGGCATAAAGAATTCCGAAATTGATTCATTTAAGTCCCTAAAATAAATACATTACTTTATATTCTCCGGATATGAACTGTGTTTTATATCTTCGTCTATGAATATTGTCTTTATTAACTTTGTGTACTTAGGTATCTTTGCAATCAACGCTTCATTAATTTAGTTTGTATGTAAAGTTGAAAGAAATGTTAATAGACTCTCGCGTTTCTCCGCGTAGTACTTTGATAAGAGGGTATGTTTGTCTAATTCAATGTAGCGTATTCACATAAAATGAAAGATAATCTGAGATGTAATCTGCAGCACTTTTTAAAATATTTAGCTGCCTTATAAATAGTGTGAATAAAAAACTTAAGTTCAGACTGTATGAAGTCGTTAACTGTGTTAAGGGGGATACGTTAAGGTAGCCAAATTAAAATTGTATTATGCAATTTTCAGGCCAGTGTAAGGTTGTATCTTGATTTGAATATGATTCGCGACCATAACAAATATGGTGAATAAAGAATTTTAATCATTAAAATCATCACTATAACCCTCCAATATTCAGGGCATGCCACGATTGCGGCGGAAAGTGCCCTCTTTGAGGAGTGGATTGAGAGGCGCCACGGCGTCCTCACCTTCCGCCTGACGCAGTTCCTCACTGGACACGGTTGTTTCGGATAAGGCGAGAAAAAACGCCCGGATGTTTCCACTGCGTAGATTACCCTGAGGACACGGTGGAGCATACGGTGGAGGTCTACCCGGCTTGGGCGGAGCACCGCTGTGTCCTTGTGGGGGCGATCGGTTGCGGCGATCTCTCGCGTCCGGACATGGTCCTGGCCATGGTTCGGAGCGAGAGAGCATGGGTAGCTGTCACCTCCTTCTGAGAAGTAGTAATGGTCGCGAAGAGAGAGGCGGAGAGCGTGAAGGAGAGGCAAGGATTGCGCCTTCGCACCCCTAGCCGCCGCAGGAAACGCCCAGGACGTCTGGAGTCCATAGCGGACTCCCGGCCATCGTAGGCAGTATATGCGCACTTACAGCCCTAATCACCGCTGGAAACACGTTGGGCTTCGGGAGTCGCAGGCTGATTCCCGGCCACCGTAGGCTCAGGCTTGCGGATGGCGAGTAATGGGTAGTTCGCTGTCTGGTAAGGACCAAGCCCGGCTCGACGGCGCATTGTGTTCTACGCGCGCCTCAAGGAGATGTCAGCACCAACTGATGGGCTCCGCAAGAGCCGATGCCTGCCAAGGGTGCGGGTTGTTTGAAAGAGATACCGTGGCCCCTGGCACACAGGCAGCTGAAGGAACCCGGGGGCGTTTTTAGTTAGTAAAAGTCTGACAAGTCTCCCGCTCCACCCAGAGCGGGAGAAGTTATTTGATGATTTCTCACCCAAAAAGAATCCCTCAGTATTCTACAAAACCACACTTAGCTCCCGTGGTGAATTACGTCCCACTATCTTTAACCTAGAGGAGGCTTGTATCCCAACAGTGGAAACATTTAGGCTCATTGTGCCTTTTTCTTAATAGTACCTACTTCATATGTACGAGTACCAAGTACTTTATAGCCTGTTATTAATGCGGTAACTTTGTCTCCAGGTGTGAACCCCAAAGAGCTTCGCGACACAAAGACCGGTGTGTTCGTGGGTGCCTGTTTCTCGGAGTCAGAGAAGACATGGTTCTACGAAAAGATGCAGGTCAACGGCTTCGGTATTACTGGGTGAGTTTGGGTTTATTTTTCACTCGTCTCCATATCAACATTGCCGATAATCAATAAATCGATGAACTCAACATTACAAGAAACAAATCGCACTTTTAGAATTATAGAGACCTATTTTGCTTGCGGCCAATTTCGAATTAGGTCTCTATAATTCTAAAGGTGCGAAATGTTACATTTTAAGGAAAATATTTATTCATGGAAATCTCAAAATGGTTGGCTGATACTTCCCGAGACCCAAAGGCTGGTTGTTCCTTGGATAAGCATTGCCATAAAAAGTGGAAATGCCGCCAGCCTCTTGGGTACATTACTAGTCGACAGCGATGCGGATGAATTTTTCGACGCTATATATTTTAATTTATGAATAGTTTCAGTTAAAATTGGATATAATTTTGTTACTTATATTTATTCATTTATTATTAGTTAACGAAGTAGTGGTACCGACTTAAAAAAAGTTATTTAATAAATAAAAAACAACAGAAGCTAGTATTTAGATTTGTTACAAAAAACCTTGCTAAACGTTAGCTTTTCTGTACTTACTCTGGCTATAATATTCTCAACTTCTCACGTAATTCCAAAATTCCTTCATTCAGTAAGCCTTTTATTCTCTAAAATTCATCAGAACTATTAAAATGTTCGCCCACACAGCCATTAAACTCATTCTAACATAATAGCGCCGGGATAAAGCGTTTAAATGCAACTTCGCGCCTCAACTCAATTCAGTGTTCATTATTACAGTTGCTTGACGACTACAAAAGCGTTTAAAACTTGTCATAGTTATTTTATAACAGTCATTTTGTTATTTCCTTTGTACTAGTGTTAAACCATAGCATATAATATACCTATAATTGAATCTTTAGTAACATTCTGCAACTAGAGCTAGTTAGTTCACTAGCTTCTGTCCCCGACTTCGATTGCGTGGATTCAGAATAAAGTCCAGAGAGAAACGAAAACTGCAGAAGCTAGTTTTAACATTCATGCGATATACAGGGATAAAAGCATTCTACAGTATGTTAGTTTTAACGAAGGACATACTTTAGAGGTGTGGTACTCATGAAAATAATTATACAACTTAAAATAGAGTGGACACCAAAATTTAAAGAAAAAATCAGCTGTTCCCTACATTTGGTCCAGTTACGCGAACATAAATGTATAGAGCGGCTAGTTTTATTTTCACGATGTCGGTGTTGGTCCTTTAGTAAAAGTTTTTCATTTTTATGAGTACCACATCCCCTTAAAGTATGTCCCTTGTGTAACATAACACACTGTACATTGGTAATTCAGTTTATAAACTATCTATATGCCACATTTCATTCAAATCCGTTCAGCCGCTTTAGCGTGATTGAGAGTAACAAACATCTAAACATCCGAACTTTCGAACTTTCTTTAAATGCCAACTCAACAGTAAGCTCAATATTCTGGATTTCAAATGCGGTGTAATTGTGTACAAACTAAACGTAGGAATGGCTTTAATTTTTCTAGTTCAACATTCAATGCGCTATTTACATTGTTGAGCGGACAAATTTTTCAAACGTATGAAGCATTGAATAAGCAATATGCTTCAAAATGATTCAGATTCTGATTGATTGTGCGTTACGCAATTAGAATGCAGAAGTACCTTGATACGTAATATTGAGATCAGAGCCAACACGTTATTGCTTCTCGCGGTTACTGAGGAGCGTGATCATAGTTTCAAATATAATATATTTGTTGGAGTTATCGGAGAACTGGTTGTGTTGCCTAGTGTAAGACTTGAGTAAATGACATGTACTGCACTATAGTTACAAGGACTTTGTTTACATGCTGTAGATTTCTGGCTATGAAGTGTGATCTTAAAAAAAACTAGCTGCCTTTTAGGAACATAGCTTGAAATCTAATCTAATCTCGTGATATGAATCTTAGAACCTAACAGATTAGACTTGAGGATCCCCAGAGGTGAATCAATTCGCCTCCGAGGGTCCTGAATTCAGATCTTGTAGTGCAATAATGCTGGCTATGTACTTATAGTTAGGTGATAACCCAATCGGAATCTATTATTCATATTTAGATATCAAAACAGAAAAATAAAGTCTTTTATAACACCCAGAGCAAATATAAATATGATAAAATAAGAAACTCAAAACTACTTAGTTTTATCAAAATGGACTAGAAGTTTTGCCTTTTAAACAACAAATTCATTTGCCAAATTGCCTATGCCTTCATCTGGAAAATTCATAATGAATAAACCTATAATGATATGATCAACCTATCTTATTATGATCATTCGACAGTATTACAAAGCTGGGCTTACACAAACTCAAATTCAAAGCATTAATTTCAATTAAACCATTTACAGACACTTTAAAATTTTCAAGGAGTCTGTGAGTCACAAATATGAAGCTAGTTGCCCATTCCAAAGCGTAGTAGGTTCCTATGGAGCGGAACGGACAAAAACTCAATATGGACACTATTTTCAATTATATTGTTACAAAAATAATGACTTCATTAATGTTGAATTTATTATAAGGTGTGAGAACAGTATAAAAAGAAGTATGCGTACGTAAATAGACATAGAAACAAATAAAAACAATCTAAAAATAGGATTATTAAAATTTGCCGTGGCAGATAAGAGATGACCAACCCCTACTGACGGCGCCCTTAACGAACATGACGCATAGATCAGCATCATTTAGCTCAACCATTTTGAACCACCTAAACATGCCAAAAATAGCTAACATTACTTTCATTTTCAGATGTTCCCGTGCCATGTTAGCCAACCGTATCTCCTACTGGTTGGGAGTGACTGGTCCCTCATACACCGTGGACTCTGCCTGCTCCAGTTCCCTCTACGCCTTGGAACACGCCTTCAGGGCTATCCGTGATGGCCACTGTGACTCCGCCATCGTTGGAGGCTCCAACCTCTGTCTCCATCCTTACGTGTCACTGCAGTTCTCCAGGTAAGGAAAAACAAATGAAACCGGTTTTTTTTAACTAGGACATGCAAGTAAGTGATGTGCAACTGACGACATTGCTGCTATCAAGGGCAAAACATGGATGAGGCTGGCACAGGAGCGAGTTGATTGGCACAAGAAAGGAGAGGCCCAGTGTAGTCTAGTCCCAACAGTGGGTGAAGTCCGGTTATGGATAGTTATGATAATGATATATAATTATGTCACTGTATAATGTTAAATACCGTTAGATTATAATCTATCTCGCGAGATTGTAAGCTGTCGAAAAATTGTGTGCTTACAATTTAACGCATTATTTTTCGATAGATTATAATCTATCGAAGTGATACCGTCAAATTGTGAACTGGTCTCAGACGGATAGTACCTTGCGCTATTATTAAATAGTCAAGTAACTGCCATTAACTTGTAAGTAGCGCTCGCCGGCAGCTGCCGCCGCACCGCTCGCTTCGCTCGCTCGACTCACGCGAGGTTGGTTGCAGTTCTAACCTAACCTAACCTATTCGGTCGGTAAGCAGTACGGTACAGTTCACAATTTATCGACACTTTAGAATCTCGCGAGATAGATTATAGTCTAACGGTATTTACAATTTTACGATGATGATATGATGTGGGTGCTATGAGTACCAACATGCTCAATCATAAAAGTTTAGACAAAATATTGGTTTCTGTAGTACCTCGTTATCGAGTGGCTCGTGGCTAACAGCCGAACGGGCCGATACATCAGGTTAAGCTACTCCTGCTAGGATTGATTCGTGAATAGGTAACCATCTTTATTTATCGAGGCACCTTTGTGCCTTGGCACGTAATGCCGTTGGTTCCAGCTGTCATTCGTGGATCTTTGATAGTTGTTTATACGGGTCGTCAGAAGCCCAAGTCTTGCCAAGGAGTATGGTATTACCCAGTAATTGTGTTGTGGAGGTCAGATAGGCAATCCCTTCATGTAAAATACTGGTATTCAACCGACCCCAACATAGTTAGGAAAAGGCTCCGCCGATAGATTATACCTCGTTATAGTATTCTGATTGATTCAATGAGGTTGCAATAATATTCGGTTCCAGAAATAACATGGGCAAAAAAGCCATCAGACTTACTTAAAATACATTTTCACCTTTCTACGTGAAAAACTATGCATTATAAATTCACAAAGAGTGACTGGAAAAGTCTCAGTAATGCAGTCTTTGCTCAGTATGTAACGTTAATGTAGTTTTTTAACGTTAACGCGGGTAAAAGAACATTATTTATTAACTTCTTTTTGCGACGCCAATATACCTATCGTAAAATTCTGCTAGTGTGAGAGGAATTGGAATTGCTGGTTTTTGCGTGTAAAAGTTGACTTAAGTTTTAAGTGTGTATCAATTTGTCAGACAGGTCCTTTATTTAGTCGCAGGTAAAGGCTTCTTCAGACAGGCGCGAAGCGACATTAGTAGAATAATTTCCGTGAAATTTTCATACTACGACTCTTGCCTCGAACCTGTTTTCGGTTACCTTCGTAGTTAAATAGAGTGTTCAATGGTTGACCTTACCTTACCGAACTAGGTAGCTATGCATCTGAAATTTTTGCGTTATGCTATATGGAGCGACCAAAATCGAGTCTTTTATAGAGGCATGACGAACAGGTTGTAAAGTTCACACATCCTCTGTAGTAAAAGGATTCTCCAAACACGAGAATTGTGTCTGGTGAGCAAACTGCCCGACGCCGACGATTGATGTCGGGCGTTGTATATATGCTAGTTGCGCGCTAAACTCTGCTTGCGCGATGCAGGATTTTGCGTGACGTCAGTTTGATGCGTAGTTGGAATGTTATAGATGTTATGGAGGCCGCTACGCTTTTATTACGAAACCTTATGTCTCTATTAGTAGAACTCATACTCGAATATCAGTAAACTCTCTACATCATGTCTAAAGATTCCCAATAAAATCTATGGCATACCCTAAGCTGAAGAATGGCTATATCATGTATTCATATACGTATATCATAATTTTATTTATTCTTCTAGATTGGGAGTGTTATCACCTGACGGCAGATGTAAGAGTTTCGACAATAGCGCCAATGGTTACGCACGTTCAGAAGCTATCGTTGTCGTCTTCTTACAGAAAGCCAAGGACTCCAGAAGGTAAGCAATCCTAAGAGTAACTTTATGAAATGTAGGACAGACTGTGGCATACGATATTTCTTGAAGCTTCCATGCCTGATCTGTTCATTGAGTAATAAGCGGCTAGCCCCTGGGGCTAGTCTCCGTGCTTCATCGTTATCCTCACTTAGATTTATATAAACACAAGAAATACGAGGAATCCACCAGGGCCTGAATTCACTATGACCACTTAACGATTCCTTACTCGTAACCACGTCAATCACACACGATTTCTGCTAATATCGTATTAATAATATCGACAAATTGTTTTGGAACATACAGAATATGACATTTCGATTCCTTACCGTTACATTGGTTTATAAAAAAAAAACGATATTGACGTAGTTTGAACGTAGTAAGATTCCGCGGGGAATGATTATAACGATACAGAATTGGGGCCCTGAATAGGTTTCAAAAGCTCCCCCACTCTGCGAACAAAGTGAAACACGTACCTTTTCGAATGATTGATTTAATTCGGAAACGTCCATCGTTTTCTTACGAAACTTTTACCACAACCGACGACCCTGGAAACATATCAGTTTTGGTGACTGTACTATGAAAATGCGCTTTATCTAAGCATTAGTAAAAATATTAGCTTCCTTGAAAGCCAACCTGAATCTCCTACTCCTTAAAACAATTGACCATTCATCAAGTCTAACACTTTTTTGTTCTATCAGGGTATACGCCCAGCTCCTGCACTCTAAGACCAATTGTGACGGCTACAAAGAACAGGGTATCACGTACCCAGCCGGTCACATCCAGAAGCTGCTCCTCAGCGAGTTCTACGAGGAGTGCTCTATCCCTCCGTCCATCTTGGAGTTCGTCGAGGCTCACGGCACAGGTAAGAAAATTTTCCTTTTCATCGTTAAAATAGAATGGCAGGGACATCAAATTGTAAACATGAATTTAGCACATGATTTTAGAACCCTATTGTAATTTTTTTTCCTCGGTTATCAGAAAGCTGGTTAATGGAAAAATACAATTCCTACGTGGTCAAAATGTATGGAGTACCATTTTTTTAAATTAATAATCCACGTAAAATTGCAACGCGGCTCAGAATTACGCGTCGACGTCCCTGCCACCCTATGTAACAGTACGTAAATGTCCATTGCTGGACAAAAGCCTTCTCTATGCATCGATACAACAGCCATGTAGGTTACATAAAATTCTAGAAACAAATGAATGCTTTACAACTTAAGCATTATTTAAAAGTGCGGTGTTCCGTTTTATAAAAATCAAAACAAGCCATATAAAAGTAATAATATTATGTATTGTTTCTTCCCGCCTAAAAACAATTAATTTGTGAAAGCCAAATTTTACAGGTAAAGAGAATATGAATCTCACTGGCGACGGATCTGAGGGGCAATTCTCGTAATTTTAAGAACGTTGTGAACTTTTACAGTCTGATCTCGTCTCAATCTGTCAAAAATACATCGAGTTTCTATACATTTTTGACAAGTTTTTGACATTTAGACAGTCGCCGAGGTGAGACTGCGACTAGATTTAGAACGTTTTTAATTACGAGAATTGGCCTTCAGATGTAAGATGGATAATTGTTCAATCAGGTTTATTAGACCACCCCGATTTTTATCAGTAAATGCCTCCTCTAGAGTCAGTTTATTATCCTAATTACCATTGGTCCAACAAAACTATCGACCTAGGTAGGTAATATGGTAGGGTTAAGAGCGGTTGACCACAATAATTCCAGGGACTAGATTGGACCTTTGACCTTTCGGACGCCGATCTAAACTCTGACCTTACCTAATTATTTATTACGGACTTAATAGAATTCCATTTCTATTAACTGCCTGAATTCTATCATGGTAGTAAAACAAGTATATATTTAAAGTTTTGAACAAATAAATATTACTATTGCTATTACTCGGTCATTAGAGAGACAAATCTATACTCTTAAAATAAAATAAATAAAATTCATTTATTTCAGACAAAAACAACAAAAAAAAAACTACCTTTCCCGCCTTGATTGAACGAGTTTCGGTGAAATTTGGTATACGGTTAAACCATAACATAGGTTAGGATATAGGATGGTTTTTCTCCCGGGGTGGTGAGTTCCAGTAGGATAATTAAGTTTTTCTAGCGGCTTCGCCCGTGTAGACGCCACACGGGCGAAGCCGCTGGAAAAAGTTAGTACGGTATATATTTAACGAGAGCAAGAAGACCTGTTAATAGATAGGCACCTAAACAAAACAGCAAACAAAAAAATCTTACCTACATCAAAACTAGTCTCCAAAAAGTAAATTAGAACTTTCTTTTTGTATATTATAACTCACAAATCATTTTAAAGACTAATTGTCAAGAAATAAAACTCTAAAATATAAAAAGACCCTCGAAAAATTAAATTTATTCCAGCGAATTCTTCCCTAAGTACAACTTAAGAACTACTGAAATAAACGAGACAGCTAGCTAGTCCAACAACCTCGCACCTTAACACCTTATTAGTCACAATCCGAGCATTTCACAAAACTTTCAAGCTTCTGCACTTTAAAAAAGAAACGGCACATTAACTTAGTGAGAAAACTTCAAGGGAGAAAAATGAAAAGAGAGAAAATTAAAAGATAGAAAAACTTTCGCAAGCATAGTTAAGGGCACTCGAGATGAAATAAAAATGAACTATTGTTTACAGTACAAAGCGGGGTTGTAAACCTTTTGTTTCACGCTTGTAATGCAGAGAATTGAAATTAATTTTAATCGAGCTTGCGAAGTTGGTAACGACGATTATGAGTTTTGTGTCGAATGCAAAAGTTGATAATGACTCAATGCTTTGCTTTTGTTTTTTGGAGTTTAGAACAATATTTTTTGGTATTAATTCAGTAATAGCTTTATCTCGAACTGAATGTTAAGAAGAGATACTGCAAGCAAGCCAGTCTCACCAAGAGTGTTACCCATGAACTGGGTTGTGGAGGTCAGATAAGCCATACTCCACGTAAAATACAGGTACTTGAGAAAAAGCCAGGCAGATGGTAATGGATTGTTTTACCAGATGTTTTTTTACATAACCTTTTGCGGATGTGTATTTAAAAAAGAAAATCTCAGGTAAAATTGTCCTTAAATATTCTCACAAACATTTTATAAGTAGCCACAAAACCCAAATGTGCATTCAAATGATTATTACAACCGCTTACATTTCCTGAAACTCCTTTTTACCTCGCAGAACTAAAATGGCCGCCTACAGGTACAAAGTACATAGAATCACGAGTGCTAACAATTCGTTTTGTTTGTTCTCTCTCTTTTCATATTTGCACTGGCTATTCTGCTGACCTCATTAAAGTGAACTTAGGAAGCGAAACCGCAACAACATGGGATTATTTTGTGTTTTGTAATTAGTTTAGGGTAATTACAGTGTGGAAATTGTTGGTCATATAAACATGAGATGGCAGAAGTTGGAATGAGGCAAATTTTTACGTGTTCGTTCGCAAACACCACTCAATGCTTTTCGCTTACTTAAAAGTATTAAATGAAACAATTTAATAGTTTAGCTAATAATTAAATTACTTATTAGTCTATTTATAGGGCTAGATTGTAATTTAATTAGGGTCCATCCTATTGATGAACCCTGACACAAGGACAAAAAAATATTATGAGTGAAAAAATTGGCTACTGTCATTTCCAGCGTATTTCATTGTTAGATTATCCTAGACATAGCTTTTCCACAAAATGTCTAAGCTATGCTGTTACTTTATCAGTATGCATTCTTATGAATACATACTTCATCGTTTTCTTCCTATGGAGATAGACAGAAACCACAGAACGTCTTCTGCTACTCCTCCTTAGGACCCGTACTATACTGCTTTTGCTTCGTTTAAGTCCATGCAACATGTCATACAGTACTTACTACGCACCTGATCTTTCTTATGAATAGTTGTAGAGTAGTCCCATCTCCCACATCTACTTCTAAATCCATTTAGGAAAAACAATATAGAAATCCTTTTTATCTTCGAAAACATACCACAATTTCGGTTAACATATTCATGAACGTATAAAATAAACATCTACCTAGTACCAAACCATATTTTTCAAAACCAAAAACAGAGCCACAGCAGGAAATATAATAATATCTCAACACAAAACATTCTGAAACACCGAAATAAAACACTTTTACGACAAAAATGTCGGCCACTCATAACTCTAGAATATAAAAGCGAAGTTTTACAAGCTTTTAGACCATTTTGATTGCTAAAACATTTGGTGTGCTCCTGAAATAGATGCTACCTCCTTTTTGTCACGAAAAAATGTCTGCTTTTACCAAAGAACAGTTAGTAGGTGCTTTCAGTGCTCCAGTGGTCTAATTGAGTTGCATTATGAAGAAGCCCGAAAGTCTGACAACCAGTCTGTAGCAAGTAACTGGATTGTGACGGACGGCGAGTATTGGGTAGCTCGCTGTCCGGTAAGGACCAAGCCCGGGTCGACGGCGCGTTGTGTTCCACGCGCGCCTCAAAGAGCTGTCAGCACCAACTGATGGGGCCCACAAGGGCCGATGCCTGCCAGGGGTGCGGGTTGTTCGAAAGAGATACTGCGGCCCCTGGCACACAGGCAACTGAGGGTACACGGGTGGGTTTTAGTCAGTAAAAGTCTGACACGCCCTCCCGCTCCACCCAGAGCGGGAGAAGTTATTTGATGATTTCCCACCCAAAAAAAAAAACTGGATATGAAGGTCAGATAGGCAGTCAGCCCATGTGAAATCTTACTGGTATCTAGCTGCATCTGGTTAGCCTGGAAGCTGACTCCAACATAATTGGGAAAGGGCTAGCATGATGATGATGAACGTCATGAAGTTTTAATTAGGACTAGCTGTGCCCGCGACTTCGTCCGCGCTTAATAGTTATTTTTATTATTATTTTATTTATATTATATACAAGGTGTAATTTTAATCAACGTTAACCTCGAGTTATGCGAACATAAATACAATGACCCCTGTCATTGTATTTATGTTCGCATAACTCGTCAAAATGTAAGGAACAGCTGATTTTATTTTCGATGTCAGGTTTGAGCCCATAGTAATTTTTTTTCATAATGATGAGTATAATGACCCCTTATGAAGTTAAGTGTATTTAAAATTACACCCTGTATATTAATAAAAATGTAGGGGGGCTTGTGGCTAAGTTATATTAGCCGTACGGATCGATCAATCAGGTTAAGCTACGCTTGCCGCGGTTGGTCCGTGGATGGGTGACCATCTTAACATACCAAGACCTCTCCATGCCTCGAAAAGCACGTTAAGCCGTTGGTCCCGGCTGTCATTTGTAAATCTTTGGTAGTCGTTACGGTTCGTCAGAAGCCGGAAAGTCTGGCAACCAGTCTTTCCAAGGGGTATCGTATTGCCCAGTAACTTGGTTGTGGAGGTCAGATAGGCAGTCACTCCATGTAAAATACTGGTACTCAGCTGCATCCGGTTAGACTGGAAGCCGACCCCAACATAATTGGGAAAAGGCTAGGCAGATGATGATATTTATAAAAATAAATAAAATATCTAAAATAAAAGTAGCCTAAGTTACTCCTTATTACCAATGAAATTCCCGTCATAATCGGTCCAGCCGTTTCAGAGATTAGCCGGAACGAACAGACAGACAGACAAAAATTGTAAAATGTGTTATTTTGGTATATGTACCGTGTATATATCCATATATATGCATTTAGTAAGAAGCTGTTATTTTAATATTACAAACAGACAGTCCAATGGTCAGTCCACAATTTAATCTCATATTTATTTTGGAGTTATTTACAGTTTTGCTGTCTAGAGTCTAGAATGAATCCTTTTTTTATAAACAGCTTTGTAAACAACTTCAGTAACTGCAATATTTAAAAATAGTTCTGAATTCCAAACCATTTATGTCCTTGCTTTCAAATAGTTCTTGTGATTATCAAATTCCTGTGAAATCAAACCCAAAATTCCACAATACCCAAGTAAAATTACTGTCAGGAGCATTGCGTCCCAACCGTACCGCCAGATATTTATAGGCCGCACCCTCAACTTTGACAAACAACCGACAAAACGGTTACAGCCGGACTGGCCGAGAGCTGGCCAACCGTGACACGTGCCCTCACTCAAATGTGCAATAACTTGGTGCGTGCGTAAACGTTTGTCCCTAAACTTTCTCATTATATTTCGGAGTGGGATATTTCGGGTGTAAGTATGTAATTTGTGCGGGTTTTGAGAGTAGATCAAGATTTGTACCAAGTAGGTATTTTATTCTAGTCCTTGGTATTTTGGTCATGGCTGGCATGTATTCCTACTTCTAAGAGTACCTACTTTGACATTTTCCATCTGAAGTTTTTCTGTCTGCAGTCTGGATTTGTGCCTCTTTGATGGCAATAGACTCGCCCCTATTACATGGGACGTAAACGTGACATAAGTATGGACTAATGGACCACCAAACACCTCTGGAATACAGGCGTATTTTTACGTGTGTTTTAATGTAGGAAATTAGGAGTAGCCCAGTATATTAAATACCATCAGTTATTACGTTCAAAAACACCTTTTATGAGTAACTTAAAGCTCAAATAATTTAACATGAGCGCGTTCGACGTATATACACATTCATGGTCTTTCAATTCAATTAATAAAATTATTATATTCAATTAAGTTGAGTGCCAACGCGCTTTGACATTAAGAAAATTAACAAAGTTAATATTTTATCGATACATTCCCCTTCTTTTAAATTAGGGTAGGTTGTGACGTTGGCTTCTCCCCTCCTACTTATGTCAAAATTCATTGAGACGGTGAGAGACATTTTAGAGTAGGTAATTATTTTCTTAAGGCATGTCTTCCCCATGCTCTTTGAGAGAAATTAGCAGCCCAACCATTGACATAATTTTGCTTTGATCTCACTCGTCTTTTGTAAAAGTCAAGAATTAAGTAAAAGTCAGTGAGCGACAAAGTTCGATGCTCATTTCGAGATTTCGATTATTTTATGACCTGAAGATCCTTATTATTCCTCGGTATAACATAATATTTTTTTAATATTTATCAAATTATTTTCTACTCTTTAATAAATGAGCAAATCTTGTGTATATATAATCTGAATCTCAGAAACGGCTCCAACGATTTTAATGAAATTTAGTATGCTGGGGGTTTCGGGGCCGATAAATCGATCTAACTAGGTTTAATTTTTAGAAAACGTCAAACCAAAAAATTAAAAAACGAGCAAAACTCGGTCCATCCAGATATTTAACATTAAATATGATTCGCGACCATAACAAATACATACGGCTTTACATTTTAACATGATAACCCGTGTGGTGCCGGACGTAAAAGAATAGCACCATCCCGTTCCTTCCCGTGGGTGTCGTAGAAAGCGACTAAGAAGAATTTACTAGAGAATGGGCAGCAGCGTTCTCTATGCATTTGACCACGATACTGTGATCGCCAACCCACCTGCCAAGCATGACGATTATGGTAAATCCCCCTTAGGAGGCTTATGTCCAGCAGTGGACGTCTTTCGGCTGATATGATGATGATGATGATGATGATAACCCGCACTGGGCCCGCTGGTGAATTACGGCCCACTCCCTCTCACTGAGAGGAGGTCTCTGTCCCAGCAGTGAGAACTTTATAGGTTGGTTACGATGATACTTATCACGGTCGCAAATCATACTTTGTTCAACATAAAGACAATGAACTACAAATTGCAAAAAAAAAAACGTAAGAAAATTTTAATACCGCGAGCTTTCTTAGCGCGTCCCCTTAATCTCTTCTGAAACTTTGGATACATAGTGTTAGTAGCTTATTTTTGTTCCAAACTACTAGATAAAATAATCTATATTCCTGTAAAAAATCGAAGCGCAGCTTCTCTCCGCAAAAGCCAAATACATTTAGGAAAAACAACCCTCTCCAAAAACTACGCCATAATAGGCTTTGGCGTTTGGAGTTCGTAAAATCGTACAATTCTATGCCTTGGTTCCCAGCAAAAAGGTTGGGTCAAGAGTGCATTTACGTTCACTTGGTGACTTTTGGCAACGATACAACCCGGAAAGCGACGTTGTAGCTATAGATTTGCCTTTTGCATTTGAAATTGCTGGCTGGTAACAGAGTTGCCTTTTGAATTTTGTAAGTCGAACAGTGGTCTGTTTTAGAAATTAGAACGATTTAGACTATTTTATTATTGAAGCTACACAAACAGACTTATTTCAAAGAATGCTACTGAGCAAGTTTGACTGATAAAGAAGTCGATTAATATCGCAATTACATCCGCAGGGCAATTGTTAACAGTGGTTATGGCTTTCATTTTGACAGCTCAACAACATTCATTGTGTTATTTAAGTTGTCGGGGAGACAAATTTTTCGAACATACTTAATAACATGAAGCAATATCTTAAAATTAAAAATGTTTCAGATTCTGATTGATAGTGTTACGTAATTAGGGTTCCGGATTCATGGTCATTTTTAATAAATCGTCATCACTATCTTTATAAACCGGTCTGTGTAAAACATTCACTGCTAGCACTAGAAAACTTGTCAGTATCAAATTCCTTACCTTGCTTGAAAATTTAGTAAGTAGTTAACTAAAAATATCAGCAGTAAAAGCATTTAGCAGATTCATTAAATCCTGTTATCCAAGTGCTATCCTGTAATTTTCGGGTGACTACTGATAAACAGCGCTGTAAAGAAGCTTTCTTGTCATAGTCACGATGTTCAGCTGCCAACTATTTCAGTTCTGTGCTTGAGATTATAGATCCTTTTTTGTTTTTATTTTTCTATAGTATCAGATAAAAAAAACTACACGTTTCTGTGACAAATAAACCAAATGTTCTTTCTTTCTTATAACATGTTTTCCTCCCCCATGACTTCTTTAGCCTTCTAACATCGGTTTCTTTGTCACTAGGTACCCGTGTCGGTGACCCCGAGGAGTTGCTGGCCATCGACGAGATCTTCTGCACAGGTCGCAAAGACCCGCTCTGGATCGGTTCCATCAAGTCTAACCTGGGACACAGCGAACCTGCCTCTGGTCTCTGCTCTATTGCTAAGGTAAATATTTTTTTCATATTCAAGACACATTTTTTTTTTTTTTTGCATTATACTAGTATATTTTTATTTTACTGGTAACATTAATTTAATTGTATGTCAGAAAGGCCCATAGTATTTTATTGAAAACATGCTGTATGCCTGACAATTTAGGATTCGTTTGAAGTTAGCTGATTCAATCTTCTTCTTTGAGTGTCGATAGCAATCTATAGGTATAGGTGCAGTCAGCCCGGGATTTGCGTCCATCAACTCATGTATTCGATTTTCAACGTAGTTCCTTAGAACTTTTAATTCGAATAAAATAATTATCTGCTACCGGAGTTAATTCTGTTAAAACGCCCAGAGGATTACCCTCTTCAGATCTGCAGCGTATTCCCTCCGGTACTCAGTAAATGCCCTCAATCCTGATTCCTGAGAAAACTGTCGCGCCGTAATTAATGTTATCTTCCAAGTAAGTTACTTCATAATTTATGTTGGTCTTCTCAAATGTATGCTGGTACCTTATCGTGTTTGTTATGTAAGTAGGACAGTTGTATCGTACTGAGTTGCAATGGCTGGGAGATCGAAATAACGTTCTTTGATGTTATTGGGGAGTTAAAACAATGTACTCCGTTGGTTTGTAGGTTAAAACATATTACTGTTTCTTTTAACAATGATTAAGAGCAAAATGGTGATTAAGATGACACGGTAAACGCATGTCCTTAATGAGTAATGAAAAATGTGAAAAGCCATTGTCGGCCGGCAAACGCAGTTGTTTTGACAGCTGGATGACAGTTGACGTCGATGACATTGACAGCGCCACATTGGTGAGCCGCGACGTCAACAGATAAGTTGAGAAATTTGTAATGGTTTTCTACTTTTTAGCACGAATTTTTCTATGAAACCATTTCTACTCAAGACCCCCTTTGGATCAAGATAGACCCCCTTTTTTATAAACGTTGCTTAAAGTTAAGACATGTTTATACCTACGTCAAAAATCTATGGTTAAACAGACGCTAATCACTACATAACTTTATGCAACGTTTTTAAATAAGGGGGTACCTATAAGTCAGTCAGTCAAAGTAGATTTATTTACGAGCAAATAAGAAAAATTATATGTATCTACTATTAAAGTGACTTTAGTTTGTTGTTCATTTGTCAATCAAACATCAACATACAGTCTGCACAAATAGTCTGTCATATTTCTATTTGTGTATGTGTATATATGTCGTTATGTGTATATAGACTGCCACCGACACTGTTGGTTATATTATCTACACAAGTATATTATACCTAGGTACTGATTACATCACCCTGTTTTGAGCTTTAATTAACACAAGCAATATGGAGCAGAAATACGTCATCTCCGCCAATTAAGACGGCATGTAATGACGTCACGAGCTCGTGTGGTTTTGCACATTTTGTGAATATTGAGGCGATAAGACGGGTTGACATTATAAATTCCTTATTTAGTGGCTGCTCTTTATAAGTAATTTGTAAGCGTAGTATTTTTGGTCAGTAGGTTTACTCTTTCGTAGGATTATTCTGCCTAAAAAAGCACTACCCTATTTCTAGGGAATTCGGATAAATACTACCAGTTTCAACTTCTTTTGTTTGAAACGGTATGTATTTATCGAGTGGTCCCTTATACATTTAGTCAAGTTCTGATGAGTGGTTTGAGGTAGCTTTAATAACACGTATTTTCTCACTTAATATTTATTGATGATGTTCTTATATTAATAACGATTTCCCATCACTGTTACTTACTTAGCTAATAAAGGCATACGAATTTGTGTGGTAGGTAGGTACCACAGCCAAAACAGTGAAAAATAAAAACTTAATAACAAAGCGAAAAATAACTGTAATTTCGGAAGTCGGAGTCTTTGGTTTTGTATTTTCGTTTTTTGCCACCGACTTCCGAAATTGCAGTAATTTTTAACATTGCTGTGTTTTATATCTAAGTCGGTTGTTTTTTTTTTTTTGTAATAAAGTTTTTTTCCTAAGCTTGGCTTTTTCGAAAACGCCTATCTTTCAGTTCACTACAGGTATTTTTTTGGAAACACCATCGTTCTTAGTTAAGAGACATCCTTTATGAACCTGTTCTAACATCCCCATTCTTTTCAGATGTGCATCGCTTACAGTACCGGCTACCTACCCCCTAACTTGAACTACTACGTGGCCCGAGAGGGAGTGGAAGCCTTCGCTAAGAATAGGTTGCAGGTGGTGACTGACAAGACCCCCTGGTCCAGGGGTATGTCTGGAGTCAACAGTTTTGGTTTCGGAGGCGCTAACGCCCATGCCCTGTTGAAGGATGTCGCGAGGGTCAAGGTAAGCATCAACTGACAAAAAATGAATAGGGATTTTTTCTCTTCTAGTATCACGAACTAATTTTATGAAAAATAGATATTGCCATTGAGATCGGGAATCATCCCACGGGAACATACAACCGGGATATAAAAATATCTTATGTCCTAACAACAGACAGAAGTTATCTACTATGGCTTTGATAGTACGGATGCCTCAGGCATGCGATGATAAACATATGGACAGCCAGTTACCATACTGCCCTTTACCCTAAAAACATAACACTCTATAAGTCACATTCTGAATAATTTCGAAGGATTTTGCTAACTCATATGCTTCATATGGTCGAAAAGATTGTCTGTTCAACAACATAAGTAACGCAATAGATGTTGTTGAACTATCAAAATGAATGCCATTCTAACTGTTAGTGTGTTACGCAACAACCCCGCGGGATAGAGGGAAATAAAAAGATATAATATATCCTATGTCCTAAGCCAGCTCATAGTCTATCTGTGTGCAAAATTTCACCCAAACCCGTTTGGCCGGTTTAGCGTGAAAGCGTAACAAACAAACTCACTTTCGAATTATACTACTACACTTAGGATTCTATGATCGCTAATGGAAAAAAGAAACATCAAAATACAATTGATCAGACAACACAGATCCAACGTCATTCACCATAATTTCGGCACACTCAGAAAAATAAACACTGGCACTCCGGGAGTGCCGAGAGAAGTGAATACTTGAACAATTAGGTACCTACGTGTGATGTTTTGATTTAGCACGATCAGCAAAAATATTAACTGATTTGACATGTTTTGTCATGTCATGTTAAATTTTTGTTTTATCAAAAAAATTAGTAATTTGAGTAAATCTTCGCAGCTATTTTAACAGATTGGTAAAATCTTTTATTACATGTAATTTATACCAGTCAAACTCAACTAAAACTAACATAGAAACCTAACTTATATATAGATTTTTTCCCATCTCAAAAAATGCCCAACGCGCCTTAAGAAGTATTCACTTCAAAAATCGTTAAAATTCGAAGTCTTGTATTACAGCCCACTTCCTCTCACAGAGAGTATGTCTGTGTCCCAACAGTCAGAATATTATAGGCTGATTAAGATTTCGACACACCAAGAAAGCAAAACCATATTTTTTTTAGGGGATAACCATCCTCAAAAAATGAAAATGGCTCTTCTTTATAGTTCTTCTCTATGGTGGGAAATCATCAAATAACTTCCCCGCTCTGGGTGGAACAGGAGCCCGGCGTGTCAGACTTTTACTGACTACAACAACCTACCCGTGTTCCTTCAGTTGCCTGTGTGCCAAGGGCCACGGTATCTCTTTCGAACAACCCGCACCCCTGGCAGACCATTAAGAAGCGATTTCGTCAGATATTTTTGTGTTTGACAAGGATATCACATTCTAAAATTAATATTAATCACCCATCTACGATAAACCAAATGGAAGAATAATATAATTCTAAAACACAGCAAAGATATTATCCAGTTGGAATATTAATAGACGTAGTTATTATCTATTATCCAAAACAAATTGTTCCGTCCATCAAGCCGGTATCAATCTCCCTTTGAAGCCGCAATAATGAATTCTATCAAATGAAGCTCATTTTCATCAAGTTCAAAAAGTTAACGAAGTTCTATCTGATTTCCAACCTATCAATTATCTCCGCCTATTGTTTTCATTTCGGAAACATCAAATAAAATGACTTCCTAAAATGTTATTATTGGAATCTGGCAATCTACTTGTTTGAAATTTTGAGTGGATTAATTTTAACATGGGTAAGTACTTGTTTGGTATCCCTATTTTCTGGTTCAGTTGATTTGGTATCCAATTTTAATCATGGTTAACTTTGAAGAGCGTGAAACATAACTTGAAAGTTATATTTATGGTGATCCGTTATAAATTCAGGAATACGTAGGTATAATCCGATAAATTAATTGTACTTTTAAATAATAGACTGACTTCAACTGTCTGGATCATACATAATCAACCTATAAAGTTCCTACTGCTAGGACACAGGCGTCTTTGTGATACAGAGTGGGCTGTAAACCACCACAAGGGCCAAGTGCGGGTTGGTGGATGTCACATGTCTTCGATTTTTTTGTTCTAAGAAATGCCAGTTTCGTCTCGATATTTTCCTTAACCGTTTCGAGATTGGGCACGCCGCGATTGCGGCGGTAAGTCCCCTCTTTGAGGAGTGGCTTGAGAGGCGGCATGGCGTCCTCACCTTCCGCCTGACACAGGTCCTCACCGGACATGGCTGTTTCGGGAGGTTCCTGTTTCGGATAGGGCGGGAGGAAACGCCCGGGTGCTTCCATTGCGAAGATCGCCCAGAGGACACGGTGGAGCATACGGTGGAGGTCTGCCCGGCTTGGGTGGAGCACCGCCGTGTCCTCGTGGAGGTGATCGGCGGAGGCGATCTCTCGCGTCCGACCCTGGTCCAGGCCATGGTATGGAGCGAGAGGGCATGGCTGGCAGTCGCCTCCTTCAGCGAAGCAGTTATGCTCGCAAAGAGGGAGGCGGCGCACGTGAGGGAGATGCAGTACATGCGCCCTCACAGCCGTGGCCTTCGCAGGAGACGCCCAGGGCGTCGGGAATCCCAGGCTGATTCCCGGCCACCGTAGGCGCGGGCTTGCCGACGGCGAGTTATGGGTAGCTCGCTGTCCGGTAAGGACCAAGCCCGGGTCGACGGCGCGTTGTGTTCCACGCGCGCCTCAAAGAGATGTCATCAGCAACTGATGGGGCCCGCAAGGGCCGATGCCTGCCAGGGGTGCGGGTTGTTCGAAAGAGATACCGCCGCCCCTGGCACACAGGCAACTGAGGGAACACGGGTGGGTTTTAGTCAGTAAAAGTCTGACACGCCCTCCCGCTCCGCCCAGAGCGGGAGAAGTTATTTGATGATTTCCCACCCAAAAAAAAAAAACCGTTTCGAGATCCAGGCAATGAAATAAATTACACAAAGTAAAACGCCTACCTGGGTTCGAATCCACGTCCTACAACTCGTAAGTAAGAGCAGATACCAGGGCATCCACTGCTCACTACTGTCAGTATAATCAAATGCAATTTTTTGACGGTTCTATGAAATTTCTATACAACGTGTAATGGAAAGGGTATATACATACCAAGGGCACGGCTTCTTTGGATGATATCAAACGATACTGGAAGGATTTTTTAATCCTATCTCGACAAGTTCGGAAGTTATAAGATTTTTTAATACATTGATACCAGATTAAATTGAAACAAACACATCACTCCGAAGAGATTTATCGTGATATTGGCAAGTAACGTGAAAAGTTATTGACCTACGTAGTGCGGTGACATAATTGTTATGATTTGAATTTGAGAAACTAATGAAACCGAAAATTTGGTATCAATTCTTAGAGTATTTTATTCTGAGCTGAAACTATGTATAGTGAGTATATACCAGCTGTTATCTTTATTGCTTAAGGATAGCAATAGGGTTTCTATTACAATTATACAGTAATTAACTAGCTTTTGCCCGCGACTCCACCCGCCTGGATGTCTGTTATTGCGTAAAAAAGTACCCTATGTCCTTCTCCATATTTCAAGCTATATCTCTGCTAAATTTCATGACGATTGGTTCAGAGGTTTAGGCGTGAAATCGTAACACACAGATTGACAAAGTTACTTTCGCATTTATAATATTTAATATATATCATCATCTGCCTAGCCTTTTCCCAACTATGTTGGGGTCGGCTTCCAGTCTAACCGGATGCAGCTGAATACCAGTATTTTATATGGAGCGACTGCCTATCTGACCTCCACAACCCAGTTACTGGGTAACACGATACTCCTTGGTAAGACTGGTTGTCAGACTTTCGGGCTTCTGACGACCCGTAACGACTGATAATATTTAATATATATAGTAGGGATTATTTCCTTGACTTTATCTAGCGCAGTAGCCATAGCGCTTCCTGGTTCAAGTAAGTAGGTAATAAAATCTTTCAACCCTATCAAGTGTCCTAGTTAACCACCTTCTCACCACCAGGTAAACAACGGCATACCAGTCGACGATCTCCCCCGCCTGGTCTGCGCGTCAGGCCGCACGGAATCGGCAGTAGCCAAGATCCTGGATGACCTGGAGTCCAGGACTGTGGACGCTGAGATGGTCCGTTTACTCCACGCTATTCATGATGATGATATCGCTGGGCATGTTGTTAGGGGATACACGCTTTTGGGTAAGTTAAAGACACTACTGGAGGCTTTGGCAACATTGTTAGGGCTCAGAGCATTTTGTGGGGCAGTTTCTAAGCCAGATATGTAAGAAAGTGGCTTTTGTCGAAGTGATAGGTTGTTCTGTCAACAAAGTTGAAAGCACGATTCTCTAGAATATTCCGAACAATTATAATAGACGACGAAATCTTCGATGGCGGCAATCAAATGCTCTAGCTCGAGTACTCATTAAATTAAGAACGCATTGTCTCCCAAATAGATGAACATTTTCTTGCTGGTAAAATGTGATTTTAGAGTATCAACGGGATCTCCAACTAATTGGTTTATTGTTATGGTAATTGGGAGGAGTAGTTTGAAAACTGATCTAATATTAATTGAAATACTAATTTTCTTCCTTACAATTTTTTTTTTTGCCCTACCCAAATATTGCGAATTGATGCTGTACACTCGGCACATCTCTAGTAACACTTAAACTGCGAAATATTGCCACGACATAAAGGCACTTTGAATACCAATTTTTTTTTATAAAAAAAAAGACTTTGTCACACACTAGGAATTTCTCCTGTATTGTGGGTGCGTTTACAAACATTTAAACTCACATACACAAACACCCAGACCAAGAATAACTACTTGTAGGTCATACAAATATTTGTTCCGTGCGGGAATCGAACCCACGACACGCAGCGCAGCAGCCAATCGCATAACCACTGCGCCAACCGTGCCGTCAACAAATAAAAAAAATAAAAATTTGTTACTAATACATTATGGTTGACTTTACAATAACTGTTTGCTAGCTTATGTTAAGCGCTGAGCAAAGTTACTGTTATAGTTGCATCACACATGGTCCAAAATCGCTTGACACATCACATGAGTGTCACTTTTTGACAAATGTAGAACTGCATATTAACCCCCCTGTTCTTTTCAGGATCAACCCCCACGAAGAGCGTGTCCCTTGCACGTGAGATCCAGTACTTCTCAGGAGTCCGCCGTCCAGTATGGTTTGTGTACTCTGGCATGGGCTCGCAATGGGCTGGTATGGGCAAGGAGCTGATGAGGATCCCGGTCTTTGCTGCAGCTATTGAGAAGTAAGTCAACTAATAAAAACTACAAAAATATTGGTTGTAAAAGCTCGATAAGGGCCAGAGCAGACCTTATATTTTTCGCATAGCGTTAGGCAATTTTTAGCATCGGCGACCAAACGCATTGCCATAGAGTAGGAATTGCGTCTGCTTTGTTCCTAGGATTGGTTCTCAAATGTGTTAGCAAAAAGTGGTTGAGTGATTCCAGCTCTCAGCTTAAACAGTTTCTTCAGGTCTAAAAGCTACGTATTAATCCTACTAGTGGAAATATGATTGTTATTCATCAGATGGTCTGGTATTCGAAGTTCCTTTTTAAAACGAATAGGATGCAACCCCAATCACTGTCGATACCACTGGCCACCACTGCTCTTGATACCAATTGGCCGTCACCGAGTATATCATTGGAAAATCATTTTTTGCAAGAGCTATGTAACTCCCAAGAGAGACTCCATTCTACAAATAACGTAATACATGATCAGCTTCTGCATGCAATGCAATTAAGAGAGCTCTTGCATGCATTTGAAGTTGCGAGTCAGTGCTAATGCAATTACCATCTGCGCTCACTAATCCGTTAAATATAATCAAATAACTTCCTTTGGTTCGGTTTTAGAACTTACGAGAGTATGTACACAAGGGAACAAAGGAATAACCTAGTTATTTGAGTTTATTTTCAACCAATAGAAAATTTGTGTTCTGTACCGGAGTTTTCTTGTTGTTTTTTGACGGCTTTTTAGAGTTGTGTGAGTTTCGTTGCTGGCCATTCTCACTGTATATCTATTACGTATGTCGAACCGAATTTTGATAGTAACAAGTTCATGTTGAACCACACATAGTGAAGGGTATCGCAATTAGGATTAATATTTTCCCATGCACAGTATTGATTTAATTGGCGTGCACAAGTGTCTTTTATAATATCTACTTACATAAATAAACATTTCATTTCATGATTTTGCTGACTGCAAAAATACGTTTGTATTACACAGTATTTCTCAAAAATATTTTGTAATAAAATTTCTACATGTATATCTGTAATTTATATGAGTATTAGTAATAAAATACTCTTAATTATATTAAATTAATAAAGAGTATTCTATTCGATTCGATTACTGTGGTTGTAACGGAAAACAACCCATTTCATATCATACAAAATCTGTTAGAAACACACGCTTCAGTGCATTAAAAATAAAAGCCCATTTAGTATAACATAATAGTCGTCACGACCATAAGAGAACAGTCGCTGAAGTGTTTCACCTGTACCTATGTCTTTGATCGCATAGTTTGAAAACCATCCCACCCTTCAATGTCTAGTAACCGAACTAACTCCTGAATTCGTCACCCAGGTGCCACAAAGCCCTTGCACCTAAAGGAGTAAACCTGACGAAGATCATCACTGACTCAGACCCCAAGATCTACGATAACATTCTCAACTCCTTCATCGGTATCGCAGCGGTACAGGTCGGTCTCACCGATGTCCTCAAGACTATTGGCGTTGAACCTGATCACATTATTGGTGAGTTTGACCTTTTAAAATAATTATTTGTCATCCTCATGCCTAGCTTTTTCCCAACTTTGTTGGGGACGGCTTCTAGTCTAACCGAATGCAGCTCCAGTATTTTATATGGAGCCATAGATAGTTGACAGAATTTCAGGCTTTTGACGACCGTAATAAATTTCAAAAGTGCTGAAAGTGCCAAGCTCGTAGCCAAATTCTGGGCTGACTGTATTTAGGCTATGCTTGGAGTTTCCCTGCGTGATCGAATCAAGAATGAAGACATCCACAGGAGAACCAAGGTAACCGACATAGCCCGAAGAATTGTCAAACTTAAGTGGCAGTGGGCAGGGCACATTGTTCTCAGAACAGATGGCCGATGGGGCCGAACGGTTCTGGAGTGGCGACCGCGCACCGGAAGACGTAAAGTTGGAAGGCCTCCCACAAGGCGGACCGATAACCTTGTGAGGACCGCAGGAGTCCGCTGGATGCAGGAAGCACAGAACCAGTCGAAGTAGCGGAGCTTGGGGAGGCCTATGTCCAGCAGTGGACGTCTTTCGGATGAAATGATGATGATGATGATGTATTTAGGTTACTATCAACATGCTAATAAGAAGATGACTTTCAAAATCTAAAATGACAACGGCTTAACGTGCTTTCAGTGGCACGGGGGCAAGCATTGCTTAACCTGATTGGTCAACCCGTGCGGCTCCTATTACTTAGCCACGAGCCCCATCCAATCCGTACCATCCGTTCCGTGTGGTGCCGGACGTAAAAGAATTGCACCATCCCATTTCTTTCCGTGGGTGTCGTAGAAGGCGACTAAGGAACAACCTAGAAAATGGGCAGCAGCGTTCACTATGCATTTGACTACCATACTGCGATCTCCAACCCGCCTGTCAAGCGTGCCAGACTATAGCGAATCCCCCCCTTTTGGCGGAGGCTTATGTCCAGCAAGGACGTCTTTCGGCTGATATGATGAGCCCTATCCAATACAAAGCACAATACTTATTTGTATGAATTCAAAATATTGCTTACAATATCTTCAAAAGATTATTAACCTTTTGAATAAATACCTAATTGTTTGTTGACAAAGGGAGAATTTTTCGATGTAAAAAATTGTCGGACACTTTCAATGATTTTTCCAGAAAATTAAACTTTCACGCTGGGAGCGCTTCTAATATAAAGCGGTTTTGTTCCTTAGATAGTTCTATTAGATAGGACTTTTCTGTTAAGGCACAATTATGTACAAAAATATACTAAGCGGAAGCTTGTGTAGCTTCGTCGCTGTAATTCTGACTTTACGAGACGATTTCTTTCTAAATCTCGATTTGTCATATATTATATGCTTTTGTCGGGTTTATGTGTAACAGATAACCGTGTTTCAACAGGTCACAGCGTCGGTGAGCTTGGTTGCGCGTATGCCGATGGCTGCTTCACCGCTGAAGAGATGATTCTATCAGCATACAGCAGAGGTCTTGCCTCCATCGAGACGCCCTTCATCAAGGGATCCATGGCAGCAATCGGTCTTGGATATAGTCAGGTAATTGGAGACAATTATAATCTTATTATATACAGGATACGTTTTTAACCAGTGCGCAAACTGTAGCCATGAATTCAGCATATCATTCTAGACCCCCAGCGCAGAAATTTTTCGTCAGTTACACAAAAATAAATCAGCTTTTCCATACATTTTGACGATCTTTTGATAAATCTGAAACTAGCGCACTGATTAAAAACTTATCCTGTATACAGGTAACCATGTATTCAGTAATATTGATTCTGAAACCCTGCGTTGCAAGTTTTGGTCGGTTATTAAAAAAAATATCTGTTGTTTCATAGAAAAGTGCAATGCCCACCAGTAAAAAGTTACAAATAGCTAAAAATTTCGACACACGTTCAGAATCATTTACTGTATTTAATTAAATTCAGAACCTCAGATAACAAGTTTTGGAAACACTAACTGACGCAATTCAAACTTTGTCATGTATTACATTCAATTCATTTCATCATGAATCAATTCATGAATGTTTAAATTGCATTGCATCCAATTGAAACTTTGTCATGTATGATACATGAATGTTTAAATTGCACTGCATTCGATTTTTCAGGACCTTTTTACCACAAGCGGTCAATCAAAACCAACTCAGTCTATACATAAAACGCTAAAGTAGATTATAAAAGAGGAAATATATAAAAATATTCTAAGATCGAAAAAACGTGTGTCTTGAAATTCTGTTGCAGTTAACCTTTTAACGTCTGCTTGTGTTCGTTTTCTTTGCCTATTCAAAACATTGAGTCTGTATGATAACCAGTAAGGAATAAATCAAGATACTCATCTTAACTATCATAGGTATTCCTCGAATATAATAATTATCTGCTGCACTAACATAATTATTTATATGTCACTATATGTCAACGTGGCTTTATTTTGAACAATGCACCGTCCTTAACGACCCCAACAACAAAATGCTATATTCTTGATTCTTCTAGATCAAAACCATGTGCCCACCTGAGATCGAGGTGGCCTGCCACAACGGCCCCGACTCCAGCACCATCTCAGGACCTGCTGACATCATGAAGACCTTCGTCGCCAAGCTTAGCGCTGAAGGCATCTTCGCCAAAGAGGTGCCATGCTCCAACATCGCTTACCATTCCCGTTATATCTCTGAAGCTGGTAAGAAATATTTTATAGCATATTGTTATGGCTATCCTTTCAAAAGGGGTGTTTAGTACCTACACCACACCGTGCACGGAGACCATAGATATAAGAAAGGAGACGGAGACGACTGGGTGGTCCCTGCCGGCGCGGCGTGGCAATTCAGTACTCTGTGACTTATACTCCATACCCACATTGCAGTAGTTATTGATATAGGACGAAAACAGGAGGCGACTCTATTGGTTCTAATGATGAAAATCAAATTTATTACTAAGGAAATTCTAATGGGAAATCCCAATAACGTTTTGCTCGACTCCGGGATCGGAACCATTCAGAACTTTACGCTCAGCTGTCCAATAGCAAAGCAATTCGAAAGCAATCGAATATTTTCATTAACTTGTATTTCCGGGTTAAGATGAAGTGTCAAAACGTTACCAAGAGCTTTATCGTTAAGTAAATAGAAATTTTAAGTAACAAACTTATTTGTAAGACCAGGACTTGCGCTGATAATAAAGTTATTAACGTCTGAAAAGTTTTAGAAACTTTTCGTTTTGTCAAAGTTTTGTTTATTATCCTTTTCTCTAATTTGTTGATATGAAACGGTAACTCCAATTACAAATAATAAAGTTTTCAAACTTGATGGTTGTTCTTTGTAATACCTGGTGATAAAAATTCATAATTTGTGTACAGAAGTGACATATTTTCGTCAAATGCTGGACGTAAGCCCCTCTTAGGTAATGCAAGAATACAAAGGATTGAGAAATTAATTTTAAAGCCTTCTGTATTTAACTGCTGGATATTATAGATGCGTGTCAACAATATACGGACTTTAAAATCCTAATATGTTTTTAGGCCCAACCCTGCTGAAATACCTGAGGCAGGTCATCAAGGACCCCAAGGCTCGCTCAGAGAAGTGGGTGTCCACCTCACTGCCTCAAGCACAATGGAAAGACCCCAAGGCTGCACTATCTTCAGCTGAATACCACACTAACAATTTACTGGTAAGTCATCTGTCTGCCTTTCCTCAACTATATTGGTGTCAGATTCCAGTCTAACCAGATGCAGCTGAATAACAGTATTTTAAATAAAGCGACTGCCTATCTGACCTCTATATCAAGTTGCTTGGTGACCTAATACCCTTTATTAATAATTTTCTGACAAGAGTTCTCTTCAAAATAATATTTTCGTAGAAAATACAGCATCTCTTTGTAGACTCTTCAAATATTTTTCTTTGAAACAATTGGAATAGTCTAGACTAATAGCGGATCCCTAAGAGGATTGTTTAGTCGACGATGATTTAGACGTAGTAGGTACCTATTACATAATTTTAACTATAATTTAATTATGAAACCTAACTATTGTTGTTTACTTTTGTAAAGTAAAACATTATTAACGAAAATTTATAGTTCAGGCGAAACTACCGATTCCAACTTTCGATCGCTCGATCTAGAACAACATGCCAAAGTGATCCAAGAATCGTCATTAATTCCGATTATTTTATACAAGATGTAATTTAAAATTTGTCATTTAGACTCACTGGTAGCTAACCACATGCACAGTCACGGACACTAATGTATACGCTTACCAACTTTTAAAAGTGATTTTCTCCTCTTGTACTGATTGTAATTTTATGTTGTTATGAAAATAATATTTTGGAACCCACTCTATAATGAAATACGTAGGTTATCTTAAGGTTGCATTAATTATTTAAGAGAAAATCACTTTTGAATTTGGCGTTTGTTATGTGTATACATATTAAAGCTCGTGACTGTACGTACAGAAACACTAGCATCCAATTCTACAAAAACCATCTGTAAGATGTCTTTGTTTGATAAAACCTCAGTAAGTAGATCCCATGAACGTGTGCTAGGTTGTTACTAACTGGTCCATCTCCCACAGAGCCCAGTCCTCTTCGAAGAGGCAGCCCGCCTGATCCACCCGAACGCGATCACCATCGAGATTGCGCCGCACGGCCTCCTGCAGGCAATCCTGCGCAGGTCGCTGAAGAAGGACGTCATCAATATTCCGCTGACGCAAAGAAACCACAAGGACAATGTGCAAGTCATGTTTACGGCGTTCGGAAAGTGAGTTTAGAGATTTATTTTTAACTCGACCGTAAGTAAATCTGACATTGAAGTTATTTCTTACTGCATTAACTACCATGGTAAGAAGCGAAAACCAGCATAGTTCTTGTAACAATATACAATTTTGGTCATCAATTTAACATTATGCATAACATAGTTTTGGCTTTTCCCTTCCCTTTTTTGGCTGGAGACCAGCAGAAATCTTCTTTTCATCGTCATCCCTTTTATTTGTGCAAAAACCTCAAACTACACTGACACTATTTCTGCAAGTAGTAACATCGTATTTATTCCGCAGACTGTACGAGTCAGGTCTGAACCCGCACCTCGCCAACATCTACCCACACGTGCCATTCCCTGTGTCTCAGGGAACGCCCATGATTTCTCATCTCGTCGAGTGGGAACACAGCGAAGATTGGTAAGTAGACAAAAAGTTAACTTATTACCTACTCTCAAAATTTATTTAAAAAGGTTTGACCCAAAACGTTTATAACTTCAACATTTTTCTCATTAGCCAAAATCATTTTATATATAAAAAAAAGGACAGACAGCAGATTTTACTTAACTATGTTCATTAACAGTCGTTAACATTTAACGTCGAATTGTGTTTTAGACTACCTAAATATTTAATTAGACTAGGTAAAGAACAAATTAACATTAATTTTCATTCAGTCTGTCACTTGAAAGAGAAGACAAACCTGAAGATATTTAAACACGACCACCTGACGTCCCAACCTAATTTTAGTCTTCAAATTATTCTTAACATTGAAACACGTTCCAAGGCTAAGCTACCCGAAAAGCCACTACCTACGCAGCCAAAACTTCAGTTCCAATAAAGACCCGGTTATATTAATCGCCGCCCATCCGTCAGTTGGCCACAAACAAATCGTTGGGGTGTGATCTATAGTAGCCACTTTGTAGGAACTTCCATATACCGGGACGTTAACGGCTATTTTTCAAAAAGTACTGGCCAATTCCATTTTTGAAGTGATTGATTAACTTGCGATTGGTGCATTGCGGGTTGCGGTTAGGAGGGAATTAAAAATGGTTGTGGTGCATTTTGTGCGGAGTTCGGGATATGAATGGTTAGAAAGTGTTAGCCTTTTCTTAGAATTATGACGGAAAATTATGTATCCAATTTCAGGTGCACATTAAAAAAAAGTCTTTGTTGAAAAGTCATTGCAGGATTTCATTTATTAAGAGCGTTCATCCGGCGCGGGCTGGCAACGTCGCATTTCAAGTGGTTTTTCGTGATTATTTTAATAAATATAAATAAAAGTACTATTTTTTTTCACCCAAGCACTAGATCGTTCGTATTTATAAGTTAGTATGCTATTTTTTTACAGTTGTTTTGGTAATTAGTTATAAAAATCGACAACCCATCAATTATTTTCTATTTGCAGTACTTATTACGATTAAATGTTTTTATTGAAGTGTAAATGTTAAAAATAATTATAAGTACTTCGATTCACATTTAATGAAATAATCACGACAAACACTATAAATGTGAACACTAGAATTGGGCCAGCTCGCGCAGGATGAACGCTCTTAAATTCTAGAGATACGGGCCTTCAGTCAATTCTTTACCGATGTTTTATCTTTGACTTTACTGAAGTAGCATTTAACTCAAAAAAAAAAAACAGATAGACGTAGCTCTTTGATATTCATGTCACTGGAATTCTATTCTATATAATGAAGAACATTGCATTCCTTACCCAATTTCGTAGACAAGTAAAAACTCTTTTGAAAATGTTTTAAGATTATTTTCTTCACGAACAACATTTTGTGTGTTGTTTTCTTACAGTTCCTCAAGGGTTAAACACAATCTACTTGATGGATTATCTTAAGACTTGAATACCTCTTAGCCAAGCTCAAACACTTGTTGAAAGTAATTGTGGATTCAACAGCTAGTTTGAGTGTGGGATCGATAGCTTGTGCATTGAGAATAGATTGGTAATAGTTTCAACACGATGTCTAAAGTTGGATGTAATAGATTCTTTGATAACCTTGAGTAACTACGGTAATCTTTCTTTAGGAATAAACTCAACAGTATAGACCCTATCATCTCTTACCATTACAGCTTCCTATTTAAAAACATCTAGAGGTGATAATCCCACAATATGCACCCTAATTGCGTATCACACGATCAATCACAATCTGTTTCATTTTGACAATTCAACAATTTTCATTGCGTTATTTTCGTTGCTGAGCAGACACATTTTTCGAAAATACGAAGCAATGGATTAGCAAACTGTTTTAAAATTATTCAGATTATGCTTGATCGTGCGTTACGCAGTTAGGGTGCTGAAATATCTTCAATTTATCAAGTTTCTTTTAACGCAACGAAATAAAAATTAAAAATAATAATTTAATTAAATAATAGAAAGGTGAAATGCAGCCACACAAAATTATATAGGTGGCACAGATAGACATTAAACATAGCTCAAATCAAATTATCAATAAAATCTGGCTCAATGCGTAACTTATACTAAAAATCAATTTTATTGATAGAGTAGTAAGTCACAATATTATGCTTAAAGACGATATCATAGCAGTCTTCAAAGTAAAACGAAATATATCTTTTGGCATAAAAACAGGATGAAAAAATCGGTGTTTATGGAGGTTTATAACGTAACACTTTGTCTCCAGGTACGTAACATCTTACAAGGCTCAAGAGAAGATGAAGTCTGGTGAGAGGACCGTCAGGATGTCCATCGTTGATGAGGACTGCGAGTACATGGCTGGACACGTTGTCGACAGTAAGTAGACTCAGACTATGTATTTATGACCTAAGAAAAAAACAACCACGTGTGCTCGGACGTAAAAAAATTGCAGCGAGATTTTATAGCTCACTGAATTTTTAACATTTGGTGTTGAACTGAGCATTGCGGATCAGAGAGCATCCGAGAACGTCGAAAAAAAAAAGTTTATTTGGAACAACTAACTTTGGAACAAAAAACACACTGTATGGTTTTTTACATCCGTGCAAACATGGAATTGCTATCAGGTCGTCAGGCTTGTGATCATTATGAAACCGCTTTAAAAATTATCGTGATGATGGTTCCTATGTTTCGGAAAAGAATATGTTTACGAAAAATATATTTATAGATTATGTACATAAATCTATGGATTTTAAATTTCAATATCACCCTTTGCTTTGCAAATATAAGACAAGTGCGTAACCTGATTTCTTACCAGAGATCCTATTCAATAAACGTCAACGCTCCTTTCTACCATATTGTTTTTTTCAGCACCTGTTTTACAGTAAATCACCATAATATTTTATTTCCTCTTTTCCACCTTAGGCCGTAACTTATACCCTGCTACCGGGTACCTGGTCCTGGTCTGGGAGACCCTCGGTATGATGATGGGAGAGCTCTACACTGAAGTGTCGGTGGTATTCGAGAACGTGCGCTTCCAGAGAGCCACCAACATTCCCAAGGAAGGAAACCTTGAGTTTATCATTATGATCCAGAAAGGCAGTGGTAACTTTGAGGTGAGATATTGCAGTAGTTTTTTATTTTATGACCTGAATCACCACCTTTTGACTAATCCAGGATTTACTGACACTTAGTCAGTAATTACGGCATTAAGGCTAAAATTGGACAGGGCGGGTCATGTCAGCCGTATGCACACTGCATAGTTACCCGCTGGGCAACAGTGTCCACATGGCGAGCGTCTGAGGGTGGAAAGTCTTGGGGGAAGCCTTCGCTCAGCACTTCGACAGTGTAGGCTAATAAAAAATCAGTAAACTTCTTTGGCAGATTTGTAGTTGGGCCAATTTTGCTTTAATCAGATCTAGCCTTCTCAATGATGCCTTAGGATTTTTATTCATTTTTTGCTGTAACTATACATTTAACGACATTGCAAGTTTTCTGTGATTTTCTAATACATTCAAGCCCAGGCAGTTTTTTTAAACAAAAGTATGTAACTGCGGTAGAGTAAAAAAAAAAACTGCGTTCCTATTAAAACTGTTTTTCGTCTTGCTTTACTTGGTACAAACGATTTCCATTTTCCCCTAGATCGTAGAAAGCGGTGCCTCAATCGTGACTGGTCGCATCTACGCCAAGAAGAATGTCGGTCAGGACTACCGAGTGCTTCCGAACTTGCACGAAGTCACCGGCCCCGGCATCAAGCATATGCTTACCAAGGACTTCTACAAGGAACTGCGTCTTAGAGGATACCAGTACAGGTAAATATAACTTATTTATGACTGCCAAAGAGGTAGATGACAGTTGAAAAAATAAAAAAACACGGTCTTAGATTCCGTTACATATACCGGAACAAATTAATTAAAATAGCTGACAATGCTTTTTGCACGTGTTGTGTATCGATAACGGAAACTAAGGAAATCAAGCTACTATTACTCCTAATGGATAGTTAGATATGGTTTTTGGAAATTCGTAAAAAATGTCTAAGTTCCGCGAAAAATTACAAATAAAGTTTTTTTTTGTTTCATTCGTTTTCGATATAAAGTATTGCCAGCTAATTTAATTTGACCCTGTGTATAAAAGTGTGTTAAAAAAATAAGAAATATAACGGTAGTTAACAGTACTTCTAAGATATATTACACCAGATAAAACAAGAAATGCTTAAAATGAATAAAACAGAGTAACCACAAACACATACAAACGAATCAAATTAATAAAAAGCTTGTAAAAAGATTTGAAAAGCGTTTGCTTCGCTCCATTGCAAATTCATGAACGTTGAAGCGAACGTAGGGTCTGACATTAAATCATAGCATAACAAGTTAAGTGATGTCTGATCTTGGTTACTTAGATGTTTAAACATGTTTTGCATTTGAGTAGTATTACTATTTTCTATGAATAAAACACAAATAAGAACTACTTAAGTGCTTTTTTCGGTATTAATTTAGTCAAAACCGTAAGATATATTTCAACTTCTGTCTTAATTTTAAATAGAAACACGAAATATCTTTCAAGTTAAGCTAAGTTAGCAATTAGAAGCTAGAAGGGTAGTGTTGGAAATTACTTATCCTGGGATACCTTCGTTAACTTTTAGCTAACTTAGCATTGTATTTTAACGAGACTGCGTACTTAAGCTGAAGACTTATTTATTTATTCATATTTTATGTACCTACGTATTAAGAGTTTGAGACCAACAATTTAAATACTTAGTAATTCTTGTAACGCTCAGATCAAGTACACTGGCATATTCGTCTAACTTTGACTTAAAAATAGAAATTGGTTAGTTTATCCAGATATAATCAACGACGAAATAGAGAGTTCTAAATTAATAATTTTAACACGGTAGTAGAAAACTAAGCATCTTCAAAAAGTATATTGCCATAGCAACCGGCCGAGTGCTTTTCATTCACTGATTTCTTGTAGGGAGCTATATTGGATTGGATAAAAGCAAAACATCATCATAATCTATCTAGCCTTTTCCCTATGATGGGGTTGGCATCTCGTCTAACCGGCTGCAGCTTAACACCAGTATAAAATACATTTTATCTTATTAAACCTATCACAATATCTTACTCTTTCCTCTTCCAACAGTGGTCTCTTCCGTGGAGTCCTCGGCTGCAACGTCGAGGGTACCCGTGGTCGTCTCTCCTGGGTTAACAACTGGGTCACCTTTATGGACTGCATGCTGCAAATGAAGATCATCGGTCAGGATACCAGGGGACTGTTCGTTCCCACCAGGATCGAGAAGCTCTCAATCGATGCCACTATGCACTACAACGCCATCTCTAAAATGAACCCTGATTCTACTAGGAATTCGTTCGAGATCCGCGTGTATCCTGATGTCGATGTCATCAGGTGAGGCATTAGGTTTATTTTTTCTTTTAATTTTAAATTGCTGTTTAATCTATGGTATCATTCAAAAACTTCGCTCATTTCTTCAAATTCTCCTTAAACTTTCTCATGTGCATATGTTATAAATCCTACTACATCCTACTATATCTATACAACTATACAGATAAATAAAATTGGATTGTCTGTTTGTAATATTAAAATAACCGCTTTTTACTAAATGCATATGAAAATATATATTATGTTGGCATATGTATCGTGTTTGCACACGGTACATTTACCAACATAATATATATTTTTTCCATTTTTGTCTGTCTGTCTTTCTGAAACGGCTGGACCGATTTTGACGGGACTTTCACAGGCAAAAAGCTGATCAGCTATTAACTATTTTATAAATTTTAAATAGAATTTTAGAAATTTGTTTTTATTAATATACACCGAGAAGTTTTAATGATTGTTTTCCCGCGGCAGAACAACTTTCCTTAGGGAGTACTTTCGAAGCAAAGAGTAAAAGTAAAAAAATAGATTTTTTTGTTTTAAAATAATTAAAAAAATATTAATCAACTCGATAAAATACTACTGAATGGTATCTCTAGAGGTAAGGTACTACTCGAATCGCACGCACCGCCGACAAAGGGAACAGCGGTGCATAAATATGTTCAAAGCAAAATAAACTTTCGCACGTGGTGATTTTTCACAATGGTTAATCTGCCATTTTTTGTTTCTAATATTTTATTTGTTTAAAAAACGATTGTATTACCAAGATAAAACCATTTCGCTGCGGGAAAACAACCATTTAAATTTCACAGTGTATATAATATAAATAAATTATAAAAAATAACTATTCCGCGCAGACGAAGTCGCGGGCACAGCTAGTAATATTATAAATGTGAAAGTTTCGATGTTTTGTTACTCAATCACGGAATAATAGCTGGACGGATTTCGATTAAATTTGGCACGCAGGTAGTTTATAACCCGGTTTACCACATTGGATACCTTTTATCTCAATAGTACATTTCCATGGGATAATTTCGACCTACACGCGGGCGAAGCGGCTGGCAAAAGCTAGTAAGAAATAAATTCACTGAAACATGACTGATATAACAGCTATTGGTGATTATTTTCGTCCTGTAGATAAAGAAGGGATTAGTTCCTTTCGCATAAGACTGCCCATATCTCTGTGTAAAATTATCCTTTCAACTGTTTCCCAATTATAATGATCCCTCCCGAAATAAGGCAACAAACAATTCCCAAAATAACAAGTAACGAACAAAATTGCGATAAACTAAACAAGGATATTTGTATTACCGTCCAATTAATCTTACGATAAACGACATTACAAAGGGCAGTATTCATTCCAAGGCCTTGAGTTTGAGAGTACAAATATGACAAGCTATCGGTAAAAATATAATTTCATGAAAGAAAATTGGGACCATTATGTTAAAAACGGTACAAGGATAGGGTAAAGTTTTATCAATGTCGGTCCCTTTTGTCATCAACATCATTATCTGCCCAGCCCTTTCCAACTATGTTGGAGTCAGCGTTCTGTCTGACCGTATGCAGATCCTTCTTGTAATAGATATAATGCATTGAACAGACAAAAGCGCCCAGAGATCGTCTAATTGAAAACTGCACGCTCTCCCCTGCTTGTTGTATATACATTTTAAATTTTCAATGTTTGCACTGAAATTTTAGCGAAGGGTGCACTCTATTTCGCTTTTAAATAATGAGACAATTATTACACGACCCTTTTTTACCTACAATGTTAAAAAAATAATACAGTTTGCACTTATTTAATGCTAATGCTTACCACTCTCATACACATCACATACTCTTGCACAACTTGGGCAGATAGTCTTAGTGTCAAGCTGACTGCTGACAGCAAGTAACTCGTAAAGCTTGACACCGCGGTAGTAGCTACTGCAAGTTCTATAACTTGAAACTTGTGTGACTAAAGCGCGCTCTATATTATGTCTTCATACTTAAAAGACCCAAGTAATTACCTCTTCTACTTCGCGACAACCCTTATAAATTAAGTATTTAATCAACCTTTTATTGGGCGACTGTTCAATGTATTGATAGCCATGTGGTTAGGAATTAACACGATTCAATCTTATTTGTTTGTTACCGGATATTTATTTGATACTTTTCATACGGATTTCAAAAAGAAATGGTTAGTTGGCTTGTAATGACTAGTTTGTAGAAGACATAACAAAAACTGGATAGCAAGTAGATACGCATGTGAGGGGTAATGGTACCCCTTCCATGTGTAGATAGTGACTATTGTGAGGTAAAAACCCCGCACACTCCGGTCTTATCCCCAAAGCCCGGGCGCGTTTTGAGGGGTTCACACCGAAAAAAAAAAATAGTTCGCTCGTGATAATAAAAAAAAAAACCTACTAATATAAATGTGAAAGTTTGGATGTTTGATACTCAGTCATGGAAAAACGGCTGAGGGGATTTAAATGAAATTAGACAAACAGATATAAACTATTTGTGCTTAATTTCATCCTGGATTAACACATGGGATCTTTGTACCAGTCGTACGTTCCCGTGGGATAATTTTCGACCTCCACGCGGCCGAAGACGCTGGCGAAGGCTAGTAAAAAATAAAATTAAAACTACACAGATAAGTATCAAGCAGTTTAATACAAATTTTCTTCTAAAAACTGTCGAAAAAAACATCGGCAAGTGTTATTGCGGATGTACGCGTTGAAACCTGACCTCGATAAATCTAAGGCAAAGTTATTTGAATACCAAAACCTACCTCTAAATTACAATCACGTACAAATTGTTTACGAGCTGTTTACACAGACTTCAGTCTCTTGGGATGAAAAATTAAATATTTAGTCATGTAGCTACCAACCAGCCCCTATTTTATACCTTCGTCATACATTGGGCACGAGAAATAGTTTTTCTGATATCCCTGGGGATCATCTCAATTTTCTAGTACAAATATTGGAATCTAAACCTAACGTAAAAAGAAAAAAGTAAATTTCAAGAAAAATAATACGTAAGTTGCTTCAGAAAATAAAATTTGTGTCGTTGTCTTTCGTATGATCTGCCTTCAGTGTAATTCGATTAAAAGTAAAAACTTTGTTTTCTTAAGAACTTATAAATATATATGTTACCGGCCAAACCCGATTTCAGGCCAAACTAGTTTGTCCTAGGCCAAACTGGTTTATTAAGCCGGGGCACCCCGATTTAATGGGTTAGGTTAGGTTAGAACTGTGACCAAAAGCGCTCGAGCCGAGCGAGCGAAGCGAGCGGTGCCGCGATAGCGGCCGGCGAGCTCTACTTCCAAAGGCTGTTAACGAAACGGCTAATTAAGTTAGTTGGCTGCGACATATTATGCGTAGAATAAGTCAGTTTGGCGTAGGACAAACTAGTTTGGCCGGTAACATACATAGTATACTTACTTTTTGCTTTACTATAAGCATTTGACTTAAGTTCTAAATATCATCACTAAGATTTAACAATATGTGCTGCACCCTAACTGCGTGACACGCCATTAATCAGCAACATTTTGAAGGGTATTGTTAATCCATTGCTTCATATGTTCGAAGAATTGGTCACCTCAACAACGTAAATAACGCAATGAGTGTTGTTGAACTGTCGAAATTAAATTCATTCCTACTATTAGTGTGTTACGCAATTACCCCGCTGGATTGTAAGGCTCATTATAATTTGGGGCGATTACAATAATGATTATGAGAATCGCAGTTTGTAGCCGACGCGCATAGGGTTCGGGCCTCTGAATGAAAGTACTTGGTATTTTCAATTACTACTTTTAATCACCCAAAACAAAACAGGAAAGAGAGATTAGAGATTTAAGATGGCCGGCACTTTACGAGTGTGGCTTGAGACACGTCGCGTCACACAGGCGTCGAGAGCGGACTTCCCCGCGAGAGGCGCTTGCTCAACACTGGCGCTAGAAGCGGAGTGCGCGGGATAAAAAGTGGCGCGTGATTGGTCATCAACAACAGTGGCGCCAACCTTTCTAACGCTCCCGCGATCATCCGATTGGATGCTATCAACAGTGCGGCCAACATCATCGTTAGCCTTACGGTCGTGGGGTTGCCGCGCTACAAGAATAAATAAATAATAAAGATATCTGCTTCAAAATTGAGTTGTAAGGGTTAAATAAAAGCTTGTTAAAAGTAAAGCACCCGTCAGGGTCCAAAGCTACGACCTACCACTCGTAAATCGCAGCCGGGCCACCACTGTTAGATAACCCATTACCTCCCATAAATTCGTAAGGTATTCTGTCAATAACATAATTTACCTATCAAATTGTGCTAACTATTGGGCAAACATCAACAGATTTAGCTTAGGGTGCCAATATAAACGGGCACAAACACACTTAGCATTTATAATTTAGTTAGGATTGGTTTAACAAACCCGCGCAGATACCACTCAATTTATTGGCAAGACGTGGTAGGATTTAAAGATGTGAATAACTAGCAAAGAGCCGTTTATTTGACTTAATCTAATTTAACTTTTGGATACAAAAGCAGGTCACCAGATAATTGTAGGTATCACAGTAATATTTTCAAAGGTAATGCATTATTTTAAGATCTTTTTCAAACAACAGCTAATTTTATGAAATATTAATTGCCAATGATCTTTTCACATTTTTAAAATACATAACAAAAAAATAAACACTACAAAACGTAGGTACAACGGGCCGCCTTATCGCTTTCTAGGCAACATTGGGATGGACAGTGATCATTTGTAACATGTCGATGACGTAGTTAGTTACGCACTGATAAACCTAGATTTTATGCTATTGTTAACTATGTATAGTGTGTAATTGTTGGTTTTTCCTAATAAATAAAATAAAATAAAATAATGCATAATAAATCAGTCTATAATGTTCCCACTGCTGGGACACAGGCCTCCTCACGGTTGGAGGGAGTGGGCCGTAATCCACCACGCGATCCTAGGCCTAGTGCGGGTTGGATGATGTTACATGTCTTTGAATTGAGAGTAATGGTGATGAAATCAAATAATCAAAGTACCTAACGTGCCTTCTTGGGTTCGAACCACAGAGGTTCGAACTCACGACTAAGCAGAGGCCGATAAATCTAGGCCACCTTTTTATTAACACGCTTTTATTAGCTTCACCTGTATGTTTGTAAGCTTGTTTGTTTGTTTGTGACCGACTCCTTTGGACTTGATTTTGAACCACTTCAAACGGACAGATTTCATTTAAACTTTGTATACTTATCGAGGACCGATCACAATTCAATAATTAAAAAAAAAAACATGCTTTTGTAGTTAACAGAACTAAAAAAATTAAAATAAATAATAGTTTAAAAAACTAAAAAAACACGCTTCAAAAACCAAACTAAAAAAGTAGTAAATAATTTTATTTTATTAAAAAGCGTGGGGTGCTTGATATTAATTGATTATAAATTACCTAAAAAAGCACCCCACGCTTTTTAATAGAATTAAATTATTTTCTACTTTTTTAGTTTGGATTTTAAAGCGTGTTTTTTAGTTTTTTTCACCATTATTATTGTTTTTTTTAATAATTGTACATTACAGTACAAATTTTTGCGTTAGCAATGTTCATAATATTATAAATTTTAGTGTTGTCTTGTTTATGGTAGGTATATAAGTACCTGCCTTGAATTATATTTAAAACAACAACATACATGATCAAATTACTGATATATCATCATTCTAAGATATATTAGTTATAGAAACTAGGCTCAATTAACCTGGAATCGGATTCCCTTTCAATGTCGATGACCCACATGGATCATTTCAACTCAACGTACTAAACTCGTATATAACAAGTACTTCCCAAACAGACGAAAAATATAAAGTTATCCCAACTTTTTCCCAAAATAAGTTTCGTAAGTAATCATCTTTCAGGAATCGATTCAATATTTTATCGTGTATACAACCAGTAATTTTCTGCTCTTACATTATATTGAAATCCTAGGAAGCTTCGTTCACGAATACACTATAATAATATTCAGGGTTTATGTTTAACCTTGAAAACGTGGTATTAATTTTGCGCGAACAAAAACATAATAAGCACCAACTACCTACTTACCAACATATTTTCAACCCTATTGCTTAGATTTTAAGAATTCTTTATTTTTTCTTTTTATGTCATCATCTGCCGAACCTTTTCACAGCTAAGTTGTGTGTGTGCATGTATGTTTTTGTTTCTTTCAATATTTCTAAAGTATTGTCGATCGCAGTACTGAAGTTATTCATTCAATTGTTTTTGTTCAGGGCTGGTGGAGTCGAGGTCCGTGGTCTCCATGCTACCCCCATCACCAAGAGACTGCCTCTTGGAGTGCCTGTGCTTGAGAAGAACGAGTTCATTGCCAACTTCGGAAAGTCTAAGATGAAGGTAAGGAATATTAATACTCCAGTTACATCTAGGGTATACATAGAAAAAATGTTTGTATCTTGAGAAAACTTCTTTTACAGTACCTAAACGCTAATATTACATATCGAGCCTATCACTCAGTGAAGTATAGGTAACAGAGACGACCGTCACTATCCCATTTATTAAGGTTATGTGTCTCAAAAGTAAATATATTTTGAAATGTGTTAAACCCTCCCATTTGATACCCAACACGGCATCATTTTTTTTGTTTCTCACTTTATGTCCTCTAGAGATCCCCATAGTCAATTTAATGTCACATAACCTATAACCAGTGGACGATCAAGACGCTTCTAACGATAACTCATTTGTCAAATTATGATAAGTTTTTTTAGAAATGATGAGGGAACAGATAAACATACATACCGGACAAAATCATAACCCTCCTTTTAGCTTCACCGTAGACGGGTAAAAATAATGCTTGATCCTCCCCCAAATCATAACTCCAATGAAATAGTAATATTATTGCCCAATTCAATCTACATAAACCTTTCACGCTTTACCAGATTGAAGACGTCCTCCGTGCCAACATCCAACTGGTCCTCGAAAATATTCAAACCTACAAAGTCAAGAGTATAGAGTTAGTCGACGAAGAGTACAAGAAGAACGGACTGGAACCCATTCTGGAAACTATTGGAGACATGCTTGGAGACCTGCCTTTGGTACAGGCTGAGCTTCTCATGATATCCGAAGAGCCTATTGAAGTGCCTTCTAACATTACTCTTGAGAACAAGAAACTGACTGGAGAGAGTAATACTATCCTGTTTGTTGGTGCTAATCTTCTAGGCAGGCCTGAGGTAAGAATATATTTTATAAATTAAACTACCATTTGCCCGGCGGCTTCACCCACGTTAACCAATTTACACAAAACCTTAACAAATTATACACCTAAACCTTCCTCATGAATCACTCTGTCTTTTGGTGAAAACCGCATGTTCCGTTCAGGTGTTTTTGAGTTTATCGCGAACAGAAAAAAAGACGCGGCGGGGTGCGTTGTTTTATAATATGTAGTGATGTTACACAAAAAACATTTTTCCAAGAAATATTTATTTACCTGGTAATTTAATTTGAAAGAAAGGAATTATATTCAGCCTTATTATTAAAGACTTGAAGTCGTCGCCCCAAGTGAATTCTAACATCGAAATCGGGTACGAACCTGTTCACTTCTTACAAAAATTGACTGAGATATTATATGCGTATCAACTTGCTAATAATACATTAATCATATTATTCGTTCAATCAGGTCCTTACACAAGCAGCCGGCACCCTCCGTGACAAATGCTTCCTCATCAGTCGCGAAAAGGAACGTCCCGACCCCAAGCTGTACTCCGATCAATACGACATCGTCACCATCCATGACACTGGCGTCGAATACCTGGTCCTCTTCCGCAAACGCGTTGGAGCCCGCCCCGCTAAGTTTGTCAGAATCCTCGCTTCAGATCTTAGCTTCGCCTGGATCGACAAAGTCAAGGAGGAACTCAAAGAAGGCCAGAAAGTGGTCCTTTATACCCAAGATGAGCACATCAACGGTCTTTTGGGATTGGTCAACTGTTTGAGGAAGGAACCTGGTGGTGAGGTCGTGTATGGTCTACTTATTTCTGACCCGTCTGCACCTCCGTTCAACCCTGATTTGGAATTCTATGAGGAACAGCTGGATAAAGATTTGGCTCTCAATGTTTACCAGGATGTAAGTACCTACAAAATTTCTCCAAAAAAAAAATGGTCATGAGTTTTTAGTCTCTGACATATAATTTACTAAGTAATTTTAAATTCGTCGAAAGCCGATGTGCCTCTAGAAAGCCACGATAGAATACACATTCATTTTCAGATATATTTTGCAATCAAAGAGAAAACAAAATAAAACCGAAAACAGGCTTAATTAAAATTCAACGATGTGATTAATCGATGCACAAACATATCGAGTTGAATCTATATGCCAATGTGAGACATTATTTTGCATAATCGAGCGAGACTACGAAGAAAAAAGTAGCTACGCTTTTGCTTCATTCTGGCTTTTTTTTTAAGACCATTATTTTTCATTGAATTAAACTACTGATCAAAGATTTTTGAAAATTTAAAGTCTGGGAAATTATTTGATAAGCAAATTGACTACCAAAAGTGTCTGTACATATTCAAATCACAAATGTCATTCTCTTAGCCGACGTACACACTGACGTAATAAAATCGCTGGATTTTAAAATCTTGGTGTTGGACTGAGCATTCAGAATCAAAAATAGTGCATCTCCGCGCGTCGAAAATCTAACAGAGTGTTTTACTGTTCGATTTTCTCGGGGCTACCCAGTGTAATATTTTTTTTTTTACATTCGTGTGTACGTGGAGTGACAGTTGTATGAACTTGCTATAGCACAGCAAAATTACATCTGGTATCACTTTGCTTTTCTCTGAACTGAGAAGTTTGATGCGTGGCTGTCTTTTAAACATCGTGTTTCCCCATCTTCATCCTAGGGTCAATGGGGTACCTACCGCCATCTTCTCCTCGGTGACCTGGAGACCGTCCGTGCCAACCACGCCTACGTCAACACCCTGACCATCGGAGATCTGTCCTCATTGAGATGGGTGGAAGGACCCATCAGGGAGAACCAAGAGTTCAAGGACCAGGAAAAAGTGCTTGTTAATGTAAGTACTGTTTTGTATTTTTTTTTTCTTAATGAAAATCAATATCAACCCACGTTTTATAAACAACAAGAACAAATTGACCGTCCTGGGTTCGAACTTTACTTTGCGTAACTAACTTCATAACTACTGCCTACAAAACGGTGGAGTAAACATCGTGAGGAAACCGACATGTCCTAGAAACCAAAAATTCGAAGACATGTGTCATCTACCAACCCGCTCTGGGTCTGCGTGGTGATTACAGCACACTCCCTCTCGAAACGAGAAGGTCTCAGTTCCAGCAGTGAGAATATTACGGGCTTATAGATTATAGAAACTAACTTTATGAGAAGTTTTATTGGAAAAGCCTACTGTGAAAAACAATAATGTCATTTTAGGGTAGGTAGCTTCTTTTAGCAATATATACTTAAGTAAATAATCTTCCTCAACCAGGTGTACTGCTCGGCTCTCAACTTCCGTGATGTCATGACAGCTACTGGTCGCGTGACAGTGGACGCCGTAGCTCGCGGTCGACTTGCACAGGAGTGTGTGCAGGGCTTCGAGATTGTCGGAAAGACTCCCAAGTATGTTATATTTACAAAAATCAAACTTAAGGAGGCTCTAAACAATGAAAAAAAAAATTGCTTCACTTCTAGTTTGACTATCCATATTCAATCTTTAATGAAGTCAAAACAAGCCACCTCCTACCAACTGCTCCTTTAACTAAGCAACATTTTTGACCCAATATTTCATCAGTAAGTGACACGTGAGTAGGTTCATTGCCATTCCAAAAGTGTTGGCGATATATCAGTAAATCCCTCACACTCTATGCAGTGAAACCACTTTCCACCACGTGGGCGTTTAGCACATTTGCCAACCTTGCACAAAATTAATGGTCTTACCAAACCGCCTTCATTTTACTCCTTTAATTCTCAATATCACGCTTCTACGACTATATGCCTCGTGTGTCTTCTAGTCGCAAGCGCAGTTGCGCTTGAGGTCCTGGGTTAGATTCCCAAGCCGGGAAAATTGTTAATGGATTTTTCGTTTTGGATATTCTCACTATAAGCCTAGTCTGGAAGTTGGTGGTTTGACACTCCCGTGGCTCGGAAAGCATAATAAAAACCCGCTGCTTGTGCCCCAGATGTTTACATTATGAGTTTTTTTACAGTGGTTCCCGCGTTATGGGTATGGTCCGAAACCGTGGATTGGCCAACTTGGTTGAAGGAGACAAGGCTCTGCTATGGGCTGTCCCTGATGAGTGGAGCTTTGAGGAAGCTGCCAGCATTCCAGTAGCTTACGGAACTGTCTACTATGCCATGGTGAGTCATGTATTATTTTGTTATACTGGTGATATATCTACTTTTATACCTAATACCTTTTAAACGAGCAATTCTTGTGTCAATATATGTGTATATATAATATGAATCTCGGAAACGACTCCAACGATTTTCATGAAATTTAGTATGCAGGGGTGCGATAAATCGATCTAGCTAGGTTTCATTTTTAGAAAAAGTCAACCAAAAAAAAACACCATACATCCAGATATTTTATTTATAATAAACAAACCAACAGTACTGTCACTTATATTTCAAATAAACTAACATTTAAAATCGGCATTTTAGTAAACGTGCAAATAACAGGTATGCATGACATTGACATAATGAAAACACTGGCCTACAACCATTTTGGTGCCGTGGATTTTAGACCTGATTTTAAGTATGTATTACATGGCGAAATCAAAAATGTTACCGGTTTTTTTTCTGTCAGCTCTAGTTCCCGAGAAAAATATTTTATTGGCATTAAACATCAAGAAATTGTCTTTTGAGTGATTTTCTCGAATGAAACTGACTTGGGCAATCTCGCATGATTTCCCAACAATAGTCGGCCATCATAAGAGTGTCACACCTTCCTTGGTATCTATTCTCCATAGTTTTTATGTCTTGGTGGAAACGTTCCCCTTGTTCTGCGCTTAGATCTCCTAAATTGTGTTCGAATTGATCTATATGACTGTTGAAATAGTGTAATTTTATACTCATATTACAGTCTAAATTTTTGAATCGAATCAGCATTTCCTCTACTAATTCTATGTAGGTAGTTGTCAGCCTTATGATTTCCGAGGAAATTTTGTGCAACTGCTACAAAAGATTTTCACGAAAGCCTTTTCACATCAATCATAGAAGTCTTAAAATTATTAGTGGTGGTGGTATTAGTGGTGTCTTTCATTAATTGACGTATTTGAGGTCCATCAAAGATACCTGTTTTTAGTTTTTCTGTACTTAAACTAGGAAATTTCTGTGAAATAAACTGATATCATTGACCATTTTTGTCGAGAGTCTTAACAAATTGCTTCATTAGCCTTAATTTTTATATGCAATGGCAGAAGAATTATTTTTTCTCTTGAAACGAAGAGTTCATTTATAACATTTCTTTCCCCAACAACAACAGCATCTCTTAAAAGTATTTTTTTTTTTGAGGATACCGAAGTAAGCAAAATACAAACGACTCACAGTGTATGTAATCGATTTACGCCAAACTTTCAGTATATCGTCCCCGTAGAGCGAAAAGTAATTAAGTCGAAAAATCGTGTTTTGAGATTTGATAGTCTTTGCAGGCAGCAAAGACTATCAAATCTCAAAACACGATTTTTCGACTTAATTACTTTTCGCTCTACGGGGACGATATATTCACCACAAAAATGACAAAATATATCAGTATCGTTAACACAACATCTGGACGTACTAGCTAGTATTAAATCAAATCAATTTATTAATAGGTTTTAATGTAATAAGGACAGTTTACGAACAAGACTTAAAAAAAAAAACAAAATGAGGGTAGTAGGTAAACTAGAGCTGCTGACTTAAAATGACATATGTCAATATACTGTATGTTACTTATTTTATAGGCCATAGACACAAACAGAGCTGCACCAAAAAAAAAACAGTGGCACTCTGGGAATGCCGACAGAAGTGATAACTTGAACAATTACGTGTAAAAGACATCAACGCGCGACTCATCCATGTGCTCCCTGGAAAGCGTTCGGTGTCGATGACGCGAGTTCCATGATTTTTGTTTACCCAAAAAGTGCTCAACGCGCCGGAAGTTTTTTTTCACTTCAAAAAAATTGTGTGAAATTAGAGACAAGAACAAAAAATAAAAAGTGTGTCCAGTAAACCTAAATCCAGAACACTACAAAAAACTAAACAATTTAAGTTCGCTCTGGAAACGAAACTCATAGAGAAAACTTCGATAAGGTAAACCGTCAAGTTGGACCTTTCTGTGTAACCTTACCATACGTATTAGGGGGCTATTAAAGGTGGTGTTTAAGGTGGATGTAGGCAGTTGAAAAATACGATGGTGTCACTTGCTACTTTAGCTAGTCCTAAATTTGAAATAGTTAATCAATTGCACATCTATAGAACCAGCAATAATTTCATAAAGTAACTTAAAGCCTCATTCCCTAATATCTGTCGCATGCAAGACTAATGTTTTATTATTATCTACATAAGTGAACAGTCCGTTGCCTTTCCTTCATACACAAATAATTTCTTGGAAAATCTTGAGTCCTTAGATCTGTACTTACTCTCGTTGCTAACTAAAGCGTTCTTGTATCCAGGTCATGGTAGGCCAGATCCAACGTGGTGAGTCCATCCTCATCCACGCTGGTTCAGGAGGAGTGGGCCAAGCGGCCATCAACGTGGCTCTCCACTATGGCTGCGAGGTCTTCACTACTGTGGGTACCGCGGAAAAGAGGGCTTTCATCAAGAAGCTGTTCCCGCAGCTGAAAGGTGAGTTTTGCGTAATAATATCTGTTTACATTTATCTTTGATATTTTCCCCCTATTAATTAGTAATCATATAGGTGACTACAAACTTGATTTTTTATTTCTGCTATTTTTTTGGACAGTTTGTATATAGGCAACACAACAATGTTGCCTTTACACGAACTGTCCACAAAAATATTGTAGTATAGCATAGTCATTGGCAACGGCTAATGACTATAGTCCTTAGTGTTTTTAATTTCAGCTCTTAGAGATAAGACTCACTTCTTATCTATTAGTTTTTATATTCGGTTCTTAAATACTCATTATCATGATCACAACCCTTTAGAAGTCCATTGCTAGACATATCCTTTCTAATCGCACGCATTTGAACTTTATTCTCGGCAATTCTCATTCAGCTGCTATCACTCTACAAAGATTGTTGCTCCACCTCCTACCTCCTCTTTCCCTGAGGGCGTTTTACTCTACGTTTCTAATACACTGTTCACCGCATGTTTTTCACTGTTTCATGGTTAATAACTTTACAGACAGTCACATCGGCAACTCTCGTGATGCGTCGTTTGAGGACATGATCCGTCGTGAGACCAACGGCAAGGGAGTCGACATGGTGCTCAACTCCTTGTCAGATGAGAAACTACAGGTAAACTTATAAGAAATAAAACAACTCAAAGGAATACAATATATTTTTAACATATTCATAAATGTATAATTTGCTAACTGAAACAACATATTTACCATACAAATTTTTCTTGATTTCAATCATTGTTGCATTCATTTTCTTTACTTTTTTTCTCCAACAGGCCTCCGTTCGTTGCTTAGCCTACCGTGGTCGATTCCTCGAGATCGGAAAGTTTGATATCAGTAACAACACGCCCATCGGAATGTACTTCTTCTTGAAAGAGACCTCGTTCCACGGTATCATGTTGGATTACATCTTCGACCAGACCTTCAGTTTCAGGAAGGTGTGTACGGCCACTACATTCATTAATATTTTTCTTAATTGTATCATTTTTTGGAAATTCATTTTCTATAATTTTGTTTTCTCTTTTTTATTTATATCTTACGATGCTAGCTTTATTACTTTTTGTGTAATTTTTTTGTCATCGTGACACGTTTGAGTCAAATCAATGTCTTTGACAGAATGTTTTTTACTGAAAATAGCATGGAATTAGTATGTACTATATTCGACTACATGTATGGAAAAATATTGATGAAAAATTTACGATATTATCATTAGAATACATACTTTTTCAAACGCATATTAGAGTATTTCAATAGGCGACACAATTTTTTTCCTCAACCTTTACGGTTAATAAAACAAGGTCGTATTGAAAACTCTTTGGACCAGACGTTTTTCCTTTTTAATCATTCATCACCAACCTTATCAAAGTCATGCTAGACAACCTTATTTGATTACTCCTCATTATAAACAGCGTCTGCAAGACTTGCTGCTGAGTGGTATTGAGAACGGTGCCGTCAGACCTCTGACGTACTGCACGTTTGCGGCCAACGAGGTGGAGACCGCCTTCCGTTACATGGCGGCCGGTAAACACATTGGAAAGGTAAACAATCACGTGTATATTTTAATGAACTTCATACAAATCTTACATGCTTCCTGCGGGACAGGCCTGGCTCAGTGCAGGATGTCTGGAAATTGCTCTTAGAAAACTAAAAAAACATGCTGTAATACATTCTATTTTATACTTAGGGCAGAGACGAAAGATAAAATTCATAGACCGGATTTCGACCTTACTTTGCTATATCAATTAAATTTGCTTAATTTTCACCAACCGAGATCGAGGTCAAGAGCTTGTGAAAACGCAAATATTATTATAAAGCATTCCTGTACATTATTCAAATGAAGTGATTACTTCTTTCGCTTATGAGAATTATTGACATGATGATAAGGTCCATATTCGTATCCCTTCGTAAAAACTTAGTAGATATAATCAAAATATGATCTGTGAATCTAAAAAAACCTTTCCAACCATATACAACTTATGTCAAAAACATTTTTTGTAACGACGGGTTCGTGGTTGCTTTAATCGAGTACGACCGTCTATTTTGCTTCTTAAGTTAGGTCTAACTCTCCATGTAAAATATTGGTATCCAGCTGTATCTGGTAAGACTGGAAGCCAACCCGAACATGGTAGGTCAAAGACTGAACAAAAGATGATGTTTAAACTAATTAATATCTTATGGTTGAATAACAGGTAGTCATCAAGATCCGTGATGAGGAGCGCGGCAACCGTCCGGAGAAAATGGTCATCACACCAATGGATGCAGTGCCTAGGTAAGTGCGCTACGCAATATACCCTCTTGCCCCTTTTGTCTTTTTTGCCTTCATTATACTTATCTATCTACTCCTCCAGGTACATCTGTCACGAAGATCACGTATACGTAGTGATTGGAGGTCTGGGAGGCTTCGGTCTGGAACTGGCTGACTGGCTCATCATGAGAGGCGGCAGGAAGATTCTCCTAACCTCCCGTAGAGGAATCACCAACGGATACCAGTCCTCCAGGCTTAGGTTTGTGATTACCTACTGCTTTTCTTTATTTGCTCTAATTGACTTCAATGGTGATGACGTCTTAGTTGGTCCCATTTCTTTGCACAAATGATGTATGTATTGCATAGATCAGGGATGGCGAACGTTTAAACCTCTACGAGCTATTTTTCCAAAAAAATATTTAATATGGCACTAACGTGCCAACAAATAACCTTGGCTTTGTGACTACTAGTAAAAGGCTAAATATCTACTCTCACAATAGTAGGTACCTACTTTTGATTAGCAAACAGAAATAGACTTGTACTATTGTACAGTAATCAACATCACACCACCTTATTTATGTGAAAGAACAAATTAGTGCAACTTCTGCTGTCTGGTATTAGGTTCATATATTACTTTTAGCAGAATGCAAGCTGAACTGGAATCATGCGACATAAGTACGGTTTCTGAAAGTAACGACTCAGGCATAAGAAGATGAAATAATCACGCTCAGATTTCTATGTGTGTTACTGTGACTTAGGCTGCCGTGCCCAAATTATTTTGGTGCGGGCCACCAAAGGCATGCGTGCCATTGGTTCGCCATCCCTGAACCTGAGATCCATAAAGAACCGGTAGACAGGTGTTATTGTAACATTTTGGAGTTCCCCTCTCTTTCGTTCATCACCGAGCAACAGTCAATTGTTTGATTTTAATGACGAAAATCCTGTTGATACATATTTTTTACGGTTGTGAATCAAAATTTTATCAATTACATCTTGATATTGATCTACAAATTGAAACTTGCGGGTTTCCTTCGCATTTTACATCCAACAAAATAAGGTTTTCTTTTCTCCTATAGGGCATGGGCAGCATATGGTGCTGATGTCCAAATCTCGACACATGACGTCACCACCGAGGCTGGATGCGAACAGATGCTCCAGATGGCACTCAACATGGGACCTGTGGACGCTATCTTCAACCTGGCTGTGATCCTCAAGGACTCCATCTTCCAGAACCAGACTCCTGAGAGCTACAAGATCTCCTATGGACCTAAGGCGATGGCTACTCTGCATTTGGATAAATTGTCGAGGAAAATGTGCCCTGATTTGAAGTAAGTGGAATAGTTATTTATGATACTAGTGCGGTAAGTTGGTTTTTACAAACGAGTAGACGAATAGTCGAGGGCTTACCATAGTCACGAGTTTGTAAATACCAATTTCTGCGCGTGTGTCATAAAATATTTTTCAACACATTTGCGAAAATACAATACAGTACAATACGTTATGAAACAAACTTTTTCATTAGACTATTTTTAATAGCAAATAAGAAATTATACAGATAGGTCACTACTCTTGGAAATGAATAGTAAAATTTGAACAATTATTGAAATTTGCTGCTCTGGAAGCTTAACTGAAAAATGGCGCGATTTTGCAAATGGCGCCACATGCACGTGGTGGAAATTAGAACTACATCTTTCGTCTTATTTACTCTTTAGTATTAAAGTGAGACAAGCGGATTGAGCAAAAGCGCTTCCAAGGAGGGTCGGTCAGTCAGCTTATTTATTCTCGTAATGTGAAACTCCTTGGTGGAATTCTTATAATATTTTATGGAATTTAAAAAAAACCGTAAAGAAAACAACGGTACTATAAAACGGGGTATGCGATAAAGAGGTACTTAGGTGAGAGTACCTATTTTACCGCACGTTCCGTTGTATGGTGTGTAATTTTTAACTATCGAACAATTAATACAGGCTTCGTAAATGCATTTTTTGAGCAAATGTGTTGAAAAATATATTTCTGTTTATTTTTTGATAGCTCATTTCAATAGATACTGTCGGTATCATTTTACAATTTGATTTGATAATTTACAGATAACTTATTATACATATGCCAACTGACACAAACGGATCTCTAGACAAGTGACATCCTTTTCTCGCGAACGATAAATTATGAAGCGCTACAAATATTTTAGATTGACATAAATTAACTAAATGTCACTTTAACGTTGTGTAGTTATAACTTGAGGGTTGGGATTAATTGTATAAAGAAAATGTAAGTAAGTGAAATTAATGGATATCCTCAAATAACATATAATCTCGATTAGACAGAGACCTAAAAATAATGTGACTCGGACGATAGTGCATAACAATTTTATCGCGATTCATATGGACTCGCTGGCTAGTTCGTCAAACTATGAGTATGACACGTTCGTTGATGCGATGGTTCGAATACAATTCGAAACAATAAACTATTTTTGAAGTATTCTGTAGATTATTCGTAACTATTTCAATGTTGTAGCAGTGTTACATTTTAAAACTTGAGGGGTTAGCATATACTGACGCTGTGTGTACCTATACCACTTTCCACAAAAAGAAAATGAAGGATCATAAAATATTATACCCTACTTAACAAAACCTGCTCTCAAATTTATTTTATGATAGCAACACTAAAGTATCTCAGTGAAGTAGATTATTGAACAAGTTTTACGACTGAAGTTTCTCCCCGGGAGTTCAATTATAGTGTCCAGAATTTATTTATTAATCCCTTGTGGAAGCAAAAACAAAGGGTGGTATTTACAAACTTGATACGTTGGTTTCTGGGACTGTTTTTGGAGTATAACTCCTTAACAGTAATGTAATACATTTTTTTTTACGACGGTAAGTAAGGTTTATCGTTCGTTGATCGATCGTTTACTTAACTATATTTTCTTTCTTAACTCTATTAGATCTCTAAGAAATAGGGACTCAAAGCGGATATTTTTTTTGCTGTACCATGATGAAATGATTTAGGTTTGTTATTAATTACGTACTGAACCTTGAAAACTTCCGAGATATCTTCAGCGTGTTCATCTTTCATAGACTGAGCAGCTGGTCTAAGCTTTCAGCACCTATTTTAAGAGAATTCATTCCACGCGGGCTGGCAACAACGCATTTTTAGTAGTTTTTCGTGATTATTTCGTGAAATACAAACAAAAGTACTATTTTTTTTCAGCCAAGCACTAGATCGTTGTTATTTATAACTATTTTAAAGATTTACTCTTTCATAAAAACATTTAATCGTACTTTGAAAATAATTTACAGTATGTCTATTTTTATAACCAAATACCAAAATAACTGTAAAAAAATAGTATACAAACTCGAAAATACTAACGATCTAGTGCATGGCTAAAAAAAAATGTTCACTTTTGTTTGTATTTAATGAAATAATCACGAAAAACTGCCATAAATGAGCCGTTGCCAGCCCGCGTGGAAAGAATGCTCTTAGGGCTTTGAATGGCCTTTCTTGATTGAATATTTTATCAAAATTGTATAAATTATTAGTCTTTAAATAAACTCCAGACGCGGGTAGGTCGTAGTAAAGAAAACCTGCTTAGGTGGAGACAGATGACTCCGCCCTGGAGTGTAAATGTGGTGCTGTTCTACAAACAATGGGGCACTTAATATCTTGTCCAGTGTATCTGCACGCTACAGGAGCTGATGGACGCTACTGAAAGTACCAAGCTTGTAGCCAAATTCCGGGCTGTATTTAGATTGCTATCGACACACTGAGTAAAAGAATTAGGCTGAATATGAGTGAAGGTTCCTACTTTTCCCTTATCTATCAGGGGTATTCATGGGTAGAGGTTTTTTTTTAGATCTCCTCTCCACATTAGGCATAGTACTAAGATGTTTGCTTACAGTATTATCTTATTCTTTCTTAGGGACTTCGTGATCTTCTCATCCGTCTCCTGCGGTCGTGGTAACGCCGGTCAGACCAACTACGGTCTCTCCAACTCCATAATGGAGAGGATCTGCGAATGGAGGAAGAAGCTCGGTCTTCCAGCCTTGGCCGTGCAGTGGGGAGCTGTTGGTGATGTGAGTATAATATTGTTATCTTGTTTCTTTTGGAAATTAGTAAGTTTCGTCACATAGGTAGGCAGGGAGCTTTAATAAAAATATACTTGAAGAAAAGCTAACACGACGAGTATTATGTCATTATTAAGAGCATTCATTCCACGCGGGCTGGCAACAACGCATTTATAGTAGTTTTTCGTAATTATTTCATTAAATACAAACAAAAGTCCTATTTTTTTCAGCCAAGCTCTAGATCGTTGGTATTTATAATTATTTTTAACATTTACTCTTTAATAAAAACATTTGATCGTACTAAGTAATGCAAATAGAAAATAATTGACGGTGTGTCGATTTTTATAAGTAAATATCAAAATAACTGAAAAAAAAAATAGCATACAAACTTGAAAATACCAACGATCTGGTGCATGGATGGAAAAAATGTAATCACGAAAACGTACTATAAATGCGTTGTGGGTCCGCGTGGAATGAATGCTCTTAATTGTCTAGCTTAAACAAAATATCTCAAGTCAACAAGTCTCCTATCCTCCTAGTGTATATATCTCCAAGATGCAGCCAAATATACGCAGTTTTTTACAAGAAAATCGAAATGACTCTGTTCCTACCTTAATTGAACAGTAACGATATCCTTCAAGTTTTCAAGCTTCTGGCTACCAAACTTTTTTTAAAGTCCAACCAACTACTGCACCATGAAAAGGTCTTGTTTTGTTACGAATACTAAGTCACCTATCTCGTGGCAGATCGCGGCAGTGCTAGCTAACCTTTTAAATAAATAGTGCACACGGAATGAAGAAATCCATAACAATCTCAACACTCCTACTATTGAAGACATTACTAAACATAAAAGACATTATGCTGATCGTCTAGCCTTCCACCCAACTCCACTAGCGGTTGCTTGCTAGACAGTAGTGGATCTGTCAATTTACTTAGAGAGGTCAAGTGATCTAAAGCGGTAGCAGTGGCAATGGTCTCTGTACCTGTAACGCCAACTATACTCAAGCAACCAAACTGACAATCGTTCAGAAAGGACTGATGACAGATATTGAAAGAAAAAAATCTTTAAAATCCGTCTAGTTCACGTAGTCATCCAGCTAGAATCTCTTTTTTTTTGTAGCCTCTATACTATCCCTCTGCTTGGCAAAGGCCTCAAGAACTTCTTTCTAGGAACTCTTTTTCCGCGGCCACCTTGAACCAGGCCTCGCAGTACGCGTCTCTCTTAGAATCTCTTTAACGAAACAAAAAACTAATCCAAATCTAATCCCACAGGTTGGTCTAGTAGCCGACATGCAGGACGATGACGTCCAGCTCGAGATCGGTGGAACCCTCCAGCAGAGGATATCCTCCTGTCTGTCTGCCCTCGACAAATTCATAAAGCAAGACGCACCTATCGTGTCATCCATTGTCGTGGCTGAGAAGAAGGCTGGCGGATCCGGATGTGGCAACATTGTGGATGCCGTTGCGCAGATTATGGGTGAGTTGGTCAACGTTTATTTAGGTCAAAGATCTTGAAGGAGGGGAAGATTGATGATACCAATTAAGTACTAATTATTACACTAATTCTAAATTTTTTTTTGTTCTTGTTTTTGCTTTGTGCTTTTTGTGGATAATGTATTTTACTATGTTCATCTATTAATAGTTTTGAATGTTGCGCACGTCTGTAATTGATGTTAACACTAGTCTGTAAATAAAACACGCCATCTGTCGCTCAAACTGTCAAATTCAAATGAAGTTTCAAATTCAATAATTAAGTTATGTAGGTAATGGTAGTTTCCAATTAAATAACAACCAGAACTTAACTGTTGTTAACATTGTCGTATCATTACACAATGATAACAATACGGTTAGGGCCTAACCATTAACATGAACATAATCTGTTAGAAGATTAGTTACATGCGAATAATTCCATTGATATGATATTGGTAATACTATGATAATCTTAATTATACCCGGCGGAGTATTTACAGTGGTGCACAAATTGAAACCGGTGACTTAATTAGGCTTAGTAATTAGATTTGTGTCTCAAATTGGGAATTTTATGTAAGCAGTGCTAGAATCTTTTTTAAATTTAACACCATAATCAGGCTTTACAGTTCTCACTGCTGGAACATAGGCCTCTTCTCTGTGAGAGGGAATGGGCCATAATCCACCCAGTGCGGGTTGATAGAAGTCACATGTCTTCGAATTTTCGAGAGCAGTGGTAATGAAATAATTTACACAAAATAAAGCGCCTGGTTGGGCTTGAACTTACGTCAGTGCACACCGAGAGCAGAGCAGAGCATTTTCTGAGACTACTGAAAAATTAATCTTATGACAATTCCATACATTGCAAAATTAAATGCACGTCCAAATTTGATGCTCGAGCTTGCAAGATGCGTGTTCGAGTATGCGTTCTACATGCGCGAGCGCGCTCGAACCGCCGCGCGCTGCCCGCGCTCAGTATGCCTCAGCGAGATTAACTGCTGGACGTGTAATGGCGTGCTGGCGATAATGACTAAGTCCCAATCAACCATATTGAACACGTTAAACTGGTCATGCACGCCAGCCTGGCAATCCAGAGCATTTACAACGGAGCTTGCTCACGGAGGGGCCAGCATGCCGCCTGCATGGTCGAACAGTCAAAATTTTGCTCGACCATACGCGATCATTTTGCAGTTCGGTGTGCGCTGACCCTTACAAGTCGCGGCCGTAACCACTGGGCCACAACTTCTCAATCGAACAACTGTACCTTAATTTTAATACTGCGATTTTTTCTATAGTATCTAACAATTATCTCCATGAAATTCCGAACAACACAGACTAGAACCAGAGGCAACAATAAAATACTGTTTTTTTTTTTCTAAATATAAGGTAATCAGAATGTCAACATGTTTTGCTTCATTATATATTAGAGAGTTTCTCGATTCTCTACAAGAAAAAGCCTCTGTGGGAGCGAGTGTGATCCGGCTTTTCATAGGATATATCTGCTTCCTATCTACATTTTTAAATGGCTTTAAACTATATTATGACATTGATTTACACTCAGTGATTACTATAACTCACACACTGACTTATTACTTGTTAATATTCTAGGAAAATCGTACACTTACTTTTACAATGTTTGTAAATATGTGAGCACCATGTATCTATCATAAAATTAATTTATCTGTAATTGCTTCACTCTCATTCTTTTTACCCATTTTGGTATGGTAATTTTATTCTGGGTGCATCGTTTTCACACATAATTATATTATAATGAATGTATGATAAATATTGTACTTAAAACATTTTAAAAGAGTAACGGTGGAGTTTCTTGCCCATTCTTCTCCATACGAAACTACATTTTGGAAGAGACGACTAGAATCAATTCTATTTTAATGTAAATGTTGACGTTCAAGAGTGCCTTTTAAGAGGAATCTAGTCGCTGGCTCGAACTCCCTGGCCTGGGCGTGGCTAAAAAGTACGCTGTCTCACCAGGCGTCGTGTTCGACGGAGGTAGTATCAGTGATGAGCAGTTAGAGGCTAGTCTACACGCAAAACGTCATTGAGTGAGATGCAGGGTCATTTATAGTAAAACAGGCGCGTAAAAAATAAAGAAAAGTCCTTCGAAGGATCGGATTTTATAAAAAAAACCACTGCATACATCAATGACGAATAAAGTTTATTGAACTTTTCGAAAATTAAACTTTGTCAATACTGCCTTGGTTTTGGAGATTTTACACTTCTTTTATTACTTAAACACGCCAAAAATTAGGTTAAATTAGCAAGAAAACGCGTCTTTGTTGGCTCGTAACTTTGGAATGGCTTTTTATTTTAGTATTCTGTTTCCATAAAGAAATATTAATAATGCGACAAAACCATACCATTTTTAATTTTTGATGTGCATTGTCGAACAGTGGAGTAATAAACTTCCGAAGTTTGTATGGAAATGCGGACTAGATTCACCTTAAGTGCTTATTTGAAATAAATGCTTTGACTTTGACTTTGAACTACAGAAACGTTTGAATCCGAGCATCAATTTCAACTGTTTTATTACTTAATTTATCGTCTATGTTCTCTCCATCAGGTATCAAGGACTTGAAGACTGTGTCCCAACAAGTGTCCCTGGCCGAGCTGGGTATGGATAGTATGATGGCTGTGGAGATCAAGCAGACACTGGAGAGAGAGTTCGAGATCTTCCTCACCGCCCAGGACATCAGGACATTGACGTTCGCTAGGTAAGAAATACACCACTGCTCCGCTTCTTTCTGCGTGTTTGTTTCAACACAGGGTCTGGATTTGGGACCAGTTGATGGCAATAGGCTAGCCTCTAAAAAATGGGACTTAAAGATAACTGGCGAAGCGTGGAGTGCATTACATTACGCCTGTAATCGCCGAAGAGTTAGGCAGAGGTGTACCTATTAGTACAGACGGCGAGTAATGGGTAGCTCGCTGTCCGGTAAGGACCAAAGCCGGGTCGACGTCGCGTTGTATTCCACGCGCGCCTCAAAGATATGTTAGCACCAACTGACAGGGCCCGCAAAGGCCGATGCCTGCCAGGGGTGCGGGTTGTTCGAAAGAGATTTCGTGGCCCCTGGCACACAGGTAACTGAGGGAACACGGGTAGGTTTTAGTCAGTAAAAGTCTGACACGCCCTCCTGCTCCACCCAGAGCGGTAGAAAATATACACGGTACTTATTATAACAAAAAAACATTTTTTATCTGTCGGTCTGTTTGTTCCGGATACTTTCCGAAACAGCTGGATCGATTTTGACGGGAATTTCACTGGCAGATAGCAGATGCTGCTGATTGGTTTTTCGTCCCGATAGCATGTTCCCGTGGGATAACTTCCAACATGCGCGCAGGCAAAACCTAGCAGGCACAGCTAGTCATAAAATATGTTATAAAAATACGAAATACGTCGCTCAAACTGTCGAAAAATAAACTCTTCAGCTTTCAAAACACCGGAAAATTTCTGCCATACCACTATAAACAAACTTGAAATAACATTTTCTGCTCGAAACAGCTCGCTTTTCCAACAAGCTTTTCAGAAAAAAACTAGCTAAAGAAAATAATACAAAAACTTTCTAATACAATATGCTATTCCAAGCACAAAGAAAAAATCTCGTAGCAAATGTGTGTCGAATTGTATTTCCATTTTGTTCATATTTTCAGAGATCTCAGATATTTTATAAAGGCCTCTGAGGTAACAGACTTTTGCCGCAAATTAGATGAAAGATCAGATTTCTACATAATTTTACTCAATATTCAGTTTTATTTTAAGACGCCATTGTTCTTATTCGTGATCGTGATTACCTGTGATGTCAGATTTTAATCTTTGAGTTGTAGGTAACTAATTAACGTCAAAGCGTCAATCACAGGCTTATCGTTAGTCGGGCTTCCTTTTATCTTCTCATGATCTCACTCGAAGTCAAAACCTGATTACAGATGGAAATTCTAATTCTGTCGTCAATTCTTTATAACATTTATTGACGTTTTGTTCGTCGACTGGTGAGTCTTTTACCTTATAACGCGAACCGAAGAGGAGTTTTGGTAATTGATACTAATTTTCGTCTTCGTTGCATGCTTTAATTTTCTTTTTCTATTACTAAATGGGCCTGCTCTTGACCTCGATCACGCCTGATGGGAAGCGATTGATGAGGTCTATCATGGATCGAGCGTGCCCAGAAGATGACTGTTCACCCTTATTTTGAAGGAAGACGAGTTAAATGTGGAAGGGAACACAGACGCAGGCAGAAAGTTCCACACTTTGGCTGTGTGCATAATAAATATGGAGGAGTAACGCTTAGTACGACTGGTTGGGATATCAATCAAGTGCGGATGGTACCCTGCAGTGCGTCTGGTATTCCGGTAATAAAAGGGCGATGGTGGAATTAGATGCTCTTTTACACAAGATATCACGCGCAGTAATTTTGATCCTTTAAGCGCCTACGTATGCTTTGCGGTGCCTATGCTCCGTTAGAGCGTTAGACGCCTATGAGGTACTTACACAACCGGACAATACCCACGGCAGTAGGTATAGTCTGGCTTTGTAACTCCTACGCGGAAATACCGCGGTCGGATTTTTTCATGCATTGAATTTCAACTCTCTGCGCTAAGCAGTGTGTTGAACACTGCTTAGCGCACTGCACTCTGTTGAATTCTCAATGCTCGGTTCGAGATTCGAGATTTAAAAAACCCAGTGCGCGATATTTTAACGTATATGCGAACGTGATCTCTGTTTATCACGACACTCGCATTCCCTGTAGAATTCTTATCTATACGTACTCAATTCAGCCTGCCGGTTACCGATGGATATAGCATTCATACATAACACATGGTTTACCACATTCCGCAACCAATTTGTTTTTTACGGAATGACATTTCGACGGACAACCTATGACATTGTCGGTTGCTCAATCGGACTTGCCTGTGGTAACGTTAGTAAATTAAGGGTTCCAGCCAGGGCTTAAAAACTTAAAACTATAGCGACTGCTCGCTAAGGGCACTCCCTGCAGGGTACGGACATACAGATTATATTACTAAGGGACGTATTTAATGCTACAAGCTCAGCGGCGCAGGCTGGCTCGAGCAAGAAGCTCGCCTTTTAAGATCGTTGCTCCATCTAACTGGGGACTACAAGCTATCCATACCTTCATGAGTCTAACTGTATATTATCTCTTTCCACCAGACTGGTAGAACTAACAGCACAACGTGAAGCCGCCGCCTCAACGTCAGCGTCTCGACCCGCCAATGTCGAGGGAGCTGCCGGTCTTAGGGTGTTCATGAGGAACTTCGGTGACGAAAAGACTGTGTCTGAGCCCCTCATGTACATGCCTACCATGGTCAGCGATGCCGTTGAGGTAAGATTACCAACTTAAAAATTAAGGAGTAGTTGGCAGAGGAATTCTATAAAATGAATCCAGGTCATTTATGTTTCTGTGTTTATATCTATAAATGTTATAAATTGAAGTCTCTTTTCGTGTTTATCTATGTGACCGCGTTGCCTTCTGATTGCCGTAACGGACTTTGATGCGGTTTTTACTCTCATTTAGATAATTTATTCCGGAAGATTTATGAATATAACGAGTATAAACGTAGGTACCTACATCCTACATATGTAGGTCTAGTAAATAAATATTGATCAGAGTGGCAGATCGCTTGTAGTATATTTATTGTTTTAACATCCATACAACATATTTGTAACGCTTGAGTTTTCTAAAGAAGCCATGTCATCATAAAGCGGCCACAATTTCGGTGGATGTTTGTTATTACGATGTCAAAAAACGCTCTCCATAATGGATCTTAAAGATTCAACAAAGATAATAATTTTTTGGTAGATTTTCATGATATTTTTCAAAGAAAAGTTATTAAGTATAAGAGGATAGATGTAGGTAGAACTGTTCACGCAGAAGATTCTGATACAAGCAAATAGTCTACAATCAACTCAGATTCACAGCTAAATTTATTTTCTCAAGGATACACAACAAACATAGCGAACGATTGCTGCTGTTTATTCTCCAATAGGAAGTTTCAACACTTTCAACTCAGACTGCAAAGTTTTCTAATAGATCATTCAATGAGAAACTGGATGGAACTTGCGAAAGTAGTGATAAATGTGATACATCTCTCGGGTGCAAGTTCACTACAAATTTCTAGACAGAAACAGCTTCTGAAGATCCCTTCTGTGCTAAAAATAGTTCTGTTTCCTTATTCGAAAATTTTCATATTTTTGTAGTGCATTGCATACAAAAACCCAAGATGCAGACTCGAATAAAACTGTCCCGATTTATACGTCAATGGTTATCGTTTTGATAAAACACATTTTTTTTTCCAAATTCAACCTTACACGCATGACTTAAAGTGGTTTTTACAAAGGAATGTCCAAAAAGACTGCCTGCAAGATGACTGACGACACTTTTTGACACCTGCGCACATTGCGCCCTATAGTCCAGTAAGGATGCAAAAATTTTTCCACATAACCTTCGATAATTCTAAAGTTTTTTATTTTCTCTGGGTGGATAACTTTAGTGAATCCAGTGCTATGTACAAAAATGCTAACAGTTTAGAGTTATGCAATAGGTATGAAGTAGGTATTTCCTATTATTTCGCGTTAGAACAATAATATAAAATTTAAATTAAAATGCTTCACTGATTCTTTATTAATACTATCTAAACTATATATTAGTGAAAATGCTAACAGATAGGTATTGTGGAACAATGGAAAACTGAAAATGTCCCGTAACTCATTCAATAAAAAATTTAAGTTTTTTAAATCATCTCCTTTACGGGCATAGGTATTAGTTACACCTTACAACAAAAGTTCTAACAACTAAGTAATATGCTGCACAAGCAATTGTATTTTTACTTTACGATATGCGCAATATTGAATTTAAATTGATAATTTTGCGCCTACATATTCGTAATAATAAACTCTACTACCAAACAAAAGTTTCAACAAATACGTGCTATGCCTTTTGTTTAATAAATAAAATACAACTTGAGTATTGCGGGGCGCGGTACAGGTACCTACGATAATGCGTGCGCCGCCGCCGCCGCGCCTTGCGGCGAAGTGTGGTGACACTCCACTGCGGAAATGCAGACGTATTGAATGAGGCACGAAATCATTTCATTGTCGTCTCTTCTCAGAAATCACTAGGTACTCTGTTCCGGTCCGTGATTTCGCCCGTGTGTAACTAATTAATCATCAACAATTATCAGAATCCCGTCACTCCCGTCTAAAAAAGACTGTTTTGAAAAATACGCTGTTGTTCTGTTCTTTATTTCAAACAACTTAATAGGTCCCCTTAATAGGCCCTACCAACCAAGATCGTAATAATTATGTACACTTTCACTATGTAGCTACTTGTTATAGTGATAGGGGAAGGGCACAGAGACAGAAAGTGGAGATTACGTTACAATTTTTTTTCGGGATAGTTTTCCCGGGAAAAACACATTTATATGTATTTAATATATTAAAAAAATAATTGTATTGAAGCGGTAAAATAATTGAATTCAATAAGTAGGTACCTGTTTTTGTTCCATCATTTTAAAAGTACCCTTAAGTGATCTCCCGAAAACCGAAACAAGAAATTCCCGCAAAGAAAAGATTGTCGTAAGGATGTCTGCACTTTTTGTCTCTGCTACTCGAAGTTTAGCTAAATACTGTCTTCCTATTGTGATGTTTGAAACATGGTGCTTTGCAATTTTCATAGAACACTAGTGCCTTTGAGTACAATTGTAACTAAATTACAGTTTCACTTTCTAGTATGGCGGCCATCACTTTGTTACGTTAGTATCTACTGCTCTGAAATATTACGTATCATAGTGTGGCATCTGCCAGCCTTCCTACGATATACTCCCAACACTAGTTGACGATAAATTTACTATGTGTAGTAGGAAAGTGTGATAACGGCAATGCTGCTATTATGAATCAAGCTCCTGAATAAGGAGCAATAAAATAATAATGCTATTATAATTTTTTATTATAATCAAAACTATAGAACCAAATCAGTCATACAGCTGCATTTTGTCAATAGCGAAAATAACTAAGACATAATGCACAACACCCGAATATAAATAGACTTACGTATACGAATTAAGAAGACCAACTTTAACTAATATGACAGTATATGTATAACCTATATGTCAACGACCTGATTGAAGAGTTGAGCAGCACAAGAGTCGGATGCCATATTGGCGGTGAATGTTTAAATAAGCTCAGTTATGCAGATGACATGGTTCTGCTCAGCCCCTCGGTCAACGGCCTCAGAAAACTAATTTCCCTTACACCAATTATCCTATAATGTTAAAAAGACAGAAGTAATGATTTTCAAACACGACAATGGCCCTAATAAGGTCTTGCCAATTACTTTATGTGGTTTAAAATTAAACCACACAAACCACCAACCACCAACCACCTTTGTGTGGTTTGTGGTTTAATTATTAGTCAGTTTAAGTATCTCGGACACATCATAACGGAAAATGTAAAAGATGACGATGACCTGGAGAGGCAAAGACGTAGCATCGCATAATGAAGTAACATGCTAAATAGACGTTTCTTCCATTGCTTGAAACAAGTAAAATAACTCTGTTCCAGGCTTATTGTCAGGCGTTCTACACCAATCAACTTTGGTACAAGTACACGAAGAGTGCATACAACACGCCTCGTGTACAATATAATAACGCATTTCGGGTCATGCTCAACCTGCCCTGGCGGTGCAGTGCGACTGAGATGTTGGCTGAGAGTAGAGTAACCGACTTCTTTGCGCTCATGGGGAAGCTCAGGGCGTTGTTCTTTTCGCATGTGGTGGCAAGTCAAAATAGTATTGTCAAAGCTGTTTTTCATACTGTGCATTTACTGAGGGAGACAAAATAAATGTACTCACCATTGTTACATTTGTTTTGGCTTCCTTGGTGTGAAATGGTGGGTTGCTGTATTGCTATTTTTCTTTACTTTGTTTTTATGTTCGTTTGTTTAGTTTATCTTTTGTTTAAATTATAATTTTATGGGTGCTAAAGCCTGAAATAAACGATTAATAAAAAATAATCATAATAAATAAAAACAATTACAAGTTTTACTATCATCATAATATAACGAAAAATATTTAAGAAGACTATAAGGGGGATTAGCATGGAAGCTATGGAAGGTTCAGCATCAGCTACAAATAATTGCTTAATGAACCTCTTTGTTATTGAGAAACAATATATACTTTATAAAAGCTTTCGTCTCTTAGTAGACGTTGTGTTTCATGTTGAATATTCCTGTTCTCCGAGGTTGCACCTGGTTTCATAATCTGTGCATTCGTTTAGTTAGATGACTAATTTGGACCTCGGTTGCCGAGTCCAAATCAGGCTCGCTTGTAATTATGTGTGCTGTGCTGCATGGTTTATCTATGCAGTAGACGCACATAGCAGAACATATCAATCCGGCCTTCATACACGTACAAGTGCTTTTGCAGGTTAACTTGCACTTGCAAGATATAACTTTCAGTATATCGTCAGGTGCGGGTTGGTCGAGTGTTTTGTTGGGAACTAAATAAGGTGCATCCTACATAAGGTGAGGCGATACTTCACACCTGGACAGCTTTTGAGCCTGTATAAATCTCAAGTGCGTTCTTGTGTGGAGTATTGCAGCCACTTATGGGATGGCTCAGCAAAATACCAGCTTGCTGCCCTTGACTCGGTGGAACGCAGAGCAAAAAAGGCTCATAGATGACGAAACGTTGGTGGCTGGGCTTCATGATCCCACTATCGCCCTTTTACTACCGGACTACCAAACACATTGCAGGGTACCATCCGCACTTGGTTGATATCCCGACGAGTCGTACTCAGCGCTACTTTTTTTGTTTTTTGTTTGGGAAATCATCAAATAACTTCTCCCGCTCTGGGCGGAGTGGGAGGGCGTGTCAGACTTTTACTGACTAAAACCCACCCGTGTTCCCTCAGTTGCCTCAACAACCTGCACCCCTGGCATGTATCGGCCCTTGCGGGCCCCATCAGTTGCTGCTGGCATCTCTTTGAGGCGCGAGTGGAACACAACGCGCCGTTGACCCGGGCTTGGTCCTTACCGGATAGCGAGCTACCCATTACTCGTCGTCCGCAAGCCCGTGCCTACGGTGGCCGGGAATCAGCCTGGGATTCCCGACGCCCAGGGCGTCTCCTGCGAAGGCCACGGCTGTGAGGGCGCATGTACTGCATCTCCCTCACGTGCACCGCCTCCCTCTTTGTGAGCATAAGTGCTTCGCTGAAGGAGGCGACTGCTAGCCATGCACTCTCGCTCCGTACCATGGCCTGAACCAGGATCGGACGCGAGAGATCGCGGCCGCCGATCCCCTCCATGAGGACATGGCGGTGCTCCGCGGAAGCCGGGCAGACCTCCACCCTACCGCCCTACCGTGTCCTCAAGGCGATCTTGGCAATGAAAACACCCGGCGTTTCCTCCCGCCCTATCAATGATATTAGATGACTAATTTGGACCTCTCCAAATTAGTCATCTAACCAAACGAATGCACTGGGCACGCCATGATTGCGGCGGTAAATTAAAATTAAAATATTTTTTGCTCAACACAGTACATAATCATACATTTCTAGATGTCAAGTGAATACACAGTCCACTATGTTGCACCAACTCAATTATACTATTTCATAAATTCACCTTAATATGTTTTACAATTTCATTAATAACTCAAAATAATACCATAGAAAATGTCTTAAATTCAAATCAATAAGTATGTAATGTCAGAATATATAATGTCATAATTACTAAGTAATGTCTATTACAAATACGATAATTTTAATAAAAGTAAAAACAAAACGAACTCAGGTATTCTCCCTACTTACACGTATTATTATTAGTTTTACACACACAAATTTCTATCAGAGAGGTATTCATTAATTGTGTAGTATGTCTTACTTATCAGTAGATTATTGAGTTGCTTCTTAAATAAATGGGTATCTTTAATACTTAACAAAGCATTAGGTAACTTATCATAAATATGTGGTGCCATTTCTAGGAAGTTTTTACGGAATACTGCTTTTTTGTGTTGCTTACTGCTTATTTTATTTCTATGTCGCGAATTGTGTAGTTTTTCAAAAAGGTGGAAGTTTGTTTTGACAAATTCGGCCACCTCATATATGTATAGGCAGGGTACTGTTAATATACGGAAATTCAGAAAGAACGGTTTGCAGCTTTCCATGCTTTGAATACCATATATCGCCCTCACACATCTCTTTTGCGCTCTAAATACTGTCTCCTTGTTGGTGGAGTTACCCCAGTATATAATCCCGTATCGTAATGCAGACGTAACATATGCATGACACGCCGTAACCAAAACTTTTTGATTTACCTCCTTTGAGAGATTACGTAAAGCATAGGAATTCCCCTCTTTGAGGAGTGGCTTGAGAGGCGGCATGGCGTCCTTACCTTCCGCCTGACACAGTTCCTCACCGGACACAGCTGTTTCGGGAGGTTCCTGTTTCTAATAAGGCGGGAGGAAACGCCTGGGTGTTTCCCATTGCGAAGATCGCCCTGAGGATACAGTGGAGCATACGGTGGAGGTCTGTCTGGTTTGGGTGGAGCACCACCGTGTCCTCATGGAGGCGATCGGCGGTGGAAATCTCTCGCGTCCGGCCCTGGTCCAGGCCATGGTACGGAGCGAGAGTGCATGGCTAGCAGTCGCTTCCTTCAGCGAAGCAGTGATGCTCGCAAAGAGGGAGGCGGCGCACGTGAGGATGCAGTACATGCGCCCTCACGGCCGTGACCTTCGCAGGAGACGCCCTGGGCGTCGGGAATCCCAGGCTGATTCCCGGCCACCGTAGGCACGGGCTTGCGGACGACGAGTAATGGGTAGCTCGCTGTCCGGTAAGGACCAAGCCTGGGTCGACGGCGCGCAGAGCGGGAGAGGTCATTTGATGATTTCCCACCCAGAAAAAATAAAAACCAAACGAATGCACAGATTATGAAGCGAACTGCAACCTCGGAGAACTGGAATCTTCAACATGAAACACAACGTCTACTAAGAGACGAAAGCTTTTTATAAAGTATGTATTGTTTCTCAATAACAAAGAGGTTTGTTAAGAAATTATTTGTAGCATTTTTTTTTTTGGGAATTTCTTGTTTCGGTTTTCGGGACATCACTTAAGGGTACTTTTAAAATGATGGAACAAAAACAGGTACCTACTTATTGAATTCAATTATTTTACCGCTTCATTAGAATTATTTTTTTAATATATTAAATACATATAAATGTATTTTTCCCGGGAAAACTATCCCGAAAAAAAAATTGTAACGAAATCTCCACTTTCTGTCTCTGTGCCCTTCCCCTATCACTATAACAAGTAGCTACATAGTGAAAGTGTACATAATTATTACGATCTTGGTCGGTAGGTACCTATTAAGTTGGTTGAAATAAAGAACAGAACAACAGCGTATTTTTCAAAACAGTCTTTTTTAGATGGTAGTGACGGGATTCTGACAATTGTTGATGAATAATTAGTTACACGGGCGAAATCACGGACCGGAACAGAGTACCTATTCTCTATTTGAAATATAATTAGACATTTAAACAAACCTTTTTACAGTCCGACCAACCGATTTCGTTTTTTATTTCGTATGCATAAGGATGACATTAAAAGTGGTTACAATACCAACTGCTTACTGCAGATGCCATTTATCATGCTACCAAAGCAATAGAAGTCAAAATCAGTTGAATGGACTGTACAAACGGTTTATTTAAATGTCTAATCTTATTTCGAACGGAGTATAGTGATTTGTGAGAAGTGAGAATATTGAAATGATTTCGTGCCTCATTCAATACATCTGCACTTCCGCAGTGGGAGTGTCGTCGTACCTCGCCGCACGCATTATCGTACCTACACCGCGCTGACCGCGCCCCGCAATACCCAAGTTGTATTTTATTTATTAAACAAAAGGCATAGCACATATTTGTTGAAACTTTTGTGTGGAAGCTGAGTTTATTATTACGAATATGTAGGCGCAAAATTATCAATTTAAATTCAATATTGCGCATATCGCAACGTAAAAAAACGATTACTTTTGCAGCATATTACTTAGTTGTTAGAACTTTTGTTGTAAGGTGTAACTAATACCTATGCCCGTAAAGGAGATGATTTAAAAAACTTAAATTTTTTATTGAATGAGTTACGGGACATTTTCAGTTTTCCATTGTTCCACAATACCTATCTGTTAGCATTTTCACTAATATATAGTTTAGATAGTATTAATAAAGAATCAGTAAAGCATTTTAATTTAAGTTTTATATTCTTGTTATAACACGAAATAATAGGAAATACCTACTTCATACCTATTGCATAACTCTAAACTGTTAGCATTTTTGTACATAGCATTGAATTCACTAAATTTATCCACCCAGAGAAAATAAAAAACTTTTGAATTATCGAAGGGCATGTTTTTCTGGCTACTGGACTACTATTTATGCGGACGTTTTTGTGACGCTGATTGTGTGTCTTGGGTTTTTTGTATCTCAATGGTTGCATGTATGCAATTGTGATTGTGATTATTACTAGTGCATTATTTTGTTAGTCCATTTTAAAAAAGTCGACAGGAATATTTTTTTATTCATACATCCAATTTTTTTTGTATCATTCCATTCAAACTGGGGGTTGTGCACTTGCAAAGCGCATACAGAGATAATCATCGGTTACTGCCTCATTTAATTAAAAACATCTAACGGGCCTCTGCGAGTTGACTTCGACCTGTCGTACACCTTACAAAGGTCCAGGACTCCAGGGTCCCGAGAAATGTCTAAGACCAGTCTAGAATCAAGAACTTTTGCCTGACCTGTTTACATAAAATTGTATTTCTCACATCTAGGGTGATGAGGCTATCCACGTGATGGAGCGCGTCTTGTTCATGCTGCCAGGATTGGAAGGTTGCGCAGCAGTCCTTGAACCGCTCTGCAAAAGACTGAAGATCAAGGTCTGCGTGCTGCAACTCGGAGTGGAACACAAGGATGAGACGTTGGATCAGATGGTTGATAGGCTGCATCAGGTGAGGGTTCTATTCTTAATTGATAGGTTGGTTAACAGGCCGATGGTCTAGCTGAGGGAAAGTGGATGCCTGCAGACGCTTAGACATCCCATCATCACAACTGTATTCGGCACCACACAGCACACAGCATTTTGCCGGTTATTTTATGAGTCTTAAATCTTTGGGAATGTTGCGCCACTTCTTCTTCCCAGCTAGAGCACTGGAAGGAAGTGGTGAAAGGTGGCCATTTTGGGGGACTATCTTATGTATTTTGACGTTCGAAAAGTGCTGATTCTCAGCCTAATTTGAATAAATGACTTTTTTTAATGGAAGCCTAGGGAAATCCACTATTTATAGTTGGTACGTAGTTCGGGACAGAATATTGCAATTTACTAAATCCATTCATTGTTGACGGTACACTCTTACCATTTTTCATTGTCGTTTGCAAAGCTCGGTCCAAATCGTTTCACTTAAAAATAAATCATACATTTTTATGCGTTTTACAGTTACAAGTACCTATATCTTTAATAGGGTTCACTTTGTTTTACTCTTTATCTATATCCAAATTTTTATACGTGATATTTAAGGTATCGAATAAGTGACTACATTGTATATTTATTTGTTCTAAGGGTAAATTCAGTCTGTCAAATTCAAGGACTTAAAAGCTTTTGAAGTATTTTTTATTTGATTTGCGATCATAATAATGATCAGAATAATGGTCTCAATTAAATCAATTTTATCATTTACAATTTTATATTTTGTGGACAAACTAAACAATATTTTATCTTTCAGTCGGTGATCTCAAGACTGGCACCTGGCGCACCGTTCTGGCTGCTCGGATACAGTTTTGGTACTCTCCTTGTCTTGGAGTTGGCTTCGAGACTGGAGAAGGAAGGTAAGCAGTTATTTCACACCACCATCATAATACCTTGCATAGTAAAGAATTGGTTTGAATATATTAAAAACAAAACAATATAAAATGCTTAGACACTGTACATTTCTAAGCATTTTAATTTTTATTTATTTATTTAACCATTTATGGACACACGTGTAAACAGACAAGAAGAAAGGAACAGAAAAAACGTACAAAGGTAATGCTTATTTCTACAGAAATGTCTTCCAGTACACCTGCGATAGGAGAGAAGATAAAAGAATGGTAGACAACGGGAAAACATAAAATCATAAATTATACTCTAATTTAAATATACACTTATAATATGAAAATATGAATACATACTTTTAAAATAAATATCACTAAAATGTAATTGTGCATTATAATGTAATTTAAATAATAAATTCATAAGCAATTATGACAAAGTGGAGAGACAGTGTTCTTTCACTATTCTTTTGAATACTGCTAATTGCTGCTGCAGTCCCTAATGTCAGGCGAAAGTATATTCCACAACCGAACCGCGTACACAGTGAAGGAGTAGGAGTAGAAGTCGGTTGATTGGGGAGGTGACTTGAGGAGATTTCTAAGATGCGCCTTGCTAGGTGCATCAATTTCATATTCTTGGACTGACCGGAATTAAAATGTCATTTAACATTTTTTTTTATAAAGCCTATTATAGAAGAACTTGGTCAGCAAAACCACTACTTACTATAATTTACTCGTCACCACGTTTTGAGCCAGAAGCAACGTAAACTAAACTACCAATCTTTTCCAGGATTCAAAGGAACAGTATTCTGCTTGGATGGTGCCCCTGAATTCCTCTACGCAGTCCTGACAATGACCATCAGCTTCAAGAACGACTTACAACTGCAGAACAACCTCCTTTGTCACACCATCGACATCATAGCCCCCAACAATGACGTCACCAAAGACATGATGGAGAAACTCAACGAAATTGAGTCCTATGATGAAAGAGTCGCCCTCACGATTAAATCCTCCCCAGTACAGAGCAATTACTCTGATAAATTCATCGCCAATATTGCCAGAGTCAGCTTCGATAGGCTTAAAGCAGTTCTCAACTTCAATCCTAAGGCTTTTACCAAACTACAGTCTCCTGTCATTCTTCTCCGTCCCAAGGAAAATCCTGCTTACGTCGTCGTTGAAGAGAACTACGGTCTTGATAAGTACACCGAGAACACAGTCACTGTTCACTATCTGGAAGGCAACCATGTCAGTATAATAGAGAATAAGGACTGTGCTAACATCATCAACAGGGTTGTGGTCGAAAATGAAGGCCAAAAAGGAAAGGCTACGGAAAATATTGTGACAAGCATTGTTGAGAACGCTAGGGAACTCAAAGCCTAGATTCTAACAGATTTTTTTACTTTTTGTATCCGATTTTTATAAAAGAGTATTTTTAATTATGTATTAACTTATTTAAGGTAAGGGATAAAGATTGAATTAATGTTTTAATTTATTGTTGTGTATAAAAATAATAATAAAAAATGGCCGTATTTTAATAAATATAATATTCTTACTTAGTAACTGATTATGTAGTTAGATAATAGACGTCGTAGGACACCAGTACCAAACAAATATTCACTAAGTATAACTTAAGGGGTCAAGTAAGTTTAACTTAAACTTAAAATAATTTAATTATATTGTAACGGAGGGGAATAATTGAAAAGGGAATTTTATAAATAGGTAGGCATTTGAACTATATTTTAAGTAATAAATTAATGTTATAATCGTTAAAGCAAGGGGTTTTGTACATGGGAAAATTCAATATATTAATTTTAATGATATTTTGTTGTTTTACTGTACCCCATGATCTTCTAACAAGTTATGAAAACCTGGTACTTCGAAAGCGTAAAGCGTTTTCTAGCTGACACACCTATGTTAGGTGTACACCTGCCGAGTTATGACAACGCTAGAAAACGCTTTATGCCTTCGAAGAACCAGTTTCGAAGGCATAAAGCGTAGCCTAGCTGACACACCAATCTGGACGAGGCACAGCAGATTTTTGATAGTTCGATTGAGTGCTTCCCATTCTCGTTTGTGTGTGCGCCATTGTGCATTTATCCCATAGGTATATCAAGAATGAAAAAAGGAAATGTAGGAAATTTTCCCGGAATCGAACAATACAGGCTAAAAAAATTAAACAACCTGATTAATTACAGTTATCTTTAATTCCGAAATGTATAGAAATGTAGACAGCCATTCAGTTTAACATTGCAAAGCTAATTTCATTCAATGGTGAGGCGGGATTTTTAAGAATGAAACGGCATTAAATATTGGGCTGCGATCAAAGCGGCTAATCGGATTGAAACCAGGATTTGACGTTGGCACTGAACTCGAAGCCATGAAGTTAGCGACCGTCTGCAATTGACAGATTTTGTAATAGTAGTGGAGTTTTGCTAATAAACAAGCGATTTTTAACTTACGATATTATGTAACAGTTAATCTCCGCCGATGATTGCCTCATGAGGAGTGTAAATGTGGTTAGGCCTTGTAGACTGTAGATTTGTAGACCATTTTCTATTTTATTTGTTGACAGGCGTACCATTTTCTATTTTGTTTGTTGACAGGCGTACACTGTCCTCTCATACCTATTTACACTTTAATTGAAACCATTGAAAAAGCCAATTATTTTAAAAGAGTAACCGTGGAGTTACTGCCGGCTTTGTTCCATAGGAAACAACCAATTGGACCCGTCCACCTAGTTTCTGGCGTTTCATGCCCATGTATGTTTACGTAAAACATTTATGTGCTGTCCCACAAACAACGGGACACTATTATGTTGTCCCGCGTGTCCTGTTGTCTTCACGATACAGGAGTTGATGGATGCTGCTGAAACTGCCAAGCTCGTAGCCAGATTCTGGGCTGACTGTATTTCGATTGCTCTCATGACGCTAAGAATAGGATGATTCTCTCGTTGGTTGCAAGTGCTACTGCTGAGCACGTGGAAGTGGGTTAAATTCCCCATTCGAGCTTAGTGTTATTGGGTTTCCTAATAGGAATTTCTCAGTAGCAGAGCCCCAATTCTGTATCGTTATAATGATTCTCCGCGGAATCTTACTACATTCAAACTACGTCAATATGGTATTTTGTCGAAACCAAGTTACGGTAAGGAATCGAAATGTCATATTCTGTATGTTCCGAGACAATTTGTCGATATTTATTAGCAGATGTCATGAGTGATCTAAAAAATTGACGTGGTTTCGAAGTAAGGCATCGTTAAGTGGTCATAGTGAATTAGGGCTCTGCACGGAGTCTGCATTTTCATCCGTTTGATGGTAATAAACTCGCCACCTATACATGGGATTTAAACATAACTGGGTAAATATGGGTATACGTACACTGTACAACATTATCTACCATAATCAGACTAATGTTCCCCCTGCTGGGATACAAGCCTGTTCTCTTCGTGAGGGAGTGGGTCGTAATCCACCACGCGGGCTTACTGCGTGTTGGCAGATGTCCCATGTCTTCGAATTTTGATTTTGGGACATGCTGGTTTCCTCACGATGTTTTCCTACACCGCTTAGAGAGCAGTAGTGATACAATTATTCACACTAACTAAAGCGCTTACCTGGGTACGGACCCATGACCTAAAACGGGTATCTCGGGTCCGTTACCACGGGGCAACCACTGCTCTACACAGTACGGTCCGACCCTTCGGATATTACAGACGTGATGAAATGTTTAATCCCCGCTGCCCTTATGGCCCATGCTTACTGATATTAATCTGTCATACCGACGTAGTCAGAATCAGAATCATTCATCATTAAATCGTCCGCGTGAATCTGTCACATTTATACATTTCCATTCACTCTATTTTATACCAAATATTCTTTGGTAAAACAGTTTGTTTTTGGCTATAGGAGTGAATAAAATGTGTTATAGAAATGAATAAAGGAATGGAATGAATAATGGTACAAACATAGTGGAAACGATTTGCCCTTATAAAATAATTCATAGATAAATAGGTGTTCTGCGAAATTTGATATTATGTTTAATGGAATAAAATATGAAATACACATAGTATACTTACCTGAAAAAGCTCGTACATAAGATACCAACCTCTCAACGAAAACTTCTTAAGGTGCGCTTACACGGGCAACTAAAATTGCTCCATCCTGGTCAATTCTTGTCAACTATGACATCACGACTATATCCAGCAATTTAGGGCAATCGCAACATGTAGCAACCTGTTGCCAGAGATACGGCCACACTATACCATGCCATATGGAGCAACTTAAAAAACTAGGCAATACGCACCGCCCCTCGCCGCTCCGCCACCGGCCGGTTCCTTTCGCAAAAACGAGTTATACGTACAAACGAGATAGAAAGAAAATTGCCTAAAAGTTTCCAAACCGATTGGATATTCGGCAACTAAAATTGGCGACATTGAGAAATGAGAAATAAATGGAACAATTAGAAGCAATGTTCCCGAAACAATTGCCGCATTTTATTGTTGTTGCTCCAGATTGCTCCATTTAATTGATCCAGATTGATGCATAGTGTTACCGAGCAAAAATTACTCAAAAAATGTCTCTTGTAACAGCACCTTTAGAATAATTTGAACGAAGATCAAATTCTGCGAATTTATTATGAAGGTACTTAGCTACTTCTGCTTACTTTAATTCTAATCTAATTTTATTTATTTTCAACAAGTCAACTATAATTTTATGAAACAAAAGCTTATGATAATATGGCAACCGACGCCAGCATATTATTGAAAAAGTTAGGCAGATTACGATGAAATTCAGTAGGTTTTATCGTTTAACGTTTACAACTAAAACAAATTATAAACACTACATAATAAAAACACGATACTTCTGCTGTTTGTTGGTGAGTTACTTGGGTAACCTGGAAATTCCAGGTGATGCTCTAGCATCAGTTTAAGGTTACTTTGTTCGTCTAATATCATTGAAGTAATACAATACCAAATTTCGACTTGATCAGACCCGTGGCAGATGCTCAAATACCATCATCAACCAGAAAAGCGCTGATAATCTTCAAATGGCTGAACCGAATTTTATGAAACATGTCTAAGAATACTCCCGACTAATTCACCTTTCAAACAAAATAAACTAAATCAAAATCGGTTCATCCGTTCGGGAGCTACGATGCCACTGACACACACGCAGCCACGCACACACACACACACCCGCACATAGACATACACACACACAGGCACATCAAACTTATAACACCCCGTCATTTTTGCGTAGGGGGTTAAAAACTTGTGGACAATGAGACTAACGAGTTGTAGGTCGTGAGTTTGAACCCAGCCAGGCACCTTGTGTAATTTCATCACCACTGCTCTCAAAACGATGAAGGAAACACTGTGAGGAAACCAGCATGTCCTTGAAATAAAAATTAGGAGACATAAATGTGACATTTACCAACCCGCACTGGGCCCGCGTACTGGATTACGACCCACTTCCTCTCAGGAGGCCTGCTTCCCAGCTGTGGGAAAATTATAAGATGATTATGTAAGTTATGTGACATTGACAGAAAACAGACATTGCCACGTCTTTTTTTAATTAACACGCTTTTATTAGCTTCACCTGTATGTTTGTGAGCATGTTTGTCTTTTTGTAACCTACTCTTTTGTACTTGATTTTGACCCACTTCAAACGATCAGATTTCATTTAAACTTTGTAGACTTAAAGAGGACCGATAACAATTTAATCATTGAAAAAAAAGAAAAAATAATTGAAAAATCACGCTTTTGTAGTTAGCAGAACTAAAAAATAGAAAATAAATAATAGTATAAAAAACACACTTTAAAAACCAAACTAAAAAAGTAGAAAATAATTTAATTCTATTAAAAAGCGTTGGGTGCTTTTTGAGGTATTTTTATAATCAATTAATATCAAGCACTCCACGCTTTTTAATAGAATTAAATTATTTTCTACTTTTTTAGTTTGGTTTTTAAAGCGGGTTTTTTTTAATGTTTCACCAGTGTCAACACACACGACTTGTCGAAAACAAGTTTTACAGCCGTTGTACCTTTATCGATAGCCCACACATAGCCACAACACATACAATAAATATGTCCTCCCCCGTGGTTGTCAAGATGATGAAAAGCAACTTACTTCCGTCTGCTAATAATAACAGATTGTCATCATCAATCCGTGTGCCAAGACTGCTGAGCAATTTCCTCTTTGAGCAATGTAGGAAATGTAGGAAGCGATCATTAGGAGGGCCATTTTCAGTAATCACAGCTACCTACGACTTATGTTAGATTACGTTATTTATTCATTAGTGCATTTGAAAGAAAAAAATACGTTTTTGGCAACAGTAAGCACATAAAGGAACATAACATAGTACTATGACAAACTTATTCACAAATCTGTGTAGAATACGCCACCGATTTCTTCCTTCGAAACTTTTCGAGCTTGTTTTAAAAAGCTACTTCTTCTAAATACCATGAAAGTATCACAACGATTTATATTCGCTTAGATTTATAGATTTATTTGATATATTTCCTTATATTTAATGAGCAGTCGGGTCATTAAATATTTCAACATTAGAAGCAAAATAAAATATTTAAATACATCACGGTGCTCTAAAATAAAATGAAAACGAAATATTCGATAAAAACGCATGCGTTCTCATCTAAATCACGTCTAATAACATTTTCCGCATGAGTCCTACTAATATTCCAGCTTCATGCATGTTACGTGTATGTATGTAGATACGTTAAAAAAATAGTACCACTTTTGGTCTCCAGAATTCCTAAAAATAGCATCCTAATGTGATTGTTACCAAAGAGGTCCACATGAAACGCGGTGCAATGCGGCGGAGTCGTTTCGCTTTTGTTTTGTTTTCGAGTACAACGAGGCAACCGCACCACGGCTTTTTGGTTATCCATTTTGTATGAAACGCAGTGCTGGTAAACAAAACAAAAGCATAACGGCAGCCTGTAGAGCTCAGGATGATTTTATTTTTTTGTAAAATAATATAGTAGGATAGTATTTTTTACGAGCTGCTCCTCACACGGACAGCTGTACATCGCTTGCTACCGCAACAACAGCAGTCCATCACCATATTTGCTTAACACATTATCAATTAGAATCTGAATATTTTTTAAGGCAATTGGCAATATGCCAATCGATTGTTCCAAATGTTCGACAAATTTACCATACCAACAACGTAAATAACATTGATAAACTGTCAAAATGTCTGCCTTCTCACAGTTAATGCGTCACGCAATTACACCGCAGGTCCAGACCTGTACCCCAGTACCTGCGGTGTACGATACACCGCGTGACCAACTGACCATACGCTCGCCGCTTTCGGGCTGACGGCTCTATTGTCCCCAGCGAGAACTAAAACGGCCCGCTTTCGCAAACAGACAGAATTTTGATACCTACCTACATATGATACTGCGGATACGACATTATCTACCGTAAAATGTGATGTCTTTAAGTATGAGTTGTGTTGATTTAAAAGTCGGAGTAGTGACCGTTGTAGCTATAGAAAAATGTTATTCTTCACAAGGCCATCGGGCCATCTCATGGGAGGCCTTCCAACGCTACGTCTTCCGGTACACGATCGCCACTCCAGATTCTTTCGGCCCCATCAGAATCAGCAATCTGTTCTGCAAGCAGTGTGCCCTATGTGATCTATCCTTGTGAAATTGATGAAAAGATCCGGAGGAGGTCTAAGGTAACCGACAGAGCACGAAGAACTGCCAAACTGGATGACGATAGAAAATTCTTCACCAAATTCTATGTAAGAAATACGTAAGTAGCACCTCAAATGATCGCAAACTAACATATGTTATTGTTAGTTCCACATAACACACGTATCAAGTCTCGCACAATAAATCAACAATGTTTGACAGAGCGGACGTGCCATAAATACACGATCCTTTGTGATTGGACGCGGCACATAGAAGGATGGATGTGGCAACACTGTGTAAATGTTGTAATATGTAATAATAAATCATGGTTTAGTAGAATATTTGGGGTTTTGGGCATGATATATTTAGAGTTAAAGAAAGTTTGTCCTTGGGTAGAAAGAAACTACAGACCTTTTATGATATTTAGGCAATACAAATACCTACGCCTACCTACGGAATTCTGAGAATGTATTAATTCAGGAGTTTCAATGAAGGCTCAGTGTATGGGTATTATGAGAGTACTCCTAATCTATTTTTATTGCGTAGTTACTTCTCAGTAATCCATGACAAAAGACGTAGGTATAATATATCAACCTTTAACCTGGATGGAAGGCGTAATAATGCTCTTAGATAAAATGTCGTTGAATTAAATTTTCTTTGCATTTTAGTTATATCTTATACCATTACTATCGAGGCCGGGGGAACTTTCAAATGGCGCAGCCTTCGGGGATAATACTGGGATTCTTACCTCACTAAAACCACCATTGTAGGACCAACATACACCATCACATGGAGTGGGGCACCCTGTCCTCTTAAAATACTACTCCGGAACCCTTTACGTGAATGCTTCGTTGGGACACATTCCTGCGGAGACTGTAAAGGGCTGAAGAGTTAAAGGAGTTTCTGCTGCGAAAAGAGGAGGAAAAAGTGGTGTCCCCTGCATAGCCATTCACAATCGATTACGATTGGATATCCTTCGCTACCGATCCAACATTAATCAATGTTATCGTAGGTGTCCTAACGCTGTTCACAAAACCAGAATGTCGTCAATATAAAACAAAAGGACGACCGCCATTCTTCTGACAGCTGTTTGCTGTCGCGGGCCAGGAAAATCAGGTTATCGAAATGTGTCATTTTCGATACGATAGCCTGTCGATTGGTTGTGAATAGCTATGCGGGTGTCTACGCTGGGTGGAAATTGAACCTAGCCTCCTCGATAGAATTACTTGGAGACAAGCGACTGTTGTACCCGGTTTCTGGAACGGAAAATCAACATGTCAAAATTAAACGTAATTCAAGTGATCTGATTGCTCTGTTGATAATTAAGTCAACCAATCAAAGCACTTCACGAGCCCTTGACCATTAATTTGTTCTAGCTAATTTTTGAGTTTATTTTCGTTCAAGAATCCGGGCGTTTGTTAGTACATATTGCAATCATTCTGCTTAGCCTTTTCCTAACTATGTTATATTCTATATGAGCTTCCTGTCTTACTGGATTTAGATAAATAGCAGTATTTAACATGGATCGACTGCCCATCTGCCCTCCACAACTGTAGCTGGGTAACATGATACTTCTTAGTAAGACTGGTTGGCAGACTTTTGGGTTTCAGAGTTGGAATTGCAATCTATAACTTGATCAATTAACTGTGAGACACAGACAATAGTATGCTTTAATTATACAGGGTGTAACAGAAACCCTATTGCTATCCTTAAGAACTAAAGATAATCTATTTACCAAATTGTCGGTTTCATATGTTTCTTAAAAGATAACAAACGTGTCACTGCACTACATAGGTCAATAACTTTCGACGTTACTTGTCAATATCACGATAAATCTCTTCCGAGTGATGTGTTTGTTTCAATTTGTTCTGGTATCAATGTATTAAAAATTCTCATAACTTCCGAACATGTAGAGATAGGATTAAAAAACCCTTCCAATATCGTTTGACATCATCCAAAGAAGTCGTGCCCTTGGTATGTATATACCCTTTCCGTTACACGTTGTATAATCAAGCAGGAAGGATTACGCTACTAGTGGTATAAATTATTATCAATGAATATTCAATTATGCATAATATACTCACATAGATCTACACGGCTTTGATAGAATTACAACCAAGTAACTGGAACATCTCTGAATTAAGTAAGTTAAGTGTTTTGCACAGCAGATTTTCTCTGATTGAAATTATAAGAAGTTACGAACACATTGGTGAACGAAACCAATAATGCCGCTGAGCCCACCACAACCCTATTTTCTGTAACTTATCTTGTACAAAAGACTTTCAATGTATGTTTTATACGACCACGACAGACTTCTAGAATAAGCTAGATATTCTCCCGACCATTCATACAGAAATAGGTGGTTAGGTTAGTTTAGGACATCAGTTATTTTTAATAGGCGGAAAAAAAGGAGATGTTGCTCAAGAAATAAAACTTTTAAAAAAATATACGCGTGGACGCGTATATTTTTTACGTACACACGGCTACACGTCAAGCTATATATTCCTAGTATTAGCTGATCTCGCATTGTATAGGATTTTTTAAGAACACACTTGAGCTTTATACAGTCTCAAAAGCTGTCCAGATGTGAAGTATCGCCTCACCTTATTTAGGATGCCCAGCTTCGTAGCTGCAGTCTGAGCTTTTGTTTTAACGTCTCTTAAATTTTAAGAAACGCTTATAAATAAACCCCGTTTTTTAATACATTGTTTTGTTAGAGGTGAACGACCACGGCTTTCAGATGAGATTTTTTTCTTGTGTCATACTTTTAAGAGCGTGATTTTTCAGTATTCGGCTTTCAGTTTTTGAACTTACTTTTTATTTAAATAATTTTGGGGACTCTTTTTTGAGTGTGGGAAATCATAAAATAACTTCTCCCGCTCTGGGTGGAGCAGAAGGGTGTTGCAGACTTTTACTGACTAAAACCCACCCGTGTTCCCTAAGTGGCCTGTCTGTCAGGGGCCACGGTATCTATTTCGAACAACCCGCACCCCTGGCAGGCTGCGGCCCTTGCGGACCCCACCAGTTGAAGCTGATATCTCTTTGAGGCGCGCGTGAAACAGCGGGTTTGGTCCTAACCAGACAGCGAGCTACCCATTACTCGCCATCCGTAAGACCGCGACTACGGTGGCCGGAAATCAGCCTAGGATTACCGACGCCCAGGGCGTCTCCTGCGGCGATTAGGGTCGTGAGGGCGCATATAGGTGACGGCTACCCATACACTCTCGCTCCGTACCATGGCCTGGACAGGGCCGGACGCGAGAGATCGCCGCTGCCGATCGCCTCCACAAGGACACGACGGTACTCCATCCAAGCCGGGCAGACCTCCACCGTATGCTCCACCGTGTCCTATGATTTTGGAGTTAGCCAGCAATATTTTTATTTTTGAACTCAATATCCCGGAGACTTAAAAGCCGAAAAGTTTTCTTCGGAGCGTGAGTTCATTAGATGGCAATACTAACTCGGAAATATCCCATATTTGGTGGAAAAAGCTTAAATCTTCTGATTCTTTAATCGAGCCATCAGAGACCCTCTCATCACTGCACTCAAAAGTTATACACAGAAAGATATAAAAAGTCGCATGGAGGGGGGGCATAACGCTTCTTTCGTTACGTGACGATTTCTAAAATTTCTATAGATGTCCTCAGAAAACAAATGGCTGTTATGAATTTGAAGGACTTCTTTCTACAAAAGCACATCATAATTTTTTGACACTGTTCATTATAAATATCACATTTCTTATGAAAACTCTACTTCCATTCTTACCTACATAAATTAATACAATTAAATAATAGCAAGTATACGTCTTCAAGAGAATTCAGTTACATTTAGATTCAGTAGTTAGTTGAGATTTCGTCGACAATTATAAAGGACGTTCGTTCCTTTTACTGTGGCTGAAGTTTTAGTAGTTCTGTATTAATTCCGTTCTCACAACTTGAGCTACGGTAAGCCGAGTAAAATGTCCCACGGTGTCAGTTAAAGTAAATAAATATTAAAACACTAGCTTTGGCCAGCGGCTTCGCCCGCGTGCAGGTCTGAAATTATCCCCACGGGAGCGTAGTGCCGGGATAAAAAGTATCATATTAAACTACCTATCTGTGCGCCATATTTCATCCAAATCCATTCGGCCGTTTTTGCGTGACTGAGTAACAAACATCGAAACATCACAAAAAAAACATAGGATAGGTAGATACTTTTTATCCCGGTAGTACGTTACTGTTAATTACAGCGTGAGTCAGGTGTTGTAGGCGGGGGTGACGGTGTTCCCGTGACGAAGGAGTGAAAATAAACCAGTCAGATGTTACGAATAATGAGTTATATTAAACACGAATCACACAAAACAACAAATAGAAATCAGTCAATAGTTGCACCTGCATAGGTGTAAACACGGCACATAAATGTTACATTACAATAGAATCCTATGCTAAAATACTGGAAGACTGGCTAGCTAGGTATAGGGTACATCGCGACTAGTAGTGAACAGCGGAGCCACTACTTCACAAACAATACATAGAACATGTTGATAATTGGAAAACTGTAGAACTCTGAACATATTTTTTTTTTTTTTTGTTTTTTTTTTTTTTTTGGGAAGGGCATCTCGTAGTTGACCTTGAGAGGCCGTAACTACTTAACCGGGCTTTCCTGTGGGGACTAATAGTTTTTAGGCTAAGAGCCTCCAGCCAGGGCTTACAAACTACCTACCTAATACCTAATAGCTTACTAACTATTAAAAACCTACAGCAACTGCGCACTGAGGGCACCCCCTGCGGGGTACGAGCCTCGGCTCAGGGAGTCACTTTCAGGGAGGGCAGCAAGTGGGGACAGGCTGGATCAATAATTTCTTTATTATTAATCATGGGGATTTTAACTCTACTTGCTCAGCTTCGGCGCGGGCTGGCACTTCTGCGGGCAAGGGACGGTTGGGGGAGGATTCGTTTACTCGGGGTCTTCGCGAGGCGCGAGGACCTCGGCGGCGAGGTCGGAAACACGGTCTGTTTTTGTGTGCTGTGCTGGTGGCCCTACTGCTTTCTTGAAGAAGAGTGATGGGGTCATCAGGGTCGGAGAGGACATGTCGCGGCCGGCGGATTCGACTGATTCTACTGGGGACATAACTAGCGGCTTTTGCAATCAGTAGATTGCGGTGTTGCGCGGTGGATTCAAAGAAACGCTTTGAATTACGTTTTAAGAATTGGGCTATAGAGGATCTCGTTCCTAACATACCAGGGCGAGCCTGTGGCTTGACGGAGGAAACGGTTTTGCAATGTCTGCATCCTATGGATGTATCGGGGCTTTGTGTGTGCAAAGACTGCACTAGCGTAGGTCATGATTGGCCTTATGCACGCCGTGTATATTCGCAACTTGCACTTGAGTGACAACTTGCTACGTGAACATAATTTCGAATCTTCGGTCCTAATATCACCTTTTCTCCATAGTACAAGTAGCATGTGTATTTGTGTAACTACCCGTTCCCGGCTAATCTACCAATCCGAACCGAGAACCCATGGCCTTCTCGGGGAGCAGGTTTCGACTTGTCGATCTCCGGTCGACACGTGTAAGGAATATCCAAGGTTGAATTATTGTTACTGGATTAGTGATATCGTTAGCCGGGCGCAATGTATGCTACTTGTACCATGGAGTTTGAACTACATAATATTTTTATGTTGATTTAGGACCTACTTGTATCATATTATCGTAATTGGGTACAGCAAATAGGTAAGGTATTACAGGTAATGTACATCGATAATTACTACACTAAATAAATGATTACAACATAAAAAATAGCTCTTTTTATTGTGCTTCGCCTACAGTTACCTTGGGCTAATTTTAGACCTACACGCAGGCGAAGCCGCTAGCAAAAGCTAATAGTCCTACTAACATTAGAAATGTGAAAGATTGTATGTTTAAGTGTTTGGATATGTAGTTTTTTTTGATGGGAAATCATCAAATAACTTCTCCCGCTCTATGTGGAGCAGGAGGGCGTGTCAGACTTTTACTGACTAAAACCCACCCGTGTTCCCTCAGTTGCCTGTGTGCCAGGGGCCGCGATAAGTAAAGGTTTGGATGTGTAGATGTTTGGATGTTTGTTACTCAATCACGGCCGTATGGATTTGGATAAAATCTGGCACACAGAGAGTTTAGAACCTGGATTAAGACATGGTATACTTCTTATCAAGGTAGTACGTTCCCGTGGCATAATTTTCGACGTAAACATGGGCGAAACCGCTGGCAAAAGCTAGGAAGAAATAAAGAAAAAAAGCTTTTTAAAATAAATAAAAGACTAAAACTTTCTCGATGCGAGTCCACTTCGAATGAACACAAAGAATCACCGTCTTGTTTAAATTTATAAAAACTTTTTAACCCTCGGGAAATATTGTTTTTAACGAAGAAACTCAAATTATATTGTTTCAATTGGAGTTTGCTGAAACAGAAAAGAAACTTATATGGTCCGAGATGAAGTATAAAAATAATATTTTGTCTAAAACACCCGCTTGTGGAGTCTTTTATGCATTTATTCTACATGCATAATACGCTTAGGTACTCCCTTTCCTTATGTGGGCAAGCAGAAACTACAGACCGTTAGGAAAATAGGAACAATAGAGACCTTTATTGCCTCAGGCAGGTTCCGTGTGGAGCCGGACGTAAAAGAATGGCGCCATCTCATTTCTTCCCGTGGGTGTCGTAGAAGGCGACTAAGGGACTTACTAAAAGAGTGGGCAGCAGCGTTCTCTATGCATTTGACCACCATACTGCGATCGCCAACCCACCTGCCAAGCGTGGCGATTCTGGCAGGTCCCCCCCTTTTGGGGGAGGCTTATGTCCAGCAGTGCACGTCTTTGGGCTGATATGATGATTGCCTCAGGCATAAGATTGATAATAGTATTAAGTTTAATAGTCAACCTCTTATATTAACTTTTTAAATTTCAATCTTTTTTTAAAGTAAACTATTTATTTCAGAAGGATTTAAAGGCTTCCATCCCGTTTGACAGATGCATTGATAATGGTCGCATTCCTCCCAATAGCTACTGCTATAAATTATTGTAAGATAAATGGGTATTGCCTCCCTGAGTTTCACGCTCACCTTTAGATGCGTTACCAGCGCTCAATTTAGGCAAGATAAATGCAAGGTAATTGCCTGTCGTGCTATTAGTCACGTACCATCCAGTGACGCGACGATACGCTAGTGACGTAAGTAAATATATAGGCTTATCTCTTTCTAACAACAGGAATCAGTATGAGTCGTTCCTTTTTCTGGCATACTGTATGATTGTAGGTAGCTACATTCATGAGTTACGTTGTTTTTTAATGCTCTAATATTCGTGTATGACGCGTCTATTTATAAAACGTCATTGCCCGTAAACGAAGTTTAATAATGATGGGACATCATCTTAAAATTAAACTTTGTACAGGTTTTGCCATTAATTTCAGAAACCAAAATTCCATCATAGGTCCTATAGCGAATATTTGCATAATTCCGGAGGTACCTATAGGTACTTTCCCGCTGTGTGATGTGAAACACTAAATTCCTGTCCGTTGCCTTTGACCGCGGCTCGCTGGGACGCACTCGAAATTACAGGCGGTCTGAAACATCGCCACATTATTAAAATTGAGTCCGCATTACTTTGGGAATGTTCATAATTTATCTGAAGGTTCATTTCGACGATAAATAAAAACAATTTCACTTCCTAGTTAGTATTTTAGGAGTGAAAAAGACAAACCTACCATATCTCAAAAAACTACAACAAAGTGATTTGTGAATGTGAGCAGGTAGGTAAAAATAAAAATAAAATAGTTTCTTCATGTTTTAGTAATCGTAAAACATAGCTAAAATTATATTTTTCATCGTATATTTCTCAAAACATATAACTATATTTTATATGATGATACTAAATGGAATTCAATCAACTACAAGAATACCTACCTAAACATGATTCCACTGAGCCGTGCATTTATTTGTTAATTTTGATAATACTGTAGGATCACAATAAGGTCACTATACATATGTAGCAAAAACCCTGTTGTTCCTTGTACCCACGTTTTCATAATCAATAAACATACGTAATAAAGCAAGACATTTATAAAAATTGTTCAACAAAAATAATTAAAATAAATATTTAATTATGAATATTTGTAATTTTTAACAGATTTTGATCAGATCAAAGAAAGCCGCCGAGTTCGTAGTCTATTGTACGAAATAAGAATACTTGTAAAATCAGATACTGTAAAAATTTAATTGAATGTGTCGTTTTTAATAGTTATTTGATACTAGCTTTTGCCCGCGGCTCCGCCCGCGTGGATGTCGGTTATCGCGTAAAAAGTAGCCTATGTCCTTTGTCATATCCCAGGCTATATCTTTGCCAAATTTCATGACGATCGGTTCAGTAGTTTTTGCGTGAAAGCGTGACAGACAGACAGAGTTACTTTTGTATTTATAATATTAGTAAAGATTGAACTCTCGACTTTTATTATTATTATAATTATTTTTTTAAATTATTACTTCATAAATGTTGTGCTTGTAGGTAAGTATATACGTCCCTAAAAGGAACAACAGTGTTTTTGTAACATTTTGTATGTCCTCTTAGGACATATTGTATCGTTTCCCGTTTCCACGATCATATTTTGCACATACACCATAGGCACTATTGCACTTCAAAAGCTTAACACATCTAATCTGAAAACGCCACTTCTCCCCTAAAATAAACCTACAACAATACACCGTACCTTCCAATCTCCTGCACAGTAATTAGTTCCAGTCAGCCGCTTCCATTGTACTGTGTTCCTATTCTCACCGTGGTTAAACTTCCCCTGTTCTAAACTTGTGCTTCAGGCCGCCATTACAGAGCCACTGATTATTGTCATTATTCTATTAATTGGCTCGTAATAGGCTCGGTTCGGCTAATAAGGTGTTAATTTTGTTTTATTTGGTGTAATAGTGTTTTTTATATGGGATTGTTCGAAATAAAGCTAAGTAGTGATGGTTTTATTTGGAATAAAACATATTGGAATGATGGTGACAAGTATTAATTAAGCGTGTACGTCACGGCACTTAATGCGTTGTTGCTAATAGTATTGAAATAGTGTTCTATGTCCATTTTTCTTTCTTTCTATTACGGACTCAAAAACGCTTGAATCAACTTTGTGCCACTCTAAAGATGCGCTTACACGAGCAAATAAAATTGCTCCATCCTGGTCAATTCTCGTCAACTGTGACGTCACGGCTACATCCAGCAATTTAGGGCAATGGCAACATGTAGCAACCTGTTGTCAGTAATACGGCCACACAATACCGTGCAATATGGAGCAACAAAAATTATATTATCAGGAAATTGACGCTATTACTCCAGATAGTTTTCTATTTAGAACATCAGCGTCCTCAAGTTCTGAGTTGAGCCACACGGTTACTGCCAAATGCTTGCACTGAATGGACTGGTACACTCAAATCTGAGAGGTTATTTTCTTAAAATACCATTTCAGGCACTATAATCTACCTTGTCCTCACAAAATGTGACCAAGATTAAGTCTGGACTTTCAAAGAGACTGACTCTTGAGTTTGTTTCGACTTTACTTCTAAGGGGTAGTGAGATAGAAAATGTCGATTCCATCTAGCTTTTTTTGAAGTGAAAACTTCTTTAGGTGCGTTGGACATTTTTTGAGATGGGAAAAAACAATTAAACTCGCGATACCGTTACCGACACCACCGACAACACGAACGTACGAACGGACAACGTTGTACTTACGTTAAACGTTGTTTAATCTGACGATTCAAAAAATATTTCATGACGACTAAAAAAATACACACTTAATTGTTCATGTTTTCACTTCAGTCGGCACTACCGGAGTGTTTTTTAAATAATATGACGTTCAAAAGTGATTCCGATATTGTATTTACAGAATAAACAATTTCATTTAATTTCACTTCACTGCCTCGTTGGTCTAGTAGTCGCGAGTGCTACTGCAGAGCAAGAGGTCCTGGGTTCGATTCTCAGGTCGGGCAAAGTGTTATTGAGTTTTTCTATCTAGAATTTCTCTGTAGCAGCTTCTGGATTTTGTGCCCGGTTGATGGCAATAGGGTCGCCCCACACGATATTTAAACACAACTGGTGAAATGTGGGTGTGCTATAGGAACACCTCTGTCATACCCTTTGAAGAAACCCAACCCTTTAGAGTAACAGGGCGTGATGTTTTGCTATTTTCACTTCAATTACATTTCATTTCAGGGGGTCTAAAAAGGCCACTTTGGCAGAATCATAATATGATCATAATATGAATCATATTAAAAATCGTCAAATTGTCACAAACTGACAATTCATAATATTATCTGCGTTGACAGCACGCAATTCATCTATTTGACAGTTTTGTATGGAAATTCGTAAAATGGTCACCAAATTATGAATTGCTTTATTAAAGTAAAATGTCAAATAGCAGAATCATAGGGGAATTCACGAAATGAATCACTTTTAGAGGAATTGCTTAATGTGGCCTTTTTAGACCCGCAGTTCTCCCTTATGATTAACATAATAGGTTTACTGCGCTGATCAGTCTATTGAATTAAGTAACTATAGAAATAGCTATAAATTGAAATGGCCTTCGAAATGACATTACTTAGCAGCAGACGTGACAAGAATAAGAATACAGGTACCTATTGAAAAATAAAATACAGCACTTACTATGTTCTTAATGTCTCTCGGGACTCATCGCATTTCCAAATGCAAACGTTTATTTTTCTTTTTTAAATACATTACATTAAGTTAAAAGAGTATTAACAACTCTATATACTTCTAATTCGATTGAGAGCGTCCGGTCTGCACTAAGTACAAAGGGCTACTACTGATACAAATTCGAAGACTGACGAAACACGAAGTTTGAAGAAAATAGTTGTACTGTAGGTAAGTAGGTAAGTACTGATATCACAATCCTATCAAAATCCTGTCTAGTCTCGGCCGAATAAAAGTCGTATTTCGTCCAAACGGAAAACTTTACCCAAACGGTTTTAAGATAAACTTTAAAGGCAAGATTCACAGACCACCGATTGCTTAGTTAAGAGTTGCATATGAATTTGAACAATATCTACATAGCGTAATGTTTAGATTCGAATGTATCTCTTGGTGATATTTGGTTCTAAGAATTTGGAATTTATGTGTATAAACAACTTTTTCCAAAAAAATAAAACAACCGACTTCCGAAAAAGAAGAAAAAGTTTTTATTTTTCACTTTTTGGTCATAGTACCCTACCCCACTAATTCGAAATTTCATCATCCTTGGGGTCAAACAATGGTTTCTAAGAAGGTTTGCAAGAGGTTTATATACTGTTATTTTTTAAGAGTTTCGTTGTCTGTCTCTGAAACGCATCATCAGATCTATATGAAATTGAAATGGGACCACACGGGAAGCACCAGCTTTCAAATAAAAATGAATTATCAAAATCGGTTCACCCAGTCGAAAGTTATGAGGTAACAAACATCGTCGAATTGAGAACCTCCTTTTTTTGAAGTCGGTTAAAAATATGGTTCATATTCGTAAAGAAAGAACGCTTACTTAAAGTGTGATCTGATAATTTTGCTCTATAAGATCTAACAATATCTTCCTACCGTAAAACTCAGTCCCGAAAATCAAGTAAACCTTCAAAATCTTAAAACAATCCCTTTTTACTGTCCCTATCAGAATTTTCCCCTAAAATAACGTCGCAAGAGCTTTCTAAAAATTTCTCTAAAACGTTTCAAAAGCCGAATTTTGGTACTCCCCTCTTATCAGGCCGAAATAAATGGAAGGTGTGCCAATATACATGCAAATTCGGCGTAGACGAACAAATTGTGTTAGGGGCGACCGCCAGGCGGCGTTGGGATGGACGACAATCTAGTTTGAAAGACTTAGACAACTGTTTACTGAAGATACTGTGACTTTGTTTACTGATGTGCTGGGAATATTGAGTGTGTTTTGTTTTTGTTTTCGTTTTGTTGGTAGGCGTAGATAGAGGGGCTTCATGGCTAAGTACTAAAATCCGCACGATTCGATGGAAGGTTAAGCTACGCTTGTCGCGGTCAGTTCGTCGATGGGTGACCATTCATTACAAATCGAGACGCCTCCCGTTGGTCCCGGCTATCAATTGTAGATCTTTGACTTTCGTTACAGGTACCTAGTCAGAACCCTGAAAGTTTTGCAATCAGTCTCCTATTTACTGGACTGTGCAGGTCAGAAAAGCAGTCGCTCCACGTAAAAAACCTGATATTCAGCTGTATCTGGTTAGACTGGAAGCCGACCACAATATTTTGGGAAAAGAATTGATTCTTGTTTGTAGGCGTGCGAAGCTTGTGATCCAATACTAATAGTATAAAGAGTTTGTTCGTTAGTTTGTTTGCAAGTTTGTATATAGTGTAGGGGGTAATAATTGGAACTACCATATTTGAAATAATCTTTTTGAATTTGATAGACCAATTGTTGAGGTTATAGGCTATTTAACATCACGCTACTATCGATGGAATGCGGGCGATGGGATGCGTCGCAGCGAGTCGAGGGCCAAAATTCCGAAATGTCAATGGAAATAATAGTTTAAAAAACTAAAAAACACGCTTTAAAAACCAAACTAAAAAATTAGAAAATAATCTAATTCTATTAAACAGCGTGGGGTGCTTTTTGAGGTATTTTTATAATCAATTAATATCAAGCACCCTACGCTTTTTAATAGAATTAAATTATTTTCTATTTTTTTAGTTTAGTTTTAAAGCGTGTTTTTTAAACTATTATTTATTTACAATTTTTTAGTTCTGCTTGCTTGAAAAGCGTGATTTTTAAGTTTTCTTTTTGTTTTTTTTTCTGTTTTTTTTGTTTCATTTTTGAATTGTCATTGGTCCTCGATAAGGCTACAAAGTTTCAATGAAATCTGACCGTTTGAAGTGGGTCAAAATAGCGTCCAAAGGAGTCGGTTACATACAAACAAACAAACAAACATACAAGTGAAGCTAATATAAAGCGTGTAAAAAGGTCACACAAACACAAACTTTCACATTTATAATATTACTAGCTTTTGCCGGCTTCGCCTGCGTGGAGGTCGAAAACTATCGCACGGGAACGTATTACCGGGATAAAAAGTATCCTATGTGTTATTCCAGGTTACAAACTACCTGTGTGCCAAATATCATTCAAATCCGTTCAGCCGTTTTTGCGTGAAAGAGTAACAAACATCCATACATACATCCATACATCCATACTCACAAACTTTCACATTTATAATATTAGTAGATAGATATACTCACGTGTTCTGTTCCCTCCACCCTCCTACATTGTAACAAACCGCAGTATGTCAATTACTGTGCAGTTATCCTGTTACAGCACATTAACCCATTAACGGCTCGTCTGTATATCACGTCTCGTAACTCTATTAGCACTCAAGTCTTATATGTAGTTTCTTTGATATAGCGAGGTAATGTTCCTTCATTTTAATACTTAATTAAATTTATAGTTGGTTTAGTGCTATGTACCATTGCCACAACATTTTCTTTATTTTATTTTAATTTATTTTTAACTCTATTCATTTATTATTACGGACACACACTTCACTATGTACTTATTATTCGAGCGTATGGTACTCGTGGGTTGCAGCTGAAAATCAGCGTCAGGTGGTGCATACTGTGTAGCCACTTGACATTATGCTGAGCTGAGGCCCTTTTGGCATTAATAACATTGTTGTGTTTTATTTATAGTTTTAAGATTTTATAAGCTGTAATGCCAATAAACGCACTTTTCTTTCTTTCTTTTCTTTCTTTCTTCTTTATGTAACTGCTTAAAGAAGCCACAATCGCCTAGTAGTTTGTCAGACATCGTTTGATGTTTTTTTTTTTCGAATATTCGTTGCATAGAATAGAATCTATAAATAAATGTGCAGTAATGTCCTCTTTTAAGGCCTTCACTTTTTGTTAATTTAGTAACTTTCATTCGGCATCTTTCTCTCGAAACGAAAGTCAATGAAACGTCTGACGTGAAAAATGAATTCTGGTGAACCGATCCAACCGTGTCAGATTTCACTAGCCTACCAAATTATCGAAATATGATATTAAAGAAGTAGATAATCATTAATTCGTAAAAACTCGTAACTAGCACTTCGCCCGCAACTTCGACAGCGTACATTTCGTATTTTCCCTACACATTTAACACCCCCACCCCGGTACGATCACTAATATATGAGCCAAATGTGACAAAACATCCCCCAAAACCATTTTTTTTAGCCTTACCTCTAGATTAAACCAACGGCAATGTATGACATGTGACAGCTTACAAATTATAAAAATACAGCTTTCCCATACTCTCGATAAACTAGAGTTCTACCAGAACGTTGTCATTGTGGCCCTTTCAAATATGTAGCATGACATCTGTTTCCCACACATTTAGTCGTCAACATAAATGGAAACTCATAAAAACGTCACAAGACATCATACAGTATTGCCATAATTATTTATTTATACGTGAACATTTGTAGTGAATATTCTCAGACGTTTGTAAATTCTATCAAAACAACATTAAAATTACGTCACAGTAAGATTAGACCTTAGTTATAATTTATTTAGGGCAAAGGTCAAACTCAGGTCATTTCATTTAACTTTTCAGACTGTAGTGTCATATTACAGCAAGCAGTTTCAGTAACATAATGTGGCCTATCCAAATGTCCTGTATTTGGAATTATTCGTCGAATCGTTGAACTCCTTAAGTTCTGAGTTGAGTTTGCTAAGCCTGCAGTCAATGCAAGCATTTATCAGTAATCATGCAATTACTGATAAATGCTTGCACTGACTGCAGGCTTAGCAATAGTACCGTTTTGTCGACGGAAGCGTACCTACGCAAAAATGAAGACAGAAAACGTTGTCAGTGTGATTTTGACAGTTTGGGTTAGAAAACTTTCTTCTGAAATAGTCTTACTAAACAAAATGACAGATTGCAGAAGGATTTCTACGGTGCGATGCGAATAATGAAGAAACGAAATGTCTCTTTACACAAAAAGAGCTGTGTCGATCCTTTCTCGAAATAGAAAGCGTCACGCTAAGCCTGCAGGTTTGTCTACTCAATATGTGTGGTTATTTCCTCAAAAGACCGATTCAGACACCATTTTATAAATTATTCACATGATTATGTCGGACTTTAAAAGAAAACTGAGTGAGCTCTAAGCTTGTTTCGGTCTTTCTTTTCAGAGTAGCCAGATACGAAACGCCGACCTCATCTAGTTTTTAAAATATGGTTGACGTGTAAAAGTGTTTGTAAAAAACCTACTTACAGAAATAAAATCATCTATGCATCTATACATACATACATATAAATAAATTGGAGTGTCTGTTTGTAATATTAAAATAACCGCTTTTTGCTACATGCATATGAATATATATACGGTACATATACCAAAATAATTTTTTTTCACAATTTTTGTCTGTCTGTCTGTTTGTTCTCGCTAATCTCTGAAATGGCTGGACCGTTTTTGACGGGATTTTCACTGGCAGGTAGCTGTAATAAGGAGTAACTTAGACTACTTTTATTTTAGAATTTTTATCCTTTTTAACTTTTATCCCGGTACTACGTTCCCGTGGAATAGTTTTCGACCTCCACGCGGGCGAAGCCGCTGGCAAAAGCTAGTATTTAATAATAGTAAAAAAACTATTCCGCGCGGGCGAAGTCGCGGGCACAGCTAGTTAATCATAAGAATGAAGTTGTGGCCCAGTGGTATCGAGTCCCCGATTCACGAGTTGTATGTCAAAAGACCAAAAACCAGGCAGGAAATATACTTTGTGTATTTAATTTCATCACCACGGCTCTCAAAATGGTTTAGGAAAACATCGTGAGGAAACCGGCATGTCCTAGTAACAAAAAATTAGAAGGCATGTGACATCCACCAAAAGCCACTTGGCCCGCGTGGCGGATTATAGTCCACTCCCTTCCATTTAGACGAGGCCTGTGTCCCAACAGCGGGAACAGAATAGACTAATTATGATATTTTTAAACTTATCGGCGCATTCTGCATCTATCAGCGCATACTGTGCACCTACTCAAGCAAGTTTCAACATAATAGTTAAGTGACGGTCGTGCCGTGATTATGTTAAATAGTTATTAATGGATCACACACATGCTGCGCTGATGTATAGCTCTAAATTAGTTACACTGTGACGTCACAAGCCCCAGGACTGATGTGCGTCGATTATACAGGGATTTAGTTATGCGTTTAACTGAGTTTTAAGTAAAGACTGATTATATTATAATTATTATGAATCAATTAGTTATTAGAGTAATTTCTTGTCTCACTAACAATCGTTAATAAATAACGATTGTTACGAATTGCAAATTTAAATTTATCATATAGGTACCTGTTTTGTTTTTGGAAGGCGATCACTAACCTAGTCAATCGAAATCATTCGATAATGGCACGAGATTACCGTCTACGTCTAATATAATATTCCTCCAGACCGTATTTCGGCCATGGCGGTATTTAAGTTTCAATCTGTAATGCACGTTTCCATTTTATTTAAAAAACCGTTGGGTGTGAAACGTTGTGAGTAAACACTATTTCGTTTGATTAATTATATCGATGAGAAAAACGTCTGGAATGGATAGGAAGGAAATCAAACACTAATCAAAGACCAAACAAAATGAAAACTAGATACATCTATGTTGGGGTTGGCTTCCAGTCTAACCGAATGCAGCTGAATACTTACCAGTATTTTATATGGAGCGACTGCCTCCACAACCCAGTTAGTTGCGTACTACTGCGCTGTTGCGTAGTGCAGTTACTGATTGTCACACTTTTTGGCTTCTGACGACCTGTAACGACTGTCAAAGATCCAAGAATGATCACGGAACGGAACGGTCCCTCCGTTTCGTTCCGTTGCCATTCATGGATCTTTCTCGGTATGTATAGATGATATCCAAGGACCGACCGCAGCAATCGTAGCTTAACCTGATCGATCGACTCGTATGGCTATTATTATTTAGCACGAGCCAACCAGAAAAACATCCTTTAGTGCTATGACACAAAGGCGCTGTGAATATCAAAACGTTACAACTAATGTACGGTCAACAGTACGTATGATAAGGCCTTGTTTAGAACCTTTATTCCGAAATCCTTAAATAACTTATTGTTGTAAACCAATAAGAAATCTAAACTACATATCCTTGAGGCTATATCCAGAAAGGTTTTCCCCGATTTATTTATTTCTAGGAAAAATTGTCTTTTACAACGTAATATTATCGGCTTCAGACGCAAAGTTCTCGCCAGTCCTGTCGACCACTTGAGCGACGATATTGCCTCCAACCATTGTCCACAATGCGGTTTGTACAAATAAAATATTCTTGGAAAAAATGGGTTCAAACGGACCATAATAGATAAGTATTTTAGGATGGCTGCTAAACAAGTCACTTCTTCAAATAATAATTGGATTTTGTTCACAGGATTTAGTTATAGAGGGTGAAATTAAATTAGATGGAAATACTATACCCACGTCTTGAATATCGATATCGATAAGTAATGAAATAAAAATAACAACGATTTTTTTTATCGCAAATTGTGCCACGTGAATGTAAAACCGGGATACAAAAAACATATGTGTTAATTCAGGTCATAAACAAGTTATATGTGGGGCAAATTTCATTCAAATCAATTTTCTGGGAAATTTTAACTTTTCATCAGGTGAACTGTAGGCCATTGGATAGATACAAAATCTTTATCCACGACTCGATGGTCTAATGGACGCATCAACTATTGCTGAGCATAGTGCCTTGGGTTCTTAGTTCGGGCGAATTGGCATTGCGTAGCCCGGTGTCTGTATTAGCTGCCTGTAATTATCAATTAGGGACTTGAACGTAATCATGTAACTATCTTCAAAATGTGGGCAGGTACACTTTCCCCTACCCCTTCGGTCAAAATATTCGTTATGTTATACACCGTGACATTTTAGTTGTCTTACAACAGCAGCCCACTTCATGTATCCAATGACTACTTATCATTTATTTAAAAAAATATAATAAACTTGAACATTTGCATAGTACAAAAAATAGAATATCCTTCGCTAAGACGCATGACGTAGTTTGAAACACCCTGTTATGGAGATGGAATTCATGATAGAATGTAATGGTAGGCAGCTAGATATCTTCTACCGTTTGATACGTAAACATGATTAACAGGGAGGGTGTTTCATAATTCTAAAGCATTATTTATTTTTCTTAGTACCTATTACCTTAATTAATGGTAACAATGTTTTAATCGCGCCTAGAGGTATTTTATGATGGATACATTGAGTAGACCACCTTTGTAAGACGACTAAAATGTCACGGTGTATAAGCGTCTATAAAAATCCCTACAATATCATCCAAACCTCTTAGAACCTACCGCCCCACAACTTACCCCACACAACCTATATCTTGGTGCCCCGTAACAATAAAAGCGGTTGATTGAAATATCTATATTTCGACCAATCAAACATTGTGGATGTGAAAGTTTGTACGTTTTCATGTTACTTACTTAAACACGCAAAAACAGCTGAACGAATTTGGATGAAAGTGGACACACAGATAGATTATAGCCTGAATTAACATTAGAATATGATACTTTTTAGAGCAATGGTTCCGCAGTGGTAACGGCCGTGACTTACGAGTTGTAGGTCGTAGGTTCAAACCCAGACAGATGCTTTACTTTGTGTAAATAATTCCATTACCACTGTTCTCAAAACGGTGAAGAAAAATGTCCTAGAACCAAAAATAATATCTGGATGACCGTGGCTTTGCTCGGTTTTTTTTTTTGGTTTGACGTTTTCTAAAAATGAAACCTAGCTAGATCGATTTATCGCCCTCGAATCCCCCTGCATACTACATTTCGTGAAAATCGTTGGAGCCGTTTCCGATGTTTTAAATTATAAGTATACATATGCAAGATAAGTTTTTATCCAGTGCACAAACTGTAACCATGAATTCAACATAAAATTCTAGACCCCCAGCGTAGAAATTTTTCACCCCATTTTGACCGCGTAGGTATTGCACTACTATATGAAACAGCTGATTTTTTTTTGTATAACCGACGATAAATTTGTACGCTGGGGGTTCTAGAATGATTGCTGAATTCATAGTTACAATTTGCGCACTGGATAAAAACTTACCCTGTATACAAGAATCTCTCGTTTAAAGGTATTAGATTAGATAAAGTCATATTGAGACATCTACCAACCTGATTTGGGCCCACTCCCTCTCTCACACGCAAACCCAACAGTGGGAACAGTTTAGGCTGATTACTAGAACATAGTTATTATCCCGGTAATACGTTCCCGTGGCATAATTTCCTACCTCCACGCGACCAAAGCCGCAGACAAAAGCTAGTAAAGAAATATAGCGTCGCATCACAATAGGGAAGTATTGGTGCGTGTAAACAAGTGGCTTCTTCAAATAATTGCTTCGTATTCGGGAAATAAGAGAGGAAGCTGTGATATTATTATTTTTGATGAGCATTTCAGGATTTTGTCGGTTCTGTGGGTTGTTATTGCGTAAGACACTAATAGTAGGAATGGCTTTTCGAACATAGATTAGATTTTTTTAAATTTCTTATCCATGTTCGAAAAAAAAAGGAACATGAAACAATGGATTAGCTATATATTGTATATTATGTCACTGTAAGGTTGTATAAACCGTGTTAGGTTCTAATCTATCTCGCGAGATTGTAAACTGTCGAAATATTGTGAACCGTAACATACTGCTTACAATTTAGCGCATTATTTTCCGGTAGATTATGATCTATCGAAGTGAAACCGTCAAATTGTGAACTGGTATCAAGACGGATAGTACCTTGCGCTATTACTAAATAGTCAATTAACTGCCACTAACTTGGGAGTAGCGCTCACCGCCCGCGGCCAAGGCACCGCTCGCTTCGCTCCCTCGGCTCGCGCGCGGTTGGTCGCAAGTCTAACCTAAACTAACCTATTCGGTCGGTAAGCAGTATGGTGCAGTTCAGAATTTATCGATAGTTTACAATTCCGTGAGATAGATTATAATCTAAAGGTATTTACAATTTTACGGTGACATATATCTCCTTCAAAATGATTCAGATTACGCAATTAGGGTGCTGCACGAGCACCGTTATGTCGACGGAAAAGTAGATAAAAATGACGTTCCGTGTAGACAGTAAGTTTTCTACTGTCTTTAGCTTGGCGATTACAAAATCTTATTGTCTTTACTAAGTTAGACAACTGTCAGTTGTCAGTGTCATATTGACAGTTTGGAATAGAAAACTTTCTTCTGAAGTAGTCGATATAAAAAAGGACCTAGACAAAGATCGTAATAACCGAAAGAAAAAATGACAGATTGTAGAAGGATTTCTCTACGGTGCGAGGTTTGTGACATTTTTATGAACGGAAAATGTCATCGACTTCCAGCAAGTTTAACATGACGCTTTCTATTTCAAAATGAAAATAAAAAAAATCGAAATGTTTAGTTATTGAAATAAACATTTTGATTTTTGATTATTGATGTCAAAAAGTGCTAAGCTTGCTGGAAGTCGATGACATTTTCCATTCATGAAAGTGCAAAACGCAAGACAGCCTTTACCAGAAGTAATCATCGTATGAGTGGTACAGCAGCTTCTCCAGGATTGTGATCGGATTAAAGCAGTTCATCGTGAACGTCGTACGATAACAGCTCCCCTGACATCCTCTCCGTCATCAGAAGACAGCCGCCATGCATTCATCGATGCAACGCGCTGCTAGAGTGACTCTCACCAGCTAATGTCACCCTTTTCGGTGGTTCTAGTAGCTTCGTAAGTTACAAAAACTTTTTCTAAAAAAAACCGACTTCCGAAAAAACACTACAAAGTGAAAAATTACTTTAATTTTGGAAGACCGCCTTCCGAAATTAAAGTAATTTTTCACTTTAAACAACTCTAATTACTTACTGCCGTAGCAAAAATTTTCAGATCGTGGTGTTCTTTTTTTTAAAGTTCGAGCAAAGTTATTTTCACTCTGTAGTTAATTTCATCTGCTTTCATTATTGTTTTTACTTCGTGTAAAGTAAATAGTTTTATGCTGCGGTACACTAGTCACTCATAATGTGATGTTAATTGTCGAAACTTTGTAAAAAAAATTTACTAGATGCTAATTAAATGATAAAGAGGGGTTAATCATTTAATTTGGTACCTAGTAAAAAGTAGAGGCACGTGACTAAATTATAAAACCGCACGGGTGGTATGAATAAAATTAGTTGTGTAAAAATGTAAATAGAATAATTGAATACTTACGACAAAATATTGCCTTCACCGTCCTTTTCAGTATCCTGAAACCCTACCTGATCCACTTACTGAACAAATCTGTCCGTCACAGTTAAGAGGCTCGATTGAGGAACCCTTTTTTATTGTTTTGGGCTCAATTCTATTACCAACTTCTACCCTGCTTGGGTTTCAAATACCTATGGGTATAGAGGTAAATAATATTGACATATAAACTACGAATGGGTAACATTAAAATAGCTTACAAATTATGATGGATAAAAATGAATTGTTAGGCAAATTACCAAAGTCTTTGATAGTATAGTAGATTTTTTGATGCCCATGATTCTTTTCTTTTATACAGGATAAATTTTTAACCAGTGAGCAAACCGTAACTATGAATTGCGCAAAGTGCTGAATTTTTTCGTCGGTTATACAAAAAAAATCAGCTGTTTGATAGAAAAGTGCAATACCTACGCGGTCAAAATGTATGGAACAGCGAATTTTTCTTTGGGCTCGTAGCTAAGTATTAACAGCCAAATGGGACGATCCATCAGGTTACGCTAGGCTTCCCGGGTCGGTCTGTGGATGGGTGACGAAAGTACGCTAAGCCTTTGGTCCCGGCTGTCATTTGTGGATCTTTGACAGTCGTTACGGGTTGTCAGAAGCCCGAAAGTCTGACAACCAGTCTTACCAAGGGGTATCGTATTACTGTGTTGACTGCCTATCTGACCTCCACAATCCACTTACTGGGATTGTGGAGATCAGATAGGCAGTCGCTCCATCTAAAATACTGCATCCGGTTAGACTGGAAGCCGACCCCAAGATAGTTGGGAAAAGGCTAGACAGATTGATATTAATTTAGTATTATTTTAAGCTTTTAAATTATGTTAAAACTTTAAGATAATGAGTACCATTAAAGTTCTTATATGCCAGATACCAATTTAAATTGTTCGTATATTCAAATCACAACTGTAATTCTTCGTTGTTTGTGGTGGCTATATGAGGAGCTTTGTACCTACACTTTTGTTTTGCCATGAAAAACTTATCGCCGTGTGTATGGTCGTCAGTGTTGTATGCATCACTGTGGAAGCTTGTTTACAGACACCATTTTTTTACGGCGCAATATATACGCCGTACCATAAAGAAACGATGCTGACTTCAAAAGGTTCACCGCTAATAGGGTACCTATATTACTCTATAAGAGAAAAAATCTAAAAATATTTTATCGAGATAGCTTAGACAAAATGCAGTCGGAAAATGTTAGTTTTAGTTCATGAAATAACAAAATAAATTTAAAAAAACAATTTAAGATTTCAGTTTTTAAATCTGTGTTTGAACACCATGAAATAGTAGCCGCCGTGTTATTACGTCATACGGCATGTCAAATGAGCAACTTTGTACTTTTAATATTTTCGTAACCAAAGCATTTTTTTTTTAAATAATATTTTGCATTCAGGAACAGCAAACCAACGATAAGTAGAAAAATAACTTACTTTTTAAATTATAAACAATTGCCTTGTAAAATATAAGCGCATTTGTTTATATAGCAAACTGACGTCATACCCACAGAGCAATATGGCGTCCACTGCGTCCAGCGTTTTCGTTAAATTATGCGCGAAATTTGAAAATGTAAAATTTAAATGCATTTTCATAGCACTAATCGATTAAATTTAAAAAATGTGTTTCTTTTAGTGGTTTATTAGCACTCTAGAATCTAATTAAGACACTTTTCAAAAATGGGTGTAATACCCTATTGACACAGGGTGTCTTTACCATTTAAGTTAACTGACTGCATCTGTTTCCTTAAACCTGTCAAGAAAGTGCTCGTGTACGTTTAAACTCAGATCGTAGGAATCGAAAGAATGTCAAAAAAATCTGTAAAGAGAAGTTGCAATACTTACACGGTCAAAATGTATCGAACATCAATTTTCTTTTAATAACCGACGAAGGATTTGCCGCCCTGTATAGATTAAATAAAAGATAGGATAGGATAGGATGTCAAAGGAACTTCTGAATTGTGTCGTACTGTGGTATGTTAGCTCCCATGTCATGTTAATTTCTAAGCAGAGTCGCAAGGTACTTACGCATCTTATAATGACACCTCTGGGGGTGAAACGCACCCCATTAAGGGATGAAACGTGACCACACATACATAACGAATGGCTCTCAAGAAATAAACAGAATGTCACTTCATAATGAGTTTATTTAACATTATTATGTACATAAGTCGTTAAGATATGTATTCACAAACTATTAATAATTATTAATTAAGTAGTATTATCAAAATTAATTCTAAAGTTACAAAATCATTAAAACTTTGACACTAACCTCTTTTGGGTAAAAATAAAATTTGTTTTTGTAAAACGCAAATCATTTTTCATTTTGCTCGACACGGGTATCGAACCTACTATTTTGTAGCCATGAGGCAATACTATTGGAAATAAAAATATTAACCAAAAACCCAAGTATTTAAATCGCTAGATTCGCCCTAACAGTAGGTACTTAAAGCCGATTCCTATAACTTACGGACTGTTCTAGGTTAAATTTACCCAGTTTGGAAATAATAAATGTGTCCATTGCTAAGCAAAACAATCCGTTAGTCACACAAAAAGATGTTCATACTGAGAAGAATGTGTTCACACACTATTAATTAGCGCTTCCATGACAAGTCAAGTAACTGCATCATTGTGTGTTAAAACGAAACACTACTCGGTTTCGGCCGAAGTTACGCGAGATTCCGAATCACCGAATAACCTTCGGACTACAGGCCCGTAGTTCAGGGCTTGAACTAAGAATGAAAGACAACACGATTTGACCGGTCTCCCGACACCCGATGTGTTTTTTGCCGGTCGAAAAAGTTAACTAATTGGGAGTAGAGTTCATTCCGAAGTATCGGACTACTTTCGAACTGGCCCGTATCTTCGTTGAAGGACTTAGAGAGTAGGCCACCAGAAATGAGATTATATTCTGACGCGGTAGGGCGAATCTAACGATGTAAATATTTGCCAATCCCTACATGAGGAGTTATTTTATTTACATGTTACATTGAGCTTACCAAACAAGTCTTATTAAAATGCAATCGTGACTGTTTTCATTATCATCCGTCGTACGACATTTCTTACAAATTAATAAATGCATTGCAACATACTATATTCAACAGCCCACCATAATATTTTAGTCAACTCAAATTCAAAATTATTTAGTCTCAAATAGAGAAATAGAATGACTAAATACAGTATTTTTGCTTTTACTGAAACAATTCTATTCGTTCCAAAATAATCTAAACTTATTCCAAATAACTATTCATTCGTCAAACAAATCTAAAGGCTTATCCACGCTAGGACACTGATAGTCGACGAACACACAGGCGCACAGTGGAACGAATGTATGGGAGCGGTTGGACGTAGACATGTCCGAAAAATAAGAGTAAAATTATGACAAACTAATGATGCCATCTTATTCGATTACTTAATGCCTTCATAAATTGTGGTGATGAATTTCTTCATAACTCCCATATTTCGGGAGTAATTTGAGAAAATGTGAAATTTTACTATGAAAATGAGTGTATCGAGCTCTCTCCCTCCTGATTCCGGGCTTGTTTCAAGTAGCGGTCTCTAATATCGTAATGCTATTACTAAGAGCTATATTTAATACTAAGACACATAGTGCGCCAAATGTGCACTTTCTGGGATAAAAGGAAATGAAAATTTAAAAAAAAAAACGTTTTTTCCCCATTTGTATTTACTTTAAACCGCAGACAGACTTATTAAGAGGTCTATAAATATATTATATATATATACAGAAATATATATTAACAAAAATATTCACAAGAACTGATGAGAGTATGACTTTTAAGTAAGTTGATAATAAATTACCTAGTTTCATTAAAAGTACAATAAATAATTAAGATGTAAGCTCTAATTTACTAAGTTACACATTTTAAAACAATAACATCATTTAATTATCTTCGTCATCATCATCATCATCAATTAATTCAAATTCAGAATCGATGTCCGCTAAATCATTTATGTTAACAAATTCGATATCACTTTTCTCAGAATCCGTAAGCTCATAAAATTCCTTAAAAGAAGATTTTTTTACAAACTTATTTCCTTTTGGACGGATACTTGTAACAAGTGGATCAGAAGACAGTAAAAGATTGTGCATAATATCTTCATTGCATGAGATACTGCTATGCTTTCGAGAATGCCCCTCTCTATATTTTCTAAAATCTTTATTTCTAGCCTCAGATGCCTCTTCGGATAGAAAACCAATGGGCACAATTGACATGTTCTGAACTATGTCTGGCCCATGCATTAAAATTTTATGAAGTGAAGAAGGCATATAATACCATGGGTATAACTCCACGTAAAGCTTAGCAGTATCAAAGCAGAACTCTCGGAATTTAGTTACGTTGATCTTCTCTCCTGATGAAATACACTGCAAGATCACACAGATTTTTCTTAAAAGCATAGCATCTATTCCGGTCAGTTCAGCAGATTTAGTGTAGTTTTCAAAAAATCTCCTTGCCGAGTTGCCATTGTTGGTGGATCCACTGCCTTGTTTCACAACATCGAGAAGTAAGCCCGTTTCTCTTCTTACAGCCTCTTGAACTCTTTTCTTCCTGTCATCAACTTGCCTTTTTGCTATATCACCCCTTACTTGCCATGATTTTATGTCTAATTTGTAGGAAATGTGTAATAAGCATTCCATTGAGCGAATCCAAGCGTGAAGGGTGCTTAAGCTATATTTATACATGTCCTCGTTTGCGTGTTTATCTTTGATTAACTCTAAATTATTCATTTCTTTAGGACAAGCCTTGCATATGTCACACACTGAAGCTGCTGTATTGGATATAATGGAATGAATTTTACCATCAATCATTGTCAACAGCAGTTGGTGTTTGACACTAATTCCATCAGTGATGGTGGATGGAGTTAAGGCTTCAATCTCTGCTTCGATTTCAGCCATCTCTCTCTGCACATTTTCTTTGGTTTCCTTTATAAACTTAAACAATATTGGCCGGCAAAATGAAGTGGAAGATGGTCGCTTGTTTTCCCAAATTGTTACACCTTTTGAGACGAGCCGCAGTGGTACAAGACTAATCATAAAATTACTAGCAAGATCGATTTGCTCATCTTCACTCGTCCTTTGATGATAAATGCTTTGGCTAGATGATCCGTCAAAACCCCATTTGCTGGTCAATACGAGCTGTTGATTGGGATCAACAGGGGTTTCTAACGACCTAATAAGTCTTCTTGAGGTTAAATCCATCAAGGCTTGTAATTTGATTTTTGCAGAGCTCTCTGTAACTGTGAGATCTTCTTTGGCCGGATAGCACTTAATTTTTTCTTTAACCAACATGTAGTAACTCGGGTATTGAAGAGCTCCTTCTTGAGTGTTGAAATCCCGAAGAGTGTTATAGCGCCATTTCGATAAGTTCATCGATACATAAAGAGCCAATGCCTTCAAAGGGGATATTTCCCGTACCTGAATTGATTTACCTTCAATGAAGGCTTTGATTTTTGAGGCCTCTTCTGGATTCTCCGTCAAGTATTTCATAACATAAGCTGTATCGCTTTGTCCTGCCTTTTGAAGCGCCCTTTCGGCCGAAAACATAATTTCAGCGCTGCTACTGCTGCATGAAAGACTATCTTCAGTGCGTCTTCTTTTTTGCCGGTTACTAAGGTCCTCAAAAGATTTACGAGGACTAGGATGTGTACAAGTTGAAGCATCAGATTTAGCAGGAGAAATTATGGGCTCGATGACGTCACTTATATTTTCTGTAGAAGGTTCCATATTTTCATTCTGTAATTCCGGCCATTGAATTGCAGCCTGTAGCCAAATCTCATGTTTCTTCCGAAACTTATCTGTGCTTCTTCCAGACTGTGTCCATTTTGCATAAATGCGGTAGCAAAATCGACGACACCAGTCTTTTAAACTTGTTTCAGCACTTTCACATAACTGAACACAACTGTTATCTTTTAAAACACTGAACAAATAGTTAAAGTCGCGTAAATCTTTATGTGCGCGTGCGCATAAAGCAACGTGAATATCAAGATTTGTATTAAAATTTGGAAAATACATTGCGAGATTAGCTTGGATACAACGAGGTGTAAATCAACACTGATTTTAAAGTTACTAATAGTGACCTATTTATATAAAATCCAGGTATCCCAGGTATCCTTTGTTAAATATTGCAAGGTAATTAGTTATTGTGATAATTAGTAAATGATGCATGCTAAATTAGTGTATTAAGAGCCATTTAGTAATTAAATAATAGCAATGTTCTTATCAGTAATCATTAGTGCATCAGTTTTATATGTAAACCTTAAGTCCCTAATTATATATCCTAATTAGCTTATATCTTCTCTAATTGGCTGCTCAGAAATGTTATTGTAATAAGGTAAACCTTTAGAAAAACGGTTTTAATCAACAAAATAAACAAAAAATAAAAAAATTGTGTTATAAAATAAACATCACTCTTTATCCCAGAAAGTGCACATTTGGCGCACTATGTGTCTTAGTATTAAATATAGCTCTTAGTATTAGCATTATGATATTAGAGACCGCTACTTGAAACAAGCCCGGAATCAGGAGGGAGAGAGCTCGATACACTCATTTTCATAGTAAAATTTCACATTTTCTCAAATTACTCCCGAAATATGGGAGTTATGAAGAAATTCATCACCACAAGTTATGAAGGCATTAAGTAATCGAATAAGATGGCATCATTAGTTTGGCATAATTTTACTCTTTTTTTTCGGACATGTCTACGTCCAACCGCTCCCATACATTCGTTCCACTGTGAGGCGTAATAAATTCGCAGCGAAATTTTTTCGCGCACTGGACTTTCGACTCTCGGTGTTGAAGGGAGTATTGAGAATCCAACAGACTGCATCTCTACGCGACGAAAATCGAACAATATGTTTTACAGATCGATTTTCAACTCTCGGCCCTAAGCAGTGTGTTGAAGTTCCACTGCGGTTTAAAATCCCACTGCAAAAATATGTGCACAATATGTACACGTCGGACAGTCGCGGTTGGCCAAATTCCAACCTTATAACCATAGGCATTAGGAAAAGGTGGTCAACCGCTTCTCTCCGCGGTTGTTCCTACGTTATGTTGTCCCCTAGAGCGGAAAAGTCATACATTTACATATATATTAGCAATAATATCACCTCTAAACGAATATAAAGTGTGGGTTTGCGCAACAGTCGCTCCGTTTGTCGGGGTTTTGTGCCGCCTTCACCCATTTCCCGTGACAGTGTGGGGCGACTAGAGCGTAGAAGCGTGTCGCATGTCCTGCGACGCCGTGCCCGCTGCAGCGCCATTTTAAATCCCGTCGGAGAGCTGCCGTCTCGCAGAGAACGCATACCGTCGCGCCTGGGGGAATGACAGATTAGAAACTAAAAAAAAGAAACATTAAAACATAACATCACGCCTGTAATCCTCGAACGGTTAGGCAGAGATAGAGGCAGAGGGAGTAGTATTACATCCATATTTCGCCGGTTAAGTTAGGTAATAGGGTACAAATCCAGACTCCGGGCTGCTACTGACAAATTCCAAATGGAAAAATCCAGTAAAAATTTGCCCGACCCGGGAATCGAACCCAGGAGTTCGTGGTCAGCAGTAGCTCTTGCGAAGCTGCTACCACTGGACCATCGAGGAATTCAAGAAGTAAGAGCTTTTCCGGAGTTAACAGATGATTTTAATTCATAAACTTCTTGTTTTTTACGGCTTCATAGCTTTTGTATCGAAAATATGTGAAACCGCCGAATTCTGGTATTCTTCAATTTATAGCTTGCAGATCACCACTTGAACTATCTAATAAATTGCACCCCAATGCTGGACAAAGGCCTATCCTTACGCCACGATACACAGTTCTCCACCTTTCTCATCCATTATATCTTAACCATAATTTACATGAACGGTAAATTCACAAAAAATCAAAGGTTTATACTACTCAAAAGGTTTCTACTGCTTTTAATTATGCGAGTAACTTAATTTTCCCTTTCCAAGAAAACTAACCACACCGTCTTTTCATTAATTCAATAGTTGAAGCTCAAAATGCACTCAAAAGAAAACTTTTACAACCTTTATACAACACAAGCTCCGGAAATTCCAGATTGGTTTCCCACTTTTCAATTTTCTCGTCGTTAACTTTACACAAATAATAACGTACCTTCTCTCAAAGCCTTATAGTCGGAATCCGTGTGGCAGGCCTTCGATACCTTGGTGACCTCGAACTGGGCACAGTACCTGGACAAAAGAACGTGGAAATGAAACATAGGGGTACAAATAACAGTTATAAAACGTTTCGGAAAAATATCGGTTCGATTCCGTACAGGAAATTAGCCAAAGGATCGATTTGTGCTTATTCTGTGATCAAATGTATGACAAATGCTTTTGCAGGGTTCGGAAATGGATTCGGTATTTCGGAAGATTAAACCCAGACGTAAAAACCAATGTTCCAGTTCCTTTTCAATAAGTAATTTTCCTAGTAAAAATCCCAATAAAGTAAGGTAGATTTCGGTAATTGGTTTTGATTCCTAGAAAAAAATTCAATTTTGCTTATTTTCTACATCAGTATTTCTAGTAAATTTATACCAAGAAAATGTTGGCAATTTCTAAGTATCGTTTTATATATTAGCTAATACTTAAGGGGAAGCAAGCGAAATTCAAATTTTCTAAAACGAAATCTTTCGAAATTCTTTGTTCATTTCATTCCATTGAGTGATATTTTCATGAAATATTCATTCAGTGCGATTAAATGAACTAAGAAGGTCGTCAATATGATTCATCATTATCATCATCATTTCGAAAGACGTCTACTGCTGGACATAGGCCTCCCCCAATTTGAGGGCTTTTGCCATAATCGCCACGCTTGGCAGTCGGGTTGGCGATCGCAGCATGGTGGTAAAATGCATGGAGAACGCTGCTGCCCATTTTTTAGTAAGTCCCTTAGTCGCCTTCTACGACACCAATCCGCCAATCCGCCTGCCAAGCGTGGCGACCATGGCAAAACCCCCTATTGGGGGAGGCCTATGTCCAGCACGACGATGTCCAGGACGTCTTTCGGCTGAAATGATGATGATGATGATGATTGCCATCTGACTTCCATAACCCAGTTACTGGGTAATACGATTCTCTTTGATAACACATGATCTGTGGATACGGCAGTGCCCCCCCCAACCCCCGCCTAAATTAGCTAAGCGGAGCGCAAGGGCACTATATCTAGCTTTTCTCGAAGCGCTTCGTCGTTTTTTGAACCCTCACAACTTTGGTTTGAATTATACTAGTCAAATAAAATTCTCGGGATATGTTGTCAATAGCGGATTTATTAAACATATAAAGTTTTAATTGCATAGCTCGTATACTTTAGATTTTATTGATATCTAAACATCCCTGATTTTGGGCACGCCACGATTGCGGCGGTAAGTCCCCTCTTTGAGGCGTGGCTTGAGAGGCGGCATGGCGTCCTCACCTTCCGCCTGACACAGGTCCTCACCGGACATGGCTGTTTCGGGAGGTTCCTGTTTCGGATAGGGCGGGAGGAAACGCCCGGGTGTTTCCATTGCGAAGATCGCCCAGAGGACACGGTGGAGCATACGGTGGAGGTCTGCCCAGCTTGGGCGGAGCAACGCCGTGTCCTCGTGGAGGTGATCGGCGGCGGCGATCTCTCGCGTCCGACCCTGGTCCAGGCCATGGTACGGAGCGAGAGGGCATGGCTGGCAGTCGCCTCCTTCAGCGAAGCAGTTATGCTCGCTAAGAGGGAGGCGGCGCACGTGAGGGAGATGCAGTACATGCGCCCTCACAGCCGTGGCCTTCGCAGGAGACGCCCTGGGCGTCGGGAATCCCAGGCTGATTCCCGGCCACCGTAGGCACGGGCTTGCGGACGGCGAGTAATGGGTAGCTCGCTGTCCGGTAAGGACTAAGCCCGGGTCGACGGCGCGTTGTGTTCCACGCGCGCCTCAAAGAGATGTCAGCAGCAACAGAGGGGCCCGCAAGGGCCGATGCCTGCCGGGGGTGCGGGTTGTTCGAAAGAGATACCGCCGCCCCTGGCACACAGGCAACTGAGGGAACACGGGTGGGTTTTAGTCAGTAAAAGTCTGACACGCCCTCCCGCTCCACCCAGAGCGGGAGAAGTTATTTGATGATTTCCCACCCAGAAAAAAAAAAAAAAAAAACATCCCTGATTTCGTCGCTGACTCACTGATGATCATCTAAATTCTTAGGTTACTTCCTAATGTTCTAGAAAGCAGAAATTTTGTATGTGAGCTAGTATTAGTACACAAACAACAAAAAAAAACTAAAACTTGGAACTTTTATCCCCCAACCCCTTAAACTAGTTTGTATGAGACTTCCGGAATTTTGACGCTAGAGGTCTGAAAATTGATATAGGGACTCCTTGTTATTATAAATAATAAAAAAATAATGTAACCCTATAAATACAAAACAAAACGGCCAAGCCACATATTTTGACTAAGGTGTAAACTTTGTAAAGTTAGGCCTTACAGAGTTAGAAGGCTCTACATGAGATCTGGGGTCTAAAAAGGCCACTTTGGCAGAATCATAATATGATCATAATTATTAATCATATTTAAAATCTTAAAATGGTCACAATCTGACAATTCATAATATTATCTGCGTAGACAGCACGCAATTCATCTATTTGACAGTTTTGTATGTAAATTCATAAAATGGTCACCAAATTATGAATGGCTTTATTAAAGTAAAATGTCAAATAGCAGATCACAGAGGAATTCAGGAAATGAATCACTTTTAGAGGAATTGCTTAATGTGGCCTTTTTAGACCCGCTGATAACTTTTTGACAGTGCGAGTCATATGGTCTCATCTTGGCAACATTTTACATGAAAATGGTTTTCGTGGGATAAGACTTTTTTACTCATTCCGTCCATATAGTTGCCTTGCCAATAAAACAGAACAGACGAAACAAACCAATTTCTACGCAGATAAAACAGAATGCACAAACATAGCTCTAAATGCATACGAATCAGTTTTTGCTATCTGGTCGGCAGAGCCACAGCGCTTCTCATTTCCTGTTGTCATGTCAATAGCTGGGAGATATCGATCCTATATAGTCTTTGTGCCTAACTAACCAAGCTGTATCTGAGCCTGTATCTGTAGCTGAGTATTGTTCTACCACAATGTAGCTGTCTCGTATACATTGGGGCAATGATTGACATTGGCAGCTCGGAATAAGCAGCTTGAGATATATCACTCGTCTAAGCCTAGAGATACAATTACGACGTACAGTTACTATAAGTAATGGACCCAAAAACGTCATTACAAAAAAAAACCCAACATCGAGAAAAACAATTGTAATTTTGGAAGTCGATGTCTTTTGGTTTTTGCCACCGACTTCCGAAAACACAGTTATTTTTCTATTTGTAGTATTTTTTATTTGTTTTGGAGGTCAGTTGTTTAAAGAAAAATACAACCGAATTGAGAACCTCCTCCTTTTTGGAAGTTGGTTGGTTTGTTCTGCCAGTGATTCCTCATCAACACTGGCAGCCCTGTTCTACTCACTGCTAATTTTAGGGGTCCTCCCTTTTGTGCCATGCCTCCTTGATTTATTCGGATCTCGAAGGTGATTATTATTTATTTTATTAAACTGTTGATTGAAATTATAAGTTTTTACTTAGATCTAGGGAGCAGTCGTGTCAAACACTGCCACTTCCTTAGTGCCTAAATAAAGATTGCCATAATTTCTTATTGTGAAATGTATTTTGTGTCTGGCCCACCAGCATGTCATAAATTTTGTAGCCCCCCGTCCCTATCGGAAATCGAATCAGTTACCTCTGATCCAGATAGTGTCGTGAAACCTTTGCTTTTACACAAAGGCCTTATTTTCAAAGTTTTATAATAACTTCACGAGTTACTTAAATCACTTCTTGTATGATTGTTTTTTACAGCATATCAATGAATATTTTTACAGAGAGTTCTTTTTTATAAATCAGACATGGCAACAATCAGTTTAACAAAAAATATTTACAAAGGATGGATTCAAATAAAATTATTTTAGATCACAAAACGGATGTTTTCAGTGACACATCATGTTTTGTTTATTCAGTTTTGAAGAACAAAGGGTTTTCAGATAAAATATTGTTTCATTTGTCCTAACATGTTTTGAACGAACATTGTTTTAAATGAACAATGTTTTACTTCTAATTTTCTATTTTAAAGCTTTCATTATTTATATAATCTGTTCCTTTTGGACCATAAATTATTCGGCTTAGTGACCATGCCTTAGAAACCTCACTGAGCTGCCAGCCTGACATTTTAAAGTCTATCCATAATGTGTAAGCCGTTTGTTTTTCTGATTATGATTTTTCTACACTAGCTGTTTACTGCGACATTTCTTATTTTTTCCCAATCTGCCTAGTTTTTTCCCAACTATGTTGGGATCGGCTTCCAGTCTAACCGGATTCAGTTGAATACCAGTATTTTACACTGAACGACTGCATATCTGACCTCAACAACCCAGTTACTGGGTAATATACTGGATGTCAGAATATCGGGTTCTGACGACCCAAAACGACTGTTAAAATTCCGCGAATGATAGTCAGGACCAATGACTTAAGAGTTTTCATCCCACGCGGGCTGACAACAACGAATTTATAGTAGTATAAACAAAAGAAACATTTTTTTTTCAGCCAAGCACTAGATTGTTGGTATTTATAATTATTTTTAACATTTACTGTTTTATAAAAACATTTAATCGTACTAAGTTATGCAGATAGAAAATAACTGACGGCATGTCAATTTTTATAAGTAAATACCAAAATAAATAGCATACAAACTTGTAATTAACAACTATCTAGTGCTTGACTAAAAAAAATTTTACTTTTGTTTGTATTTAATGAAATAATCACGAAAATCCGCTATAAATGCGCCGTTGCCAACCTGCGTGGGATGAGTGCTCTTAACGTGCTTTCTGAGGCACGGAGGAGTTTTAGTATGTAAAGATGGTCACCCATCCACGGACCCATGGCGGCAAGCGTAGCTTAACCTGTTTGATCGACCCGTGCAGCTGTTAATACTTAGCCACAAGCCCCTCTATACTCAATATTATAGATTAAAAAATAACACTATCTGTCTGGCACTAAACTGATCATTATGATAGATAGGTAAATAGCCCGACTTGGAGAAAGATATAATAATTATGTTACTTTTCATCGTGGATATTTGAAAAAAAAAATAGATTAAAAAAAATCATCGCAAACCAAGCCCACGGCTTTATTGACCACGGCTTGGTTTGCGTAATTTTTTTAGCAGAAGTAATATTTTTCCCATTTTTGAAAATTCGGTCTACTGTGGACTCTTACGTCCTAAGAGATTTCAAGTTTTTTTTTCCTTATCAACTTTATTAAATCCTACATATTATGTTTGTTACTTACTCTCTGTGTGAGTTCGATTCAGGATCATCAGGGTTGCGCAAACGCAGGTTCTTGCGGATGTCCACAGTTTCGTTGGAGTGGCGGCTCACTGACAGGCCACCAGGTAGGAGCATAGCAGTCTCATCTGTAGAAAAACATTGTTTAAAGTTATTTATAAACAAAATGGAATGAATTGACGTCAATACTATTAGATGCTTCCAGACCCTAGTGGATCTTGTTATTGCTTTAAAACCCGAAGGTTTAAAGTCGCTTGCTGGTCATAAATGGTGAAGGTCTATTTTTGCTTTATGGTCTATTTGACCGTTAGATAGTTTCAACCTTAGTAACATTCCAACTTACTGGGAGTTGTTGTCAACATTAGTAAAGCCATTACGAAGTCGACTCTACTTATTACGAACTAAATATACAGGTACCGTGTTCCGTGTCGTGCCGGACGTAAAAGAATAGCACCATCCCATTTCTTCCCGTGGGTGTCGTAGAAGGCGACTAAGGGACTTACTAGAGAATGAGCAGCAGCGTTCTCTGTGCATTTGACCACCATACTGCGATCGCCAACCCCCCTGCCAATCGTGACGATTATGGCAAATCCCCCCTTTTGGGGAAGGCTTATGTCCAGCAGTGGACGTCTTTCGGCTGATATGATGACACAGGTACCGTCAACTCTGGCATCTTTACTTTCCATGAGCATCTTTATCAATGAGAACTATATTAATCTATCTCTCGACTACTAAAAAATGTAACAAATAGTAGATTATTCTATTAGTATCGCTTCGATATTAAATGGCGGCAACAGATTTTTAGTTATCGAGAGAAATTTAAGTATAGTACTCATGGGTAAAATTATTATCCCGTTTACCGTACTTTATTCACGTGTTCCTCGTCAAAGTAGGTAGGTACAACATGCAGGTTGGACTTCTGATAAAATTGCATATTATGGAGAAGGCAACTTATAACTGAAGATTGTGGCTTACAGCTATTCGAAGAGAAAAAAATGTAAATATAATTAGGTACATTTTTTCTTTTCGATTTCGAGGTGATTGTGGAAACATTTTGAAGGAAGTGATTACGAATTAATTTTCCATATCGAATATAATATTGATATAAAATATCATAATCTCTGAAAATACCGATATTGTGTAATAAAACCAAACTATAGAATGAGCACGAACCAATGAAATTTCAAAATTAGTATTTGTTGTAGGTACTTAGAAATAGTCACGCGGTCACGCCATATACAACTAGGTTTGATCTGCCTTCCCCATTGATTTGACAAATATAACAATCTGTGCTTACACCCGTAGAAAAGCATGTATCTACAAGTCAGCATCACAAAGTGATACAAACCCGTTCTTCACTTTTATTATGGGCATGTAGGTTTATGAATTTACTGTGAAAACTCTGGTTTGACGATATGTCTTCAACGTAGCCACCAGTATTAACTCTGTGTTAAATAGAGCGCCCAATGCCTTTGTTTCTCATCCCTATAAATACAGGTCTTCTAATTCACTATAATTTTATATATATCTCGCCTCGTCTCGAAACAGCGTGATGAGCCATGCTCATTGCTCATGCCTTCTCCGTCTGAGAATAGGCATTTGCTGTGCAGTGCGCTTGTATTATTATTATTTTGGTAAATATGTTATTTTTTAGCTCTTTAGCTAGGTTAGAATATGTAGGTATAGAAATACCTATACCTACATAAATTCTAATTCAAATCTGCTAAACGAAACAATGGATTGTATGCGCCTTACACCATGATATAATTTCAGAAGATTTATGTATATAAAATTTAGACGTAGTACAGAAATCTCGACGTTTGGACTTGCCGCCCCAGTAGCAAACAAGAATCATTTGGCGAGTAAACATAAACGACCATTTTGTTTTTTTCAATACTTTTTCCAAATGATTTTACAAATTTTGACCAGTAGTGGCACCATCCCAACGCCATCCGAGCGTCATAGGACCTCGGTAGCAGCTTTCGTTGCACCCGTGTGATCCAGGGGCGTGTTCACTAGTACAATATAAACCCTTACCTCTCAAAGGAACATCGCTGTCAGCGGAGCACCCCCGATGCTCCTGGCAGGCTCGCCGCTGCATCAACGATGAACAATGGCGGCCACCATGTGCAGGGGCCTGGACCACTCGTCGAGTACGCATCATGCTGCCAGACCCGCAGTTTGTGTCGCAGTCCGACCACGGACCCCAGCCGGAGACCACGCAGTCTATTACTGAGGACAAGAAGAGAATACAGGTTAATTTATATTATTTTTTGAACTCGAGCTATGCAACTTGCGACGGGACCTGCGTCAGGCGATACGCGCGCGCGTCTCCTGGTGGTCTACTCTGTAAGTCCGTCAACGAAGGTACGGGCCCGTTCGAAAGCAGTTGATCCAAAATTTGGAGTAGCCAAAATACATCGGGAGTAGTGACAACCGTCAAATCGTGTTGTCATTCATTTTAAGTACGCGGCCGAACTAATCTGTCCGTTAGTAATACGTAGTAGGGGTAGTACGCCTGTCATATTGGCTGAAACTGCGGATTCACGTTTAGGGAGTATGTCCTCTGTTTTCGTCCGGTGACTCGTAGGAAGCTCTAAACAAAAATACTGCTGTTGCTTGAGCAACACGGACACAGAGTATCATGTCAGATGTCAGCACCAACTGGTGAGGTCCGCAAGGGCCGATGCCTGCCAGGCACACAGGCAACTGAAGGAACACGGGTGGGTTTTAGTCAGTAAAAGTCTGACTCGCCCTCCTGCTCCACCCAGAGCGGGAAAAGTTAGTTGATGATTTCCCACCCAAAAAAAACCCTGTAAGTAACCACGTGGCAGAACGTCAAGTTTTAGTCGTTAAATTAATTTGAGTACCATCTCATAGTCGAAATAAAACCTGATAAAACTCCCTGCTTAAGACTTGTAATATCACCTGGGTCAGATAGAATTCAATGGATCATTAATTACAGTCGGTCCAGATGCTAACTAAACTTTATAAACCTCTCTCTCTATTAACTTAGAAATAAGTTAGTGTTGTCGTGTTTGGGACTGAATTAACTATGACCACTTAACGATTCCTTACTCGTAACCACGTCAATCACACACGAATTCTGATAATATCTTATTAATAATATCGACAAATCGTCTGCTTACGGGTAAAAAGTAATAAGTGCAGTCTGTGTCATTTCGAGTAAATGGCATTTCAAAGTTTATGTTTTAAATTGATTTATTTCAAACACATTAATTTAAAAACTGTTAAAGCAAAATGTTGCACAAATTACCATTCTTTTAAGATATACTCTTATGCAGTATTCATTATAAGTAAAAACTGGATAGTATAATTAAATTTAGATCGAAAGGGGACTGCATTTAATATGTTTTACCTGTACTTAACAAAAGTGATATATCTTCTGAATTTGATGATTTAAAAAGCTCATTTCAGTTTTATATTACGGCTTATAGTATTTGACACCAATTACTTAATTGGAAAGATTTTTTATGAGACGATTCGCTAAAATAATGATGTTTTTGATATATTTACCTTGTTTTACCTGTAGAATTTTAGTATAAGTATGTCACTTATTAGGTACCAATAAATTTCATACAAAAGTGATCAACACCAGTCCACTCAGAATGTATTGCTAAAAAAAGTTTTAATGTCTGAGAGATTGGCCAGATAAATTCATTTTGATAATATGATTATTTGTAAGTAACAAAGGTACGTACCAATTTCAAAATTTCCCTCCACATTGTTTGCGAGCTAATTTAAATTACCGTGTCTCATTAAAAAAATGGATGTGCGCTGGGAACATTTTCGCGCTATGATTTTTTACGATTTCAAGTGTCGCCTGAAACCGGACAAATCGTACGATATACTTCAAATGGCATTCATGGATGAAGGCTCTTTTAAGGCAACCGTGTATCGTTGGTATAACCAATTCAAGCGCGGTCGACTAGCTTTGGGGGATAAAGAAAGAAGTGATCGCCCTTTGACGGCTGTTACGGAAGAAAAGGTGTTAGCAGTGAAAAATTTAATCCATGATAATAGGCAAATTACATATCAAGAGACCAGCATACTCTGCAGGTTGTATCGGGAAGCCTTCACGAAATTCTACAAGTGCATCTTCGCGTGAGGATAGTTTCACGTTGGGTGCCGCACAACCTCACCGATGCTCAGAAGCAGGCCCGGGTGGAATGGTGCCGTGATATGATCATCAAATTTGAAGCAGGCTCGTCTCGGCGTGCTTACGACATTATTACAGGTGATGAGTCTTGGATTTATCAATACGATTCAGAAATAAAGCGCCAGTTGACGGTTTGGGTGGTTCAAAACGAATCAACGCCTACCCAAGTGAAGCGATCTAGAAGCGGGGTGAAGATTTTTATCGCGAGCTTTTTCAATTTGACTGGCTACTTGGTGTCAATTCCTTTTACGGAACCAAAGAAGCATCAACGCTGATGGTATAATACCAAATGCTTGGCAGAAGTTTTCTCTGTTGTGAGCAACGAGCGACCAAACACAGGGCTCCGCCGGCTACTGCTGCACCACGATAACGTGCATTCGCACACCGCGCTCAAAACGAGGGACATCCTGGACAGCACGCCGGTCAAACTGCTGTGTTACCCTCCTTACAGCCCTGACCTAGCACCGTGTGACTTCCCGAAAATAAAAAATCAGCTCAAAGGGATATAATTTTCGTCACCGGAAGATGCCCTGGTAGAGTTCGAGCAGGCTGTAAACGAGGTGTCTGCGGCGGACTGGAAAAAGTGTTTCGAAACTGGTTCAGACGTATGAAACTTTGTATAGAGGCTAGTGGAGAGTACTTTGAAAAGATTGAATAAAAAAATATTTACATAAAGAACATTTCATTTTTATTTTCGCAAAACTTTCTGATTCTTACTAAACTAACAAAAAAAAAGAGATAAAAGTTTTAATACTTATGAAGTATATTATTTATTTCTACGCGGAGCACGTTGAGCATCGTACGCAATGTGACAATTGCGATCGATCGCTCGCATTCTTACTGGTAAAAAATAATAAATGACATTTATTTCGTTTTGGCTGTAGAGAAATAAGCAAACCAAGTAGAAATATTTAACTAGTAAAATGGAATAAGTAACTTTATTTCAATTAAGGTGTTTAAATTAGAAGGTTTATAGTAATAATAAATGCGCTTATGACATTTTCTCAGAATAATTCTTCTCATTTTACAGCTTAAACTATAAAATGTAAAACGCTTTAACCGTATTTATTATTATTTATCTGTATAAACTGAAACGGATTTAAGCCATAAGATTGTTTATTATGTTATACTGGTATATTTTTTTCAAAATGTGAGAAGATATCCCTTTTACAAACTCATTATCTCAGCAGCCACTGGACATTGCTTTTATTCGGTTTTACCAGCAGGTATCGCGTACAAAATTACATGTGATGGCATTTTTAACTCGATTTAGTAAAAAAGTGCATTTATCTTGTTTTACCAGTAAGCAGACGAAATTGTCTTTAAACATACAAAATATGACATTTCGATTCCTTACCGTTACATTTGTTTCTAAAAAACACCATATTGACGTAGTTTGAACGTAGTAAGATTCTGCGGGGAATCATTATAACGATACAGAATTGGGGCCCTGGTGGGCAATTGCCCCATAATTGTAGGTCGTGTCGACGTTCGTATCAATGCTAGCTGCGCAGTAAACTCTGTTTGCGCGATGCAGGATTTTGCGTGACGTCCGTGTTATGCGTAGTTTTATTACGGCTTACACTGAACGGGGAACTAGTAGGGTAGAGTTTTTAATAGTGATCCTCAAAAACTGTCATAGGAAAATTGTTTTGCAGATAAAGAAAAGTTTTACGACGCATGATGGTTCAAAAATACACTATCATCTCGTTTTTATGGCCTCTTAAAGCTCTAGCCACACTGAAACGTATCCCGCGAGGGATGTGGGACGCGACTCACGCGACAGCGCCCGTCGACTTCACTTCATCATACTGATTAAAAAGGCACGCGGTTAAACGCGCCAGTTTGAACACCTCTATACAAGTTAGGTGAAAAAACACGAGCGAACGAATTTCACCACACATCCCGCACGGGATACGCCTGTTTGGACAGCACTTTGTAAAGGCACCTACTGCCTAATACAGCGTTAATCAAAAAAATTGCTCGACAACGTAAATAAGGCAAAGAATTTTGTTGAACAGTCGCTACAAACGCCATTGCTACTGTTAGTGTGTAACACAAAAATTTCACATAAAAACAAGCAATGGATTGTCAAAATCCTTCAAAATTATTCAGACTATGATTGAAAGTGTGTTATGCAATAAAGGTGATGGAATAACATCAGTTATAATGTCTCAAGAAGAACCGTCAACGTCTATATTCACATAGGTATTACGGAAACAAACTACTCACCTAAATAGTAATTTTCCTAGAAACATAAGTTCTATCCTCCTACGTATTACTGAAACAGTTTCAATTACCTTCATGGCTCCATGTTGTTTAGGTAGAAAGTTGTGTAGGTGTCTCTCTACGGTAGAAACACTAGAGGACTTATTTATACACCAATTTGCACGCGTGGTCTCCTAGTCAGGTCAATGCCCTCAGCAGTAGGCCACCAGGCTTGTGGTATTTATAAAGTATAATAATGCTGGCTTCATTAATCACTTCACTATATTGTTGGCAGAATTTCACGGTACCTTTACTTCTGAAATGATTGAAATTTTCCAAGATTGAGAAAAATGAGGATGTCTACACTATCTACCCACGAAGTCACGAACCAATTTTGGTTTTACATTTGAAATGCCAAACGTAGGTATTATGTCGGTAGAATCACCAGCATAAATACGTTACACCCACGCAAGATTCAAAAGCGATTTTCTCCTAAATTATACATAAAACTCTTATGGTGATTGATAGGAACACAATATTTTCGAAACCATACTAATATGAAATGGATCTTCGCTCAATGTCGTAATCGTTATGTCTTGAACAAATTGCTTTTGATTTTGCAAATGCTCGAGGCACTACAAGAATTGTTGTAGTTATTTTCAAGTAAACCGTCAAATCATTTTCTATTTAATTCAACAAATAGAAACCACGATCCAACTCACACACAAACCAACAAAATAAAAATCCTAAACGTTTTTTTCCTTTGAAAATAATATTAACTGAAAAATATTCACGTACCGTATGGAGTGTCCTTTGTGAAACTAAACGGACGAATAAAATACAGACCACATGAATCCATTTAGTAGGATTTTCAGCAAGAATGTACAACGCTTTATTTATAGTGGGTCCGAAAAATCATTGGCTCGGGCAATTTGACAAAAAGGCCCGAGGCTATTGAGTGGGGGCCATGGATTGGAAACATTCGCCATATTTGCGAGTGGCGGCTATATTTTACTGTTTCTGTATACAATTGATCATGGTAGACATTTTTTATTGGCTATATTTAACAAAATTGGTTTGTCATGGAATTTATTTTTGGACCATGAACGTTTAACATAAGAAAATTAAAAAAACTAAGATTGTTAGGTATACAAAGTTACGCTTATAACAAGCGGAAAAGCTGCAGCTTTCCTAGCGGAAGAAAAGTAGCTTATGCTCCATCTCTGTGGCATAAAGTTTTCGTGAGCCAGACTTCACGAGAATCAACTAGATTATTTAATATTTGTGGCGACAGCTTTAAATGGTTTAAATAACGAAGAAGCGGTTCCATGGCTGATTGGAATACAATGCATAGATTGATGGAGAGAAAAGAAAAGAATTTTTAATATCGGCTTCAAATGTTTTTGGTGCATGCAAAGAATGAACAGATAAGTTATTGATCCCATCTCTTCCCGTGGGTGTCGTAGAAGGCGACTAAGAGACTTACTAGAGAATGAGCAGCAGCGTTCTCTATGCATTTTACCACCATACTGCGATCGCCAACGCGCCTGCCAAGCGTGGCGATTATGGCACAACCCCCCTTTTGGTGGGGCCTATGTCCAGCAGTGGACGTCTTTCGGCTGAAATGATGATGATGATGAAGTTATTAACTAAAGAAGTGACAAAAAATAAAAGTAAAATAAAAACCACCTTTAGTCAAGTTTCATTTAAGTTATGTTGCAAGTAACTTCTTACAAACCAATTTTAAAACTAGCACCCTATAATTGCGTAACACACGACCAATCACTGATTATTTTGAAGTATATTGCTAATCCATTTTGCTTCATTTTTCCAATTGACTACTGAATCGATTTCTGTAACTTTTAATATGGGTATTATTTTCCCCCTTTATTTATATTATAAACATTGCTTAAAGTTAAGTTAGCGACTGTATGACCATATATTTTTCGTTTAGTCCACTCTCAACCCCTCTACCCCCATTATTATGTGTCCATTGGACCCCTGACTATAGTTTATTCTCGACCCTTGGGGGTCGAGAGTGGATTTTATTTTCCAGCCAAGTTTTAGGTTCCTCTCGACCCCCAAAATAGTCTGTACCTTACTGTTTCAAAATATTCATTTTAGGTACTTTACCGAACTAGGGGTCGAAAGTGGACGAGGTATGCATGTCTTTTGTATGAAAATCCAATCTCCCCTCCCCGGGGTTCGAGTGTGAACTATTTTTAAGGGTTAAGAGGAAACAAATGAACAATTCTTTTTTTAGGGGTCGAGGGGTCGAGAGAGTGACGTTTAAACATCTCTTATGTTTGAAAAACTCTGCTCAAAATTATTGGAGAACTGTCAAAATGAAACCCATTCCTACTGTAAGTGCGTTACACAATTACACCACTGCTATAAAGTTCCTATCCAAACTCTATAAAACAAATCCTAAATAGTAATTGAATACAATACAAAGACACAATCCGTGGCGGTCACCTGTTCTCGACAACTAGCAGTAACCACACGTCGCGGTTAGCACTGTAGTTTGTAGTAGCTTACACCAACTAGAACAGTCGTTACCGAATCGAATCCCAGCCTCACTTGCCACTGCAAGTTTTAAAGCTAAAACTTTGCGCTGGATTTCTCAACGAGCAAATAGTATTCTGAACTGGAAGTTTCGTTGCAAAAGGTATTGTAAGAGCTCAGAAAAACAAGATAATTTTTTTAAAAATATTTAATTAAAAATACACAATGTAGTACAATAGAAGGTAGATGTTAAGCCGCCGGTGTCCGCGAGGAAAGAAAATGGATGCCTCGGCGCATGCCAGCTAGGCGCGCCGTCCGCGCCCACTATCTTCGTAGTTGTCAACTTCACGACAGTTTTCGAGCGCCATCTATTGCCTTAGTATATTATGGTCTTTCACTACGGTTACCTAATCTTTTCCAATATACCTACTTTTTGTAAAAGGATGAAATTGACGGGTCTTGTTTCATCATCATTTCAGCCGAAAGACATCCGCTACTGGACATAGGCCTCCCCCAAGCTCCGCCACTTCGACCGGTTCTGTGCTTCCCGCATCCAGCGGATTCCTGCGGCCTTCACAAGGTCAGCGGTCCACTTTGTGAGAGGCCTGCCAACTCTGAGTCTTTCGGTACACGGTCGCTACTCCATAACCTTTCAGCTCCATTGGCCATCTGTTCTGCGAGTATTGTGACCACTGCCACTAAAGTTTGACAATTGCATATATCTTGTTAATTACTAGGTCCTAGTTTAACATTTGTGACTCCAAGTTACAGCTATATGAACATAATGCAGGTGCGGAAAACCTCAAACGTCGCAAATATTCCGATCTTATTGGAACCTATATGTTCGAGCCGTTTGGGGTTGAAACTCTAGCTAGGGTCATGGGGTCCGAGTGCCCACTTAGTTTTCCGAGACATTTCCAAGCGGTTGGTCGACTCTTCACGTGACCAAAGAGCTGGCCTATTTTTCAGCCAAAGAATCAGCATTGCCATCCAACGTGGCATTGCTGCCAGCCTTTTGGGCACTTTTCCCATTGACAACGATGCGGACGTATTATTTGATGCCTTATGATTATTTTCTTTTTTATAAACCTGTACATATTATTATTTCACATTGGTGACATAATTAAAATTTTCGTAATGAAAAAGACAAAAGTAAATGCAGCAATGCGTAAGCGGGCGCGCTTACATTTGGATTCTATCGCTATTTAGGCATTTTAATAAGTTCTGTTTACGTTCTTATTATTTATTTCTGCTTGAGTACAGTTTTCAATGTTTTGCCCAGTCCGATCACTATATACGGTAAGCCGATCCCTTGGGAGAAGAGAAGCCAAGTACTTAGAAGTGATCCTCGACCACCGACTTACTTTCAAGGTAGGCTCCACTTCGTACTGACCGCCCGTAGCAAATTGTCCCATATGTGCAAATTGCGTATCTACACCGCGGTCTATGCGTGCATCTTCTTTGCACACGCTAAGCCCCATCACATGCATAGGATGCAGACCCTCCAGAACCGTTTTCTAAGAAAGGTCACGAGAGCCCCCTTCTATGTCGGAAACGAGAATCTCCATCTGGATTTCAGAATGACCTCTATCCAGCAGTTCATGAAACGCCTCTCAAAGCGTTTTTTTGACCCAGCTGTGAAGCATCCCAATCCTCTCATCGCGGCAGCAGCCCGCTATACTCCCTCACGTATTAGTAAGATTCGCTTACCGAGTAAGCCATTCCCGACGACTCTACAACTCTTCTCCAGGAGAGAAGTAAGCTTACCAGCACCCTCAGGGTACTCGCAAACCGCCTTCCTTCCGTCGTCACCGCCGAGGCCCGTCGTAACGTCCCGTTCAATATCCGTCCCGTCCTTTGCTCGAGCCAGCCCGCGCTGCTAATCTTGCAGTATTAAGTACGTCCCCTAATAATAAAATCAGTCCAATTCAATTTTTCCCTTGCCGCCCTCTACCAGCGATTCCCTAAGCCGAGGTCCGTACCCCACAGGGGATGCCCTTAGCAAGCAGTCGCTCTAGTTTTAAGTTTTCTTAAGCCATGGCTGGTAATCTTAATTTATTAGGATTATCACAGGCAAGTCCGGTTAAGCCGACGACAACCAGATAGGTTGAACTGAGAGAAGTCATTCACAAAAAAAACAATGTTTTTTGATCTAATGGCGTGTGCTAGGAAGTAATTTAATTTTTATGATTTGTGTTTTGGTGGACTGTCTCATGTAATTTAGACGTTAAAAAAGTGCTTGGCCTAGTTTGAACAAATTACTTTTGATTTTGACATTATTATTCTTGCACTATTGTACTAATACAAAGAGCAAAAGTAGGGTACAGCCCTCAGAAATTAGCCCACAAGCTTGTGGTATTTATAAAGTTTAATAACGTTGGCTTCATTAATTACTTTAATATACCGTTGGCAGATAACGGTACTGTAAAGGTAGCCTGCAAACCTTATTTTAAACAGGCTGGCGATAAAATAACTTTAATCACATTCGAACATTCCAGTATTTTTAGAATAAACCTTAACATATTAATGGTAGGCAGGTAGGACTGACGTACCTATTAGAATTTACCAAGATTACCAATGAAGGAAATCTAGCAATATTATCTACTCATAACATAGTTATAGTATTTTTATCTCACGAGGCGACGCGCGCTTCACTTGTGGTTACCAAGTGTACAAACACGTTGTGAATGTATGTGTAAGTGTAGCAGCTGTCGGTACTTGCTGAGCCAATGGCGAAGCCAGAAGTGTGTGTGTGTGTATCATGTGATAAAGCTACTCGTCTTCACGTACACATTTACAGCATGTTTTTACATTTGGGTACCACAAATAACGCGCGTGTCGTTTTGTGACATACAAATACCTACTAAACTAAAAGTAATGTCTCCATATACTCAATATACTATTTTGGTACTAACCTACCACAGCGTTAAATGACAAATCGAGTTCGAAATTGCGTGGCTTCTGTCACACAATTTGATTGATAAGCTGATCTTTTCTAAAAATTCAATATTATCATATTTATACTGCCGGGTGCGGTAATGTCCCGGACTGTCATGTCATCAATAAAGAGACGACCCACCTGCGCAAGGGTGTGAATTTAAACTCCTGTCTATCGATTTATTGGAAGGTTGGCTCCACCAATATAATGCTAGCAATAAATTAGGAGCTACATAACAAGCTTTAGGGCTCACATTTGATACCCAGTTCACTCCACCTAAGCACCAATTTGCCGCGTCATTTACTTTAGGCCTTCGCCTTACTCCTACATAAATCACAACAAAGATTTATAGGCATAAAACAATTTTACATTATTAAATAAGCAATATATTCAAAAATGTCGTTACGAGGCCTGAGAATGTCGAACACTTGTACCGAGCGGGGGTAATGGCCTATAAAATGGCCTTAAGAGGCCATTTATCATGAACGAGTGGCACTACGTTCGCGGGTGTCTATTGCAAATTTATTGACATTCGTAAGAGCACGGAATACCTGAGTCGATCGTTTGGACTGCATTTTCGATGACTCAATTTCCTAGCCTAGGCATAAATTGGGATTTATTGCTGCTCAACTGGGAGAACGTAGGATGTGACATTTTAGAAGCCTATAAAGTATTTTTAGATTCGCTCAGGAAAGTATCTTTGCGTCGCTATAAACGGCAGACACTATTACCAATTTATTTGGTGAATCGGAGAGCGGGCGAGCGGAGTTGTGTGAAAATAAACCGCTGGGAAATTAACGTGGCTTTATCGTAAAGTTTCTATTGGTATACATACGTGAATTCTACAATCGGTGGAAACTATAAAGACGAATTGGTTAACACTTCGTTTTATAGATTCCGGCTTTTTACCCACTTTCGGGTGGATTCATGCTTTTGCAAAGGTACCTGCTTGCTTTTTTATTAGGTAAGTTAGATGAAACATTATCTAGTACATTTTGTCTACAATGGACAGACAGCCAAGCTTAAGTTACCCAAGTTCTATGTATGTGTGTACAGTCACGAGCATTAATAACACATAACCAAATTCAAAAGCGATTTTCTCTAAAATAACGATTGCACCTTGAGATAACCTAGGTACTTAAATATAGTGTGGGTTCCAAAATATTATTTTCATAATAACATTTAATTACAATCAGTAGGTACAAGAGGAAAAAATCACTTTTAGACGTTGGTAAGCGTATACATTAATGCTCGTGACTACATAAATGGTAATTTTTTTTTATTTATTAACTTACATTAAGTTAAAAAGACACAGAAACCGCAGCTGATGTCCAAAGTACACATTTTCCAGTTTCTACACGGTATAAATACTCTCCAAAAGTGCTTAAAAAGTTCCTCATCAAAGTTAAACTGATGGATTAAATGTTTTTCTTTCATTTCCTTTCGACTTGTTTGCTGATCAAACATAGTTATCTGAAACTTTCGTTAATTCGTTTGCAATCGAGCGTGATGATTGTTTTTTTACCCATCAAACAAATATAGTTATACTAGTTTCTGCTCGCGACTTCGTCCGTGTCAAATTTCTTGCTCCCTGACCTATCCCGTCGCTATTAATCGCCTGCCCGTGCGAGTACTTCGTGTTCGTGACATTTTTTCTCTTTGCTCGTCGCCTAAAGGTCTTAGCGTGACGTTATATAGCCTATAGTCTCCTCGATAAACGGGCTGTCCAACATTTTTTTTTTCTTTATTTATTTAAAGAGGGTTTTAATCTAAACAGATTATGCCACCCTCATCGTTACAGATCAATTTAACATAAAATTCGAACCAGCAGTTCCTGAGATTAGCGCGTTCAACCAAATAAACAAACTTCAGCATTTTAATATTATATATATATTAGATTATAAATATAAATAATAATTTATTATAATAAATATTAATAATAATATATATATTTATAATAATATTTATTATGATAATTTATTTATAAATACATTAAATCTACAATATATATATAAGTATAGGTTGTAAACGAAACATATAAGACCTCCTTTGTAAGACCTAGGTACCTATATTCTAACAACCGAATTACCATGCATCAACATATTATTTACTAGCGACACGCCCCTGCTTCGCGCAGTTTTTAATACTTGATAACATTACAAACATTCTCACGAAAATTCTTCTATTTATACAGTAAACCTTCCGGAATCCATTCTGTAAATAATGTTGAAAACAGCATGAAAATACTTTGAGGAGTTTAGAAGTAAAACTCAATCACACAGACAGACACGACAAGCGACTTTAATTTATCTAAACTAATATTATGTTTGTTTGTTACGCTTTCACGCTAAAACGGCTTAGCCGATTTGTATTAAATTTGGCTCATGGGTAGATCATGGCCTGAATGGACATAGGATACTTTTTATACCGATATTCCCTTGGGATGGAGACTTTTTAAAGCGCGGGGCGTAGCTTGTAACATGTATGGAAGACGTTATTTCACTAAAATACGCCGTTAGAATCGTATCAAAGCCAGGACTAATAATAATTATTGCACTGTACCAACACAAGACACCGAACCTATTGCAATCCTATTGGTTCCTACTGCATTACTGGATCTCTTATTGCCGGAGATATATCATCGTGAGTAGATATATTACCGGCTATAATATTATTCCGAAGCTCGTATGCCAAATGTTGACCGATTCTAACGTCAAATACTGAAGTAAATTGGAAGACTGTAGTTAGGTGGATTTAGGCAAAGCTGCATTGAAGGCTCAGTCCAGTTCTGTCCGAAAATTACAGTTTAAAGTCTGAACACAATGTTCTTAGTCGGATCTAGTCCGTAATCACTCATTTAAAGGCACTCATATAAACCCTTCTGGTCATCAAAATCAAAAGTCATTTATTCAAACTAGGCTGAGAATCAGCACTTTTTGAACGTCAAAATTACATAAGACAGTCCCTCAAAACGGCCGCTCTTCATCACTATCTAGTGCTTCAGCCGAGAAGTGGCGCAACAAACTCCCCAGGAGCGCAGCTGTGTATAAAGTTATGAGAACTGATTCCATACAATAGTTAGTGATGAACACTACAAAAAACGAAACATTAAATTAAGTTAAGGTATGATTCCAAACTCTGCTGCACGCAGCAGCGCTGCCAGCCGTGCTGATTCCGAGCAAGGCGGCAGTGTTGCGCTGTCTGCGCTTCTGAATCAGAGAAATTCATCTTGTTGCCAATTTACTTGTCAAGTTTCACATTGGTATTATAATATCGCTGCGGCGGCAGACGCGTCACTACTGGTCTGTCGCGGCGGTATGCGGTTGGGCGACACTGCGGCGCTGCAGTGCTGCCACGACATTGCTGGATAGCTCGGAATGTAATCTCATATAAACTTATAGAGAATATATAGGGACCAGTAGTGCTGCGGATAATAATAAAAACGTAAACAGAAAGCACATCAATTCTTGGACCCAAATCGGATCCAGTGCTTAAAAGCTCTAAGATAACGACTTGTTCCAGACAACGTCTCGTTCCAAATAAGAAATCTTCTTAAATATTTTTTGCCTAAAATATTAATAATATTCGTACCGAGTTTGTATACCTAATTAAAAAAAAAAAAAAACAAGACGACGCGACGACAAAAAGACGCGTGAAGAAAATACATAGTATATTGTTACGGTATGTTTGTTAGAATCAAGGTCTTTCATTATATCATTGCCAGTGTCGCAATCTAGATACATTTGTATTGTTTTTGGTCCCTGACCATTAGGGTCAGGGACCAAAGAACTCAACGCTTTTGGCTACTTTGTAGCGTACATTTTATGTAATTTTTTTGTAATGTGCGTTTTATTTGCGCAGAATGAACAATTCTTCTTTCTTTTTTTCACGACAGGCCTGAATCGAAAACCAGTTCATGAATACGCGGTCTATATTCAGCTGTTTAATAAGGATGAGGGTGACACAAAGCTACCAGCTTGAAATGAAGGACAATAGGGATTCTGTGGCCGTTGGAGCGAGGCGTTATATCAGTTCGGAACTGACCCAATTCCGAAGACGGAATTCGGGCAAGTCTCGAAGTGAAATAGACAAATTATTGTGTAGCGCTGTTACTTAGGATTGCGAAGTTTATTCTTAAATGAAAGTAAGCTTGATATATGTACGCAGCTAAGTGGAAAACTTACGAATTAAGTGAGTTAAGTAAGTTTTCCCTCTTCAGTACGCAACATCAAAATGGAATTATTTATAGCCCGTGTGGATCTCGAAAATTATCCCAAAAAAACCTACTGTGTATTTTTCTGTTCCTTTCTTCTTGTCTGTTAATATGTGTGTACCTGTGCATAAATAGTTAAATAAATGAATACTTTCGGGATAAAAGTATTCTGTGTTCTAATATATGATGTAAACTCTCTGTGTGCAATATTTTATGCAAATCCGGTAAGCCGTTATTGCATGATTAAGTATAAAACATCCACTCAAGCAAACTTTTACATTTCTAAAATTAACTAGTAGGTTTACCTTCACTTCATCAGTATTCTAATTACAAAGACAATTTGCCTAAAAGCTTGTAGGTATAAAGTTTTTATAAAAAGTAAATAATGTACAAAGGCATCGCTTCGCTAGTGATCTTCGTCGCAAAGTTTTATTAAAAGACTTTACTTTAGCCTGCGGAGTAATCGCGTTAGCCTAAGAAGCAATGGGTTATGAATTTCCATCAAAAACCATTTGATTGTCATCGATTGTGTGTTTTGCAATTCGGGTGCTGATTATAGTGTTTAAGAATGTTTTACATCTGTATACAGCGTGGGACGAGGACGTCGACATTGACGCAAAACTATCACCATGGATTCTGGATATCCCTGCGTTAAAAGTTTTCGTCAGTAATAAAAAAAAAAACGTTGTTTCCTACTAAAGTACAATACCTACGCAGTCAAAAGGGAACAGCAAATTGTTTTTAATGCCCGACGAAAAAATTCCCTGTATATAAATTCAAGTATTGTTATTTATATTTTTTGATGTCCTGTGATTCTGAAATTTCATACGATAATATCCATCAGTTTCTTACTAAACGTCAACTATATCCGACGACTATGATTACTTATCGCTTTTGGTGACTGTACCTACATATAATATCTGGTGTTACCGAGCTTTGCTCGGTATTGTTTTTTTCTTTTTCTAAATATGAAACATAGCTAGATCGATTTATCGCCCCCGAAACCCCCTGCATACTAAATTTCATGAGAATCGTTAGAGCCGTTTCCGAGATTCAGATTATAAATATATATATATATATATATGTACATTATATATATTATATAAGAATTGCTCGTATAGTTATTAGATTAACATTTAAAAAAAAAATACTTTTAAATTATGTAAAATACAGGATAAAGGTACATTTTTAACCAGTGTGCAAACTGTAACCATGAATTCTAGACCACCTAGAGTAGAAATTTTTCGTCAGTAATACAAAAAAAAACTGCTGTTTCATAGAATATAGTGCAATACCTACGCGGTCAAAATGTATGGAACAGCTGATTTTTTTTTTGTATAACCGACGAAAAATTTCTACTCTAGGTGGTCTAGAATGATATGCTGAATTCATGGGTACAGTTTGCGCACTGGTTAAAAATTTACCCTGTATTATCGTCCATCCTATAAAAAACTCTAAGTATAAAGTAACAACTATAAGAATGTTGTAGGAAGATACCTAGCTACTCGTAAGAAGACACAATACAACTTTAATTCCACTTCTACGGCACAAAACAACTGAAATTCGAGTAATTGGAGTAGAAACAAATTCGCTGTACGAAATCTTGAACAGCGCAGAGAAACTGCGAGACAACCACAAAATGGGATTTGAATTCAGTTGACCGAGTTACATAAAAAGCGAATAGGTATTTTTTGCTACAGTGTGCGGATGATTAGGGAACTAGAGTCTCAAGGTTAAATTAACGTCGTAAAGTAACTTTGTGGTAATCACTTCCAATCATCACATCTTTTAGGACAAGCTTGATGATAACAAATGGTGATATTATTAAGATATATTTAGAATTCACTCTTTAATTTTTTTTTCCAACCTAAGTTTTCATGAAAATACGTTACGTACATTTTCGTAACGTATTTAAATGAAAGCTATCATCATTTGAACTTAAAATAATAACTTAAGTTCGTGTTTTTTATCAGTATTCATCTACGTAATTCATATCAGAGTCTCAACTCAAAAACTCAGACTTTGCCTCTAAGTAAACCTACATATAGGTACAATATAATTACGAAATGTGTCAATATACCTTTATGAAATTCATACCATTGTTTGAGTTAGCTCCATGTAATGTGCCATTAGCCGCATCATATCAATTAATTTACTGTGCAAACACCTTGCCACTAATATCTTAATAGACATTGAAGAGCCTATGGAATATACATAATTATAGAGCTGTAGAGTATCTTAGAGCTCAACAGCATTGTATCTTAGAGCTCAACACACATTTGATTATTGGTTGATTTGGTAATCATTAATACATAGTCATGAGCTCATGGTTGATGTTGATGACAATATGGACGGTAAAGTTCAATACCTACTGTCACTTAACTTGAATTTCAGAAGCACGATATTAAGGGTCATTTGAGTGGGAAAATCGTAACTCACGCCGCCATCATGTTTTTAGCCGACTTCAAAAAGAAGGTTATCAATTCGACATGTTTATTTTATTTTATTTTTTATGTATGTTCGGGCATAACTCCGTCATGTATGGACGGATTTGCAAAATTCTTTTTTTGTTCGAAAGGGATTTATTCCAAAATGGTCTCATTTAAATTTCATATATATCTGTTGATGCGTTTCTGAGACAGTCAACGGCACTCTTTAAAAAATGACAACAAACAAACCGCGACTGCTGCTATCGCATAAATATGCATTGTTTTGACCCCAAGGATTCTGAAATTTTGAATTGTGTGGGGTAGGTACCATAACTAAATAGTGAAAAATAAAAAACTTCTTTAAAAAAAAAACAACCGCCTTCCAAAAAAAAACACTACAAAGTGAAAAATAACTTTAATTTCGGAAGGCGGTTACAAAAAATAAAATAAAATACATATCCAAAGTCACTGACTTCCGAAAATGAAGTTATTTTTACTTTGTAGAGTTTTTTGGAAGTCAGATGTTTTTTTTTTTTTCAAAACAAACGCAGAAATGTTTACCAACAGCGTCCTTCTGCCAACGTCATTCGAGTGCTAAAAGATCCTTGTAGCAGCATTCCTAACCTAGCCTATTCCAATTATGTTTGGGTCGGTTACTGAGACACAACTCAGTTAGTGAGAAATACGATACCCCTTGGTTAGACTAGTTGTCAGACTTTCGGGCTTCTGACGACCCGTAACGACTGTCAAAGATCTACAAATGACAGCCGGGACTAACGGCTTAACGTGCTTTATGAGGCACATAGGATTCTTGGTATGTAAAGATAGTCACCCATCCAAGGACCGACGGCGGCAAGCGCGCCTTTTATTACTTCAGATCAGATCCTTGTAGCAGTGTACAATTTAATTTGTAGGCAAACGTTTTTATTATGATAGCTTCCTACTTGTAGCATACATAGCTGCATTACGCTTCTGACACGATGAAAGCTCAAAATTGACGCTGTTGTTGCTGATTTCATTTGAAAAACTGTCAAATGGCAGACTTGAAAAGACACTGTTCAAATCAATGTATGGAAAATGTTTACGTGTAACGTTTAAGAATAACAACATGTTAGATATTCATTTCGCTTGAATTGTTTCCGTGATATGAAAGTTTAAACATTTTCAGCTATAATCGGGATTGGATCCACACAAATGATGCTGCTGCTCTGTTTTGTAAGTAAGTGTTTTTTTTTTATAAAAAATAGACTTTATGGGTGTAATAAATTATTATTGAACATCTGTGAGGCAGTTCCTCATTAATAACACTTATAAACCGGGTTATTTATAGAAATAGTTAGGCTTCCCGTCCAAAAATAGCTCTACAACGACAACTAAGGAACAAATCAGAAAGTTTTAACTTCAAAGAATGAACAAAGGACAGTCCCAATAAGCGAACTACCCCACTTAGCCATCAATCCACGTACTTAATTAACTTTCTCGTTAATCCAACAGAACACAGTCGAGGATTTGAATAAGAAATTGCATAAAACGACACTCGACAATTAGCAATGTAAATAAGGCCTGTATGCACACGGGCAACGTTAAAGCGATAATTAGTTGCCGAAGATTGTGGCTCATCAAGCCGCGATCGGTTGCGTTGAGACACTATAGAAGATTTATTGTTATTACGTCTACGGGGCATTTAGTGTCCCGCAAAGTGTTTTGTTTAGTATTACGTAAGGAATTAAGATTGTGTAATTGCCACACTGCTTCATATGTACAAAGCAAAGAGGGAGGTGACGCACGTGAGGGAGAGGCAGTACATGCGCCCTCACGGCCGTAATCTTCGCAGGAGATGGCCGTCAGGAATCCCAGGCTGATTCCCGGCCACCGTAGGCGCGGGTTTGCGGACGGCGAGTAATGGGTAGCTCGCTGTCCGGTAACGACCAAACCCGGGTCGACGGTGCGTTGTATTCCACGCGCGCCTCAAAGAGACGTCAGCACCAACTGATGGGGCCCGCAAGGGCCGATGCCTGCCAGGGGTGCGGGTTGTTCGAAAGCTCGCTAGCTCGCTGGCACACAGGCAACTGATGGAACACGGGGTTCGGTTTTAGTCAGTAAAAGTCTGACACGCCCTCCTGCTCCACCCAGAGCGGGAGAAGTCATTTGATGATTTCCCACCCAAAAAAAAAAATATGGGGTCCGAATACAGAGCGTTTTTGACACCTTCCTTCAAAATCTGGTGAAATATTACTATACATATATGACGCTGATCCTTATAATATGACGGATCCGCTTTACTAGGAAAGCATTATACTTCAATATTTAAGCGTTTTTCAATTTATTTACTTTTTCAAGCAATTAATTGTTGCTCGGCTAGTTGTTCGTCTGCTCGCCATTTTAAGTGATGTCCTTAGGCTTGTTCCTCTTTGGGCTTCAAGATTAAAGCCTTTTAATTAGAAGAGAATGTTTCGGCTTAATGGGTTGAATGTTTGTCTTGTTGTCGCAATGTTTGTTGAAACTAAACGAGCTTCAGTTAATGTTCGTAAAGAACATCGTCTTTATTTAGAGAAAGACGAACTGAAATGTTACTTATCCTGTGCATTCAGCACTGTTATGAATATTAGAATAGAATAGAATTTTGCAAATATGGGTTACACACACACACACACACAATAGTTGTTAAAATACATCAAAGGTCAGCCATATTTTACCATTCGGCATGCAAATATTTACATTATTAATGTAACTTGTACTTACATAAATTTCTGGAGGTTTTTTTTCTTTTCGTTCTTCTCTATACGTACCACTACGGTTTGGAATCAACTTTGGGCAACTAGCTTCATCTTTTTGGGTGACCCCTTAACAATTCAAAAGTACCTGTAGGTTTTTACTTTTTATGTGTGGGTGTTTGGTATTTAATAAAACACGATTTATGCTCCACGGAGCATGAAATACGGAAGGAATTTCTAACTTCTGAAAACTCTTTCCCTGTTTAGGCCGTGTTTTGTTGTTCTTTAAAAGTAAAACTAAAGTAAAAGTCGATTATTTCAACATTTAAAATTACATTTGGAGGTATCCTTGGTATCAATTAGGCACAACTTGTATCTTGGTCACCATTATATAGGTATCATTTTTTTCATTTTAAGTAAAATAAAAGTTGAAATCGGCTACAGTAGCCTCATCGAGACTACGAAACAAAATATACAAACAAATGAATTATGGTAAACTAAAAACAATTCTTGAATTTCTATAGACTATGTTTCACTAAAATTTTTAAATTTATAAAATAAGAAACATTACAAAACATTTTTTAAACCTCTACTCTATGCGTGATAACTTATTTAAAAATACGTCTTTTCAATACAACCTGCTATTGCCAAGTTTCTACCATTATATAACCTTTGATTTGAACAACTAGCTGTGCCCCCGGCTTCGCCCGCGTGAATGTCTGAAATTATCCCACGGGAACATGCTTCCAGAACATAAAGCCTATGTTACTACTTTTAACATCAGCTATCTGCCAGGGATAGTTGCGTCAAAATCGGTCCAGCCAGAACAAATAAAACAGACAGAAAGAAAGACAGACAAAAAAAACTTTTATTGTTTTATGTACCGCAATTGGTTTCATAATCATTTACTAAGAAGCGGTTATTTTGACATTACAAACAGATACTTCAATTTAGTTTATTTGTATACGTATAGAACAGATAAGAGCCCAGTCATTGGCATTATGCTTTCAGCGATACACGTGTGGTTGTGTATGTGGTTCTACTTACCCCCCCAGGGTAATGAAGCTTGATGCTACGGCGCAAAGTAAATTATTTCCACATGAAACTACGCAACCTACGCGTTGTAGCTTTCCTTGAAATTATAAATTGTACGTTCATTTTGTAAGTAAGTAATAATGGTTGAAATATGTTATTTTCTAAAGAAAATAAAAGTCCACTTTAAAATATTTACAACTTAATATTAAATGTAAATGAAAGCTATTTCAATTTTCTAAATGCTTTGATTTATTTCATACAACATATCAGTCGGAAGACATCCACTGCTGGACATAAGCCTCCTCCAAAATAGGGGGGGTTTGCCATAACCGCCACGCTTGGCAGGCGGGTTGGCGATCGCAGTATGGTGGTCAAATGCATAGAGAACTTTGCTGCCCATTCTCTAGAAAGTCCCTAAGTCGCCTTCTACGACACCCACGGGAAGAAATGGGATCGTGCCATTCTTTTACGTCCGGCACCACACGGAACATTTATTTCATAAATGGAAAAAAATATTATTTTAACAAGCTTTTATTTACTTTCACCTGTCCCGGTGTCTGTCTGTCTATCTACATCTTTCAAGTTAAATTTGATCCATTTCGGAGTGTACGTTCTACTTACACTTAAAGATGAGCTTTAATCTTTAAAGAAAATATTAAAGTGAACTATGTTTATGTAAGTTTTATTTAGTACTTTTTAGTTCAAGGCAAACTTGTTTTAAAAAAAGCATTATTTCAATATTATTGAAATCGTGAGAGTGTCAATCCTAAAAACATGACTTCAAAAGGAACATGTAAAATGAAGGTACACTTAGCTACCAAAATAATAAAGCAAAATACAGTCAAATAAAACCCAAATGTAACCCGACCCTATTTATCATTCCAGTCAATATCCTATCTAACATTAAAACAGGAAACACGTACACCAATTAAACAAAAAAAAAACATATTCAATCATAACGACATAATCATAAAAACAGGGAAAATGTATGTCATCAATCAAATTAATGTCCTGGAAAAAAAAGATAAGCAAAAACAGCCCAAAATGTAAAAAAAAAATATGTACGTGTAGCGACAACAAATCAGTTTTGATTAAAAAACCAACACATGTCATCCAGGTATATCAATCGAATCATCTACCCGGTATTAATGTCACACTTCTGCCCATATTCCAATTGGTTTAGAGTCAGCATAGCATGCCTTCTTCATACATGTCTATCACCCGTCATTTCAATATCCACCACCTTTCTAGCTATATTATTGTAGATTTGTAGACCATTTTCTATTTTATTAAGTTCCTGTACTGCACTTGGCGACAGGGCTAAACTGTCCTCCTACAGCTGTTAACATCGTAATTTGAAAATATTGTAACACACAATTATTTTTAAAAGAGCAACCGGGGAATTTCATGGCGGCTCTTCTCCATAGAAAACGACCAATTGGAACCGTGCATCTAGCTTCTGACGTTTCATAAGTGCGCATGTATGTATGTGTTAGTGAAATAAAATATTTTGATTTTAATTTGAATCAAGATACAACCTGAACCTGACTTGCAAATTGCAAAAAAACGGGAGAAAATTTGAATTTCGCGAGCTACCCTGGAGCTTTCACCTTAAGGCGTTGCAGGTCACATCGCTCGAGTTCGTGAACGGGGGCGTTCACGAAATCGAGCTATGTGACTTGCAACGCGTCTTGCATCAAATGACACGCGCGCGCTTCATCTGTTTCCGTCCGTCTTAGTTCCGCAGTCGTTGATGCAAGACGCGGGTCACTTGTGCTCGTGGCCACGGACAGGGTAAGCCATTGAAGACTTCTATGAAAACTTCATGGAAATTGTTCTACAAGTGTCGCGTCGCGCCTGTTTGAAGTAGTCTTTATGCTCAATTTTTCATCACGATAATATGTTCCTTATTCGTGTCTTCCTCCGCATCACATACCCATACCATGACAACCGATTTCCTCGGCACTTTCATACTTTCCTTACATACTCATTCCAGGTTTAATTTCACAAGTATTTTTTAATTTAGCAACGAATTAGGGTCCGAAAGGGCGTATAACTCTCCCAGCGAGATTGGGGTCCCGACAAAACTTCAATTAACTTGAATAATTAGAGAGAACCGGGCTTTGGAGAGAGGCGGTTATAACCTTAGTTGGGTAAATAAAGGATACTTTTTTATGTAAACAACGGGAAAGAATTGGTGATTAATTGAGCAGTTTATTAAGAGTTTTTGAGATTGGCTAGGTAAATTGGATGCGTTGTTTCCGTGTAGGATCTGAAGAAATATATTGAAATTCAAACAAGGGTAAAAGATATCATTAATTTCGCGTCATTATTACTCATTTCGTAATTTATAACGCAAATATTGAATTTATTTAATCATCAATCAATACATCATTTAAAAGCTAAGTGTTAAAATTAGTATGGACATATACATAAAAAATGAAAAGAATCATGAATGGCATAAAATAGTTCGTTCGCATGAATTACTTAATTTTTATGTGGAATATAATGCTTAACAGAAATTCTAACCTTGGCACTGCCAATTAAATGATGACTAAAGATACTTGGAAAACTCAATTGTTACCATCAGTCAACGGACGGTAACTACAAATTTAATTAAATCATTTTTGCTATTTTCAATAGTAGGTACTCACAATTGCCATTGAGATTGAGGTGTACCGCATATTTCTGGCGATGACAAACCAACAGTTTGTTAAATAAAGTCTAAAATTCCAGCCTAATCCTACTAATTATAAATGTGAAAGTTTGTGAAGATATTTGAATGTTTGTTACTCAATCACGCCAAAACAGCTGAACGGATTTGGATGAAATTTAGCACAGAGATCGTTTTTATCCTGGATTAACACATAGAATACTACTTATCCCGGTAGTAAGTTCCCGTGGGATAATTTTCGAAGCCGCTGACAAAAGCTAGTTCTACTAATATTATAAACGCGAAAGTTTGTAAGTATGGATGGATGGATGGATATTTATTACTCTTTCACGCAAAAACTGCTGAACGGATTTGGATGAAATTTGGCCCAGAGATAGTTTATATCTTGGATTAACGCATAAGGTACTTTTTATTCCGGTTTATTTCCGGGCGAAGCCGCTGGTAAAAGTTAGTAATCGAAAACAGGTTCCTTATCGCACGTTACGCTCTGACAATCTGCACACTTGGCGAATTAGAGCTACAACGAAATAAGTGTAAAATTTTGGCGAGCACGACCTTTTTGCTATGGTATGTGTGTTTACAACCGTATGGTTATCGAAATTACTGGAGTATAGACGTGCGGGTTGGGCGTCAGCTGTATTCGTACTTTTTACCCAACTGCGCCAGAAGGAGGGTTATGTTTTTCGAGAGTATGTATGTATGTATGTATAATTGTTTGGCACGCTCTGCGGCCTGAACGGCCCGATGGATTTTAGTTTGCGAGGTGTCGTTAGATTCGTAATTACTGTGAAAGTGATATCGTAATAAACAAAAAAGAAATGGAGGCTTAGTGAATTGAGAGCACATATCTATATTACACTCCAATCTACTGACTAGACGGCTGACTTTTTAGAATGGGTCCCGACTGCTACAATTTATCTGCTTATAAGCATCGCCTTAGCAACTGGCGATTCTTAAGTTAAGTGCAATCAGGTACAACGACTTTCTTGTTTTAGGGCTTTTCCATGAATTCTCAGAAAAGCAGTCGGGTTTTTTAGTTTTTTAAATTACCGTTTTTTTTTCGTTTATTTACTCAGACGTTGTTTTGAATTTATTTAATTTTTATAAATAACAGGATATTTTATCGTTTACTAGCTGTGCCCGCGGCTTCACCTGCGTGGACGTCGGAAATTATCCCACGGGAACATACTACCGAGAAAGAGACTATGTAACTCCTTACAACATCAGCTGTCTGCCAATGGCAGTCCCGTCAAAATGGGTCTAGCCGTTTCGGAGATTAGCCGGAACAAACAGACAGACAGAAAATATATTTTTTGTTCTAAGTATGTACATTTAGTAAAACTGTTATTTTATTTATTTGTATAGATGTGTAGATAGACTTACAGCACACAGCGCAAAAAGAAATTAATTCCAACCGGGTTTCCCACGACACCTCTTGACTTGTTTTACTGAATTACTGATATTTAATTAAATACCTTCCCTTGAATTGTTATTTTTTTGGTAAATATAATGACTAACTAATAAAATATAGAAATAAATACGAAAACTCCTTTCGTTTTTAGATTTTTCGATATGGAAAATCTCGGTAGTCCTGTCTTGGCTTAGTTCGGTTGACAGCAATACGCTAGATCGTTATTATCACATTTCATCATCATCTGCATAGCCTTTTCCCAACTATGTTGGGGTCGGCTTCCAGTCTAACCGGATGCAGCTGAATACCAGTATTTGACATGGAGCGACTGCCTATCTGACCTCCACAATCCAGTTACTGGGTAATACGATACCACTTGGAAAGACTGGTTGTCAGACTTTCGGGCTTCTGACAACCCGTAACGACTGCCAAAGATCTACAACGATGTTATTATCACATTTATGTAGCTAAATTATGATTATGATCATACATCTCTGCCTACCCCATCGGAAAATGTAATGTTATGTCTAAACGCTTAAAATAACCCATAACTACGCCACAGGTTAAGTTAACCGTGAATATTACCCGCTTTGTTCCGCTATGAGATACTTAACAGACTGTGTGCTAGTGAAATTTCAATATGAAGATATGGCCTTGAAAATGGTCCATGTACAAAATAGACCACGCCACGACCGGTAAAAAATACATATCAAGATAATACTACAAAACTAACTCGTAACTAGTTTAAAAAAAAAAATGAATTGCCTGCCTACACCACGTGCGGATAACAATTCTACAGTAAATGAAATAACAGATAGATTACAGCTTAGGAGTATTTTAAAATAATATTTTTTTTTCCAAATAATTGTTATTTCGAAAAATGCTGTAATTACAGCAACACGAGTCCATTTATCAGGTTAGGCTACGCTTGCCGCGGTTGGTCAGTGGATGGGTGACCATCTTTACATACCAAGACCCAACCGTGCTTCGGAAACGGAAAGCACGTTAAGCCGTTGGTCTCGACTGTATTCGCGAATCTTTGACAGTCAGTACGAGTCGTCAGAAGCCCGAAAGTCTGACAACCAGTCTTAACAAGAAATATCGTATTACCCAGTAACTAGATTGTGGAGGTCAGATAGGCAGTTGCTCCATACTGATATTTAGCTGCATCCGGTTGGACTGGAGGCCGACTCCAACATCAGTGTACGACTAAACGCCGACAGACACTACACCGACAGACTGAACACCGACAAGACTTTACTTCGATAGGACTGTTCGCCGACAGGACACTTCGCCGATAGGACTCTTCGCCGACAGGGCTCATCAGGTAGGTTATAGGTTAGGCAGCGGCTGGCGAGCGCTATTTTCATGTTAGTGACTATTTAGTAATAGGTAGTGTAAGGATGAGCCTTAGCGGCGAAGAGTCCTGTCGGCGAAGTGTCCTGTCGGCGAAGAGTCTCGTCGAAGTAAAGTCTTGTCGGTATTCAGTCTGTCAGCGTAGTGTTTGTCGGCATTTAGTCGTACACTCCCCTTACATAGTTGGGAATTTTATGCGTGATTGAGTTACAAACATCGAAACATCTAAAACACACACACACAAATTTACACCACATCACACAACACACACACACTTATTCATCACATTTGTAATATTATTTCCGTGTGGTGCTGGACGTAAAAGAATAGCACCATCCCATTTCTTACCATGGGTGTCGTAGAAGGCGACTAAGGGACTTATTAAAGAATGGGCAGCAGCGTTCTCTGTGCATTTGACCACCATACTGCGATCGCCAACCCACCTGCCAAGCCTGGCGATTATGGCAAATCCCCCCTTTTTGCGAGGCTTATGTCCAGCAGTGGACGTCTTTTGGCTGATTTAGTTTTATTCAAAACGGGCTAGGTACCTACTTCGAATATCTGAAATTACTCACCTACAAATAAACTAACTTCGGGCGATTCGACTAATAAACCATTGTTCAAATCAAAACCTCTTACAAATAAGCTCAACATTTACAAACGACTTACACTTAAATAAAACCTCTGTTCATTTAACGTGAATGAAGTAGACTGTAACACCATATTATCTTAAATTTCAAGATATTATTTCAAAGGAAATATAATAATATCTGGAGCGAGAGACGTTGGTTGAGAAAACATTTGTTCCATAGCTTCTCAAACACTACTGAAGTACTGACTTTAATTTAATCCTTCCTTTCTTCTCCCTAGCACACCTTGTTAACATAGGTGAAATGATTCAGTATTTCTTCTCAAAGCAGACTGTTTCCTGTTACTCTCATTGCTTTCAATGTTACTTCTTTCGACGAATTGACCAATAATTCTAAATAGAACCGAATAAAGTAATCCGTGACCATACCCCATTACAACTCCTCACACACACTCCTACACACCCACCCACACTGCACACTTTATTTTTTTTTTGTGTGGGAAATCATAAAATAACTTCTCCCGCTCTGGGTGCAGCAGGAGGGCGTGTCAGACTAACTAAAACCCAGCCGTGTTCCCTCAGTTGCCTGTGTGCCAGGGGCCGCGGTTTCATTTTCGAACAACCCGCACCCCTGACAGGCTACACATTTAGATATGCTTAGAAGGTGCATGTCATCCTGTTTGTTTCTGATGCATATAATAAGTGTAGCTATTAAATTGTAAATCCGTAATTGGCTGTAAGATTAGTTTTTTTTATCCTAAGTGAAATTGTTAAAGAGCTGTGGATTTTGTGAATAAATAAATAACAGAAGGGTTGGGCAGAGGTGTCCAATCATGAGCACTAATAGGTATGTATACACATATTCAAATTCAAAAGTGATTTTTTCCTGAATTACGATTGCAATCTTGAGATAACCTAGGTGTTAAGGCCTTGGTAACTTTAATGTTATTTGTTATTTTTGTCTTTATTATTATTGCAATCTGTTACGGGTTAAAATCTGTTGACAACAAATGAGCAAACGTATGTCGTAAATATGCAAATAAAATGGTATAAAATTAGATATTAACTATTTCATAATAAATAATCCATTGGAATTTTATGGTCTATTTTTAATTATGTTTATAACAGTTACTGAAAGGATAAACCGATTTGAAAGATAATTAAGAGGTGACTTTGATGATTTTTTTGGTGCATTAAAGTATGTTTAATTATGTTTTGAGTTCGATCACTGTATGCAAAAAAGACTGTAATATATCATATATTTTTTTGCTTTCAAAATTATTTACGGTTAAAGAAATACACAGCTTTAAAAAACCTCCTATTTGAGCGTTTTCCAGAAATCTCCGCCTTAATTACAGTGTGGGTTACAAAATATTATTTTCATAATAACATAAAATTACACGCAGTACAAGAGGAGAAAATCACTTTTAAAAGTAGGTAAGCGTATACTAGTGCTCGTGACTTTACTTACAGAACACCCACATTTCTTCAGTTATATTTTTAAGACCAATGTCATAAAGGACGATTTCATTAGCATCAAAATGAATATGCCTAACCTTTTCCTAACTATATTGGGGTTGGTTTTCAGTCTAACCGGTAGCAGCTGAATACCAGTATTTTACATGGAGCGACTGCTTATCTGACCTCTACAACCCAGTAACTGGGTACTACTATACCCATTGGTAACACTGGTTGTCAGACTACCCGTAATGACGTTCACAGACCTTCACTGTCCTCCCATATCTATCTAACATTGTAAAAGCCAATTATTTTTAAAAGAGTAACCGTGGAGTTTCTTGCCGGCTTCTTTCTATAGGCAACTACCAATTGGAGTCGTGCTCATAGCTTCTGACGTTCCATAAGTGCCTAGGGTCGTGATAGGTCAAAGATCCACGAATGACAGCCGGGACCAACGCATCAGTCTCCGGGCTGCTACTAAGAAATTCCAGATATAAAACCAAACAATACTTTGCTCGACCTGGGATATAAATCCAACACCCAATGTTCAGCAGGCGTGCTTACAACCACTCCACTAAAACCTATAAATTCAAGAACAGCAGTTCAGCAGTCGCACTTCCAACCACTCCACTAAAGAGCCGTCACCAACATAATAGTAATGACACATGATTCCCATCAGGCCGAAATTCACCTCTGAACTATTCACCAGTCTACAAGACAATGACAGAGTTTGTACAACTAAAACCTTATTTTACTCACATTTGGAGACACTCCTACCATTACCCGGATTTCTAGGAGGACATCAAAACAAATGAGGATCATTGCATTGCATGAACCCGACTACCCGCGCTACCCGGCCATAAGACCAGAATATACGGCATAATGAAACAGTATAAAACGCTCGTGTAGGTTAGTATGCGTCATTTTTATTATGTTATGGCTGTCTTAGGGGAATGGGGTGTTTAAAGCCGTCTTCAGTGAGGATGAATAGACATGAATCTCGTTTTAGAACTCGTCTTGAGTATGAATATAACAGTTTTAATAAATTAAGGCTCAACCTAACTTCAATCTATCTATCAAAACTTCTAACTACCAATTCAGCCTATCGTAGTCCACAGCTGGACATAGGCTTCTCCTGGGCTGCGCTAGAGCACCCTGTCCTCCGTCTTTCACATCCAGTCTGCCCTAGCCACCTTTGGACTTCAATGACTAAAACTGACATATTACTGTTATATCGCTCTAGCTAGATAAAATATAGGCCTTAAACTTGTAGTACCTTTTCGTTATCTATTTCCAATGGTTATAATATTGTTGGCGATGACAAATGGAGCCACTAAAGTTGTAATGAATGTTCTTTAATTGGCCTGTTAATTCGTACCATGTGTTCATTAAAACAAATAGTATAGTTAAAAGAAGGGTTAAAACTGTAGCAGGAAAAGCTTTGGGGTTGTCAAAACATTTATTAAGTAGTAAATTAATCAATATTTTGACTATCCTTCCTAGCTTCTGCCCGCGGCGTTGCCCGCGTTAAAGTCGGAAATTATTCTATGGTAACGTACTACCGAAAGAAAAAACTATCTGTGTGCCAAATATCAATTTCATTTTCAATTTTAGCGCGACTGAGTAACAAACATACAAAAAACTTTCACATTTATAATATTACTTAAGTAGGATTTGCTTCGAGGCTAGTGGTGTTCCAATGGTAACCGCATGTGAGATCTACCAACCCGCACCGGGCCCGCGTGGTAATTTACGGCCCACTCCCTCTCACAGAGAGGAGGCCTTGTGTCCCAGTAGTGGGAATATTTTAGGTTGATTATGCTGATGAAGAGGATTTGCTACCTAATAATGCTATTGCCTTACTAAATTACCACCCACAAATAAGCATTTACAGTTTCTCAAAACACTTGACTGGTTTATATTCTTATGCGAAAAACGTCTTCAAAAAGCCAAGAGAACTCAAAGAGAACAATATCAATGGCATCAAAGAAAAACATAGTAAAAAAACAAAGCATTTTATCTCCGAAGTACACCAAAGAAAATAAAAGAAAGAAATATTTGAATTGTAGATGCGACAATGGCCTTTAAAAATTTAATTTTCGTATTGTCGTGTTTTACCCTTAAGCATTAAGGGGAAGCTTAACTTAGTGGGCGTGAACATGTAAATGCAGCGGGACAGGAGTTTTTTTTCTCTTTCATTGAAATATGGTAATGAAGGTTAGCGGAAATGATGAAGCGATAATGAGACGTAATAATGACGACAATAGCCTCATTGTTAGTTATTAAGAAGGCTCTTTATTTAAATTATTTGGTTAGACACGGAACAAAGGTTTTTTTAAAGCTGCTTCCACTTTTTGACATTTTATCGGACCGGATATCGTGACTGTGATAAATACGCGTGGCTAAATCTGATGTCAAAAAGCGATTTATTTCGAGCCTTAATGATAATATTTAATGTCTCAACTTGTGAAATGAAAAGTTTCATTGCTTGTTTTCGTAGATTTATAACAGTCATTCATCATTATCAGTTCAGCCGTAAGACGTCCACTGCTGGACATAGGCCTCTCCCAATTTGGGGGGGTTGCCATAATCGCCACGCTTGGCAGGCGGATTGGCGATCGCAGTATGGTGGTAAAATGCATAGAGAACGCTGCTGCCCATTCTCTAGTAAGTCCCTTAGTCGCCTTCTACGACACCCGCGGGAAGAGATGGGGTGGTGCTATTCTTTACGTCCGGCACTACACGGAATAATCGAGATAACTACCCGTAACAGTCGTCACAGGTAGTTAACTCGATAGTCTGACCGAGGGCATCGTATTATACAGTAAATGGGTTGTGAAGGCCAGATAGGCAGTCGCTCCATGTAAAATACAAATATTCAGCTGCATCTGGTCGTCATCGTCATCGATCTCTAAAATAGTTCAAAAGGAAAAGGCTAGAATATAAATACAAGGCATTGGAATGTAAGTTAGCTTAGTGTGAGTCGAAACACATACAATAAAAGCCACCCCTCGATCTAAGATCATGGCACTTGCCACAGCGTCGTAATACGGGAACCAGTAATAATTAAAGTTACACTTTTGTAGAAAAGATCGACTGTTAAAAATAAACAAGTTTTTAAATATAACATTTTAAGATTATTACATTTTAACACATTTTGTAATCTTATGTTTGGTACGTTACAGGAAAAAAACACTATCATAGAACATAAAACTACAATAACACAAAATGTATCTCTAAAATGCACATTCTTTATCATACACGTGCACTTTCATACCGCTTTCCTCTCTAGAGAGAATAGGTACAAACTTCACCACTACGTCGGCGGCTACGTGCTACGCGCTACGAGCCTACGAGCGCTACACGTTTCGTAGCCTCTTCCATATTCATGCATCTTTACATACGGCCACGCCTGTTGAATACTGGCGGCTGTAACTTTCGAAAAGTCACCGATATTGTAGGTGTCTGTTTGTCTTCACGGGGTGTGCTCTTTTGGTAAATGTTTTTACCACGGGAATAAGGTTTCTCTTTTTTTATGAATAGCGTGTTTCCATCTGCCTAGATTGACGTACCTACTATGAATGGAAATTAGAAGCCTAATACTTTTCCTTGCCCGGTCTTCCATACAGGAACTTAGTACGCCTTGGAATGAACAACAGCTTCATCTTTTTAGCTGACTTAACCCTTGACAATAATATAAAAGTAATTGGTTAATTTGAAATACATCATGTCCGGGTAAGCAGCCGACAACCTTATAGGTTGACCTACGAGAGGCAAATCACAAAAAAAAAAAAATTGCATGCTTAGAGTATCCCTAATGCGCTCTCGAAAAAATTTGATATTTTTTACATTATACTTAATCCAGTACCCAGGCTGTCTATTGTAATTTTTAACGATGGAAACGTGCTGATCCTTACTGTAACTTGAATAAATGAATTCTAATTTATTTTATCTGAGCACATCGCTCCCGAAGTCCCGACCTAAGATGGATGCCCTAAATAAGACAGGTGAGATGGAGTACAAGAGACAAACAGCTGTAAATCTACTGTGACGCAAAAGTTAATAAAAACTACGTTTTTAGCTTGACATTATCATATTAATTATTTTGGTCCCGGCTATCATTTGTGGATCTTGGACGATCGTTACGTTAAAGTCTGACAACCAGTCTTACCAAGGGGTATAGTATTTGCCAGTAACTGGGTTGTGGAGGTCAGATAGGTAGTCGCTCCATTTAAATACTGGTATTTCCGGTTAGACTGGAAGCCAACCTTAACATAGTTAGGCAAAGGTTGGCCAGATGGTGATTATCTTATTATCAACAAGCTTCTGCCCGCGACTCCGTCTGCGTGGACTTTGATAAAAATATCCTATTTAATAATCCACGTTATAAACTATATGTGTGCTAAATTTCATCCAAATTCGTCCACCCATTTTGCGTGATTATGAAACAAACATTGAAACATTCACATTCATTGTATTAGCAGGCTAACACCTAGTTTAAAATTGTATTTTACAGTATCAACGAGGTACTTTAAAAAAAAAAAAAAAACGTTGCCCCACATTAGGAATTACTCCTGTATTGTGGGTGCGTTTACAGACATTTAAATACACATACACAAACAGCCAGACCCGGAACAACTACTTGTAGGTCATACAAATATTTGTTCCGTGTGGGAATCGAACCCGCTACACGCAGCACAGCAGTCAATCGCTTAACCACTGCGCCAACCGTGCTGTCAAAACACACTCACAATACAGGTTGAATAATATAATCCGTTCACATTAAACCCTCGAACGTCAGGTCAAATGGGATAAAACATAAAACCAATCCCCTTTTATTATTCAAAGAAATTATCCAATACATTACATGCGGTCAGCGATTATTGGGTAGTAATAATATTATTTAAATGAATATAATGCCTCTGTTGTGAGTGAGTGAACGAAATGAGCGAGAAAATAGTGTTGTGTACAATTGAATAGGTTTCTGGGTTCGATGGGTAATGCGGGACTTAAGCTTTCCGTACCTAATTAGTTTTGGTCTTGGTTCCAGGTTGTTTCGGTTTTGAGATTTTGTAATATTCTAATAATAAACTAACTGACCTAGTTGGTCTAGTAGTCGCAAGCGCCACTGCTAAGCATGCGGTCCTCGGTTCGATTCCCAGGTCGGGCAAAGTGTTGTTGGGTTTTTCTGTCGGGATTTCTCAAGCCCGGATTCTGCATTTGTGTTCGGTTGATGTCAATAGGCTTACCCCCTATCACATGGGACTTAAACGTTACTGGCGAAATGCGGGTGTACTATACAGAGTAAATTTTTCACCAGTGCGCAAACTGTAACCATGAATTTAGCATATCATTCTAGCGTAGAATTTTTTCTTCGGTAATACAAAAAATATCAGCTGCTTCATAGAAAAGTGCAATACCTACGCGGTCATAATGGAACAGCTGATTTTTTTATATAACCCACGAAAAATTTCTACGTTAGGGGTTCTAGAATGATATGCTGAATTCATGGTTACAGTTTGCGCACTGGATAAAATTTTATCCTGTATAGGTACACCTCTGCCCAACACTTCGGAGAAACAAGGCGTGATGTTGTTATGCTTATTAGTAAAACATGGGTAGCATCGCGAACCTACATTCAGGCCAGATCAGTGGCAATCTGAATTATTTTGGATATCTACCTACAGTTGAGAAGTAGAGAGAGAGACGCACAGAGAGGGAGAGATAGTTGGAAATGGAGATAAGATGTGAATACTATCCACGATAGTGTATGCCAATATCTGAAATTTAAAACCATTATTTAACTTCACGGTAAGTTTATTACTTACCTACGCGTCATCAAAACGATATGATTTATGATCTACGACATACTTAAACAAAATTCTGAAACGGTAACCCTTCTCTCCTAAAATCTTTAATGTACTTACCTAATTATATCGAAAACTTATCAAACTACAGCTTGAACTTAAACGGACTTACCTAATAAACTATGCGCGCCTTACTGACAACCTTTCCATCCATCTGATTGACAGACCAAAGGACCCCCCAAAAGTCACTTTGACTCAAATTCGGCAATCCAATTCAATTGGTTGATTAACAAGGGTCGTGCCGAGTTCCGCCCTGGTTCCCTCCAACTCTAGACTTGAGATCATTCCACCCTTTGGTAATAATTAGGGCAGCTGAGAGGGCTTGTCATCTTGAGACACAAGAGGACTATACAGACGCAAACATAGCTTTTGAAATGAGACACACCTCATGTACCTACTGTTCTGTATCATGAGACGAAATTGCGGGATGAAATCTGATGGTTAAATTGCCACACGATTATCGGTCTAAAAGTGTGCTTACACGAGCAACTAAAATTGCTCCATCCTGGTCGATTCTCGTCAACTATGAGGTTACAACTACATCCAGCAATTTGGGCAATGGCAACATGTAGCAACCTTTTGCCAGAAATACGGCCGCACAATATCATGCAATATGGAGCAACTTAAAAAACTAGGCAATACGCTCTCCCCGCCGCCTCCGCCGCCGGCCGGTAACTCTTCGTCTGTCCCGTAACTCTCGTCACCTTAAAGGTGCACATTACACGGGCAATTTTTTGAGCAATTATTGCTTGGCTACACTAATGGATCAATCTGGATCAATTAACTGGAGCAATCTGGAGCAACAATAATAAAGTGCCGATGCGTTTCGGCAATATTGCTTCTCATTGCTCCATATATTTAATGAGTTGCCGAATATCCAATCGATTATACATTTTTAGTCAATTTTCTTTCTATCTCATTTGTACGTATAACTACGTCTCGTTTTTGCGAGAGGAATCGGCCGGCGGCGGAGGCGGCTGGGGACGCGCATTGCCTAGTTTTTTAAGTTGCTCCATATTGCTCCATATTGTGTGGCCGTATCTCTAGCAACAGGTTGCTACTGCCCTAAATTGCTGGATGTAGTCGTGACGTCATAGTTGACGAGAATTGCCCAAGATGGAGTAATTTTAGTTGCTCATGTAAGCGCACCTTAGCGGTTGCAAATACTGTTGACCATGAGGTCCTGAGTTCTATTCCCAACACCCTAATCGACTAACACACTATCAATAATAATCTGTATGATTTTGAAGGATATTGCTAATGAATTGCTTCATGTGTTCGAAAAATCTGTCTGCTCCACAACGTATATACCGCAATGAATGTTGTTGAACTGTCAAAATGAAAGCTTACCCCGTAGGTCCTATAAAGTGTTATTAAGTTTTTCCATCCGGTTCGTGGCAAAAGGCTCGCCTCCTATTACATGTCCCCGATACCAGTCAGTAAAAATATTTAACAGGTTGCCTTTAGATCTGAAAAGCACAGTTCACACTATTTCCTTTAAAACGAAACTAAAACAATTCCTATTGAACAAATGTCTATAGATTGAAGATTTGTAGTTCCTATAATCAGTAGTTTTTCGTGATTATTTAATTAAATACAAACAAAAGTACAATTTTTTTTCAGCCAAGCACTAGATCGTTGGTATTTATAATTATTTTAAATATTTACTCTTTCTTAAAAAGCATTTAATCGTGCTTAGTAATGCAAATATAAAATAATTGACGGTATGTCGATTTTTATAACCAAATACCAAAATAACTGTAAAAAAATAGCACACAAACTTGAAAATACCAACGATCTAGTGCATGGCTGAAAAAAATGTTTACTTTTTTTGTATTTAATTAAATAATCACGAAAAACCGCCATAAATGCGCCGTTGCCAGCCAGCGTGGGCAAAATGCTCTTAAAAGAACTGGCTAAATGTGTGTGCATACCTCTGCCTTATCCTTCGGGGAATTCCGTCGTGATATTACGTTACATTAATTACATTATAAAGGTAACATTTTGTACAGAAGTTCTACTGCTGCAACATGCCATAAAAATGGCTCTAGTAAGGTACTTAATTACATCCGGCTTACTCTGGGCAGCTTTGTATTGCATGTTGCTCTTTCATAAACTAATCCTGTAATGTCGACATGAGGCTAGAACTCACATCTTTCAATTTTTAATTATTAGAATAGTAACTTTTACAAATCTGTAGAATAAAAGAAACCAAACTAAAAAAGTAGAAAATAATTTAATTCTATTTAATTTTATTATCTAAGCGTGGGGTTCCTTTTTATTTAATAATTGAATTGTCATCGGTCCTCGATAAGTCCACAAAGTTTAAATGAAATCTGACCGTTTGAAGTGGGTCAAAATCAAGTCCAAAGGAGTCGGTTACAAACAAACATACTAACAAATATACAGGTGAAGCTAGTAAAAAAGTTGCTGTTAAAAAGTTGATCGTCGGTAAGCGCATTACTTAAGAACGACTGGACCGATTTGGCAATTTTTTGTTTTAAAATGCTCGTAATACTTAGTCCGAACTAGGTTTCCATGAAAAGAAAAATTGGAATAGTTTTCCCGGATTTCAAACTTTGAAGGAAATTTTAATCATTTTTTGTATGAACTATTGAAATTTGAACATGAAAAAAATAATATAAGAAAATAAGTAGGTCACCAACTTCAAATAAAAGTATTTTCTTCGTTCATAACATACAAACCATAATTATATTAGTCCTTTTAAACTAAAAAAGCATGTACACATTTACTTTACATCTTCGCTCCCTGCTACAAAGAACAAACTGCACTGAAACTTTGTAAGAATTCAAGTATTTCCTTAGAAATACCTCGAGCGAGTTCACAACAGCGATTCAGGGGAAATTTCACAAATACCTCGCGTACTTTGGAAAATTGTGCATTGAGATTGTAAAGGCCCTTTTTACCGGCCAACATCTGGGATTGGTCGTGGATTGTGTAGCGAAGCAGTATTTTAGTTTATTGGTGAGGTTGCTTATTGATTGCTTACTTACATGTGAAGATTATGAATTGTCGTACAAACGAAGACAATAAAATCATCATTAGCCTAGTTTTTTCCCAACTATGTTAGGGGTCGGCTTCCAGTCTAACCGGATTCAGCTGAATACTAGTATTTTCCTTGAAGCGACTGCCTATCCGACCTCCACAACCCAGTTACTGGGTAATACGATACTCCTTAGTAAGACTGGTTGTCAGACTTTTGGGCTTCTGACGACCCGTAACGACTGTCAAAGATCTACGAATAACAGCTGGCTTTCCGAGGTACTGAGCGGTCTTGGTATGTAAAAACAATAAAATAATGAAACAAATTCCTACAGCACCGTTCACGTGTTAAAAGTGGAATTTCCTAAAACGTAATAAGAGAAATTTAGTGACACAAAGGCAGAGTGTGAGTTATTTTCTTCTTTCTTATTTAAGGAAATGTGCTTAAACGTGACGCGTTCTTGAAAGTTCACTCTCTACTCTCGTCAAAATATCGAATCGCCGCCTACGAAGTTTCGCTTCAAACACAAAGGATTTATTTGTACAACTCACAGTCACACTGCTTAGCAATAGCCGCATATCCTTCATTTTAGTTACCTCATTCCTTTTGACGCGAAGTTTTTACATCCTACTAATATTATAAATGTTAAATTTTGGATGTTTTTTATTCAATCATGCAAAACCAGCTGTCCGATTTCAATGAAATTTGGCACATAGATAGCTCATAACCAGGCACATACGCCACTTTTCATCCCAGAAGTAGGTACGTTACCGTGGGATAGTTTTCAAACTCCACGCAGGCGAAGCCGCTGACAAAAGTTAGTTATAATATAAAATTCTTTTAATTATGAACAATGTCTAAATAGCAGTAACATTCCTGAGATAAGACTCCTTAAGTAGGTTCACATTTAAAATTAATACGTAAACAAGTTCTATACAAAAAATTAAAGCATCCTTTACAAAACCAGTGAAGTAAATATCGAGCTATACAAAAATTCTATGCTCAAAGGAAATGCAATATACGTCTTTACCTACAGGCATTGAGTAGTTTCGATTGCTTCAGAAATGAATGCAATATTTAGAAGAAGTTCCGTTAAATATGGAGGCAAATGCCAAGCCGGTATCGAAGTTTTATGAACTTTTGAAGCACTTCCTATCCTTCCATGAAAGTGTAATTTGATTTTAATGGTTGGTATCCGGCCGTAGAAACTTTTGCAATCGAAGCTTAAAAAATCTACCTACATGTAGCTTGCGACTATAAAAAGCAAATAATCGTAATCCTCTCGTATTGAATTTAATTATTTTCTACTTTTTAGTTTTAAAGCGTGTTTTTTAGTTTTTTAAACTACTATTTATTTTCAATTTTTTAGTTCCCCTAACCACAAAAATGTGATATTTTTCGTTTTTTTTTTTGCTGGCCTAATGGAACAAATTTACGAAATTATTAAATTGTCATCGGTCCTTGCTAAGTGTGCAAAATTTCATATCAATCCGACGTTTTGAAGCGGGTTAAAATCACGTCCAAATATTCCGTTACATAGATTCATAAATACATATAAATAATAAAAACGTCTTAAAAAGCAAATAATCCTAATACCTACTATAAATATGAAAGTTAGGCTGTTTATTACTCAATCACGCAAAATTAGTTGAACGGATTTGCGTGAAATTTGGCAGACGTAGTAACACATACGATATTTTTCATCCCAATACTAAGTTGCCATGGGATAACTTCTGAAATTCTTGCTGACAAAGCCGCGGTGTAGGTGCAAATAATTATTTGCACTGGTAAACTACCAGTGTAGCAGCTGTATGTAGCTATTACGCTGACACTAAATTTTAAAATAACACAAATGATTCACCAAAGCAGTGTACTAAAATTCCTAACTGAGTACTTTTGAGGCTTTTACTGAGGCGCTGAGTATTTTTAGAGTCCTAACTCAGCGCCTAACAATTTTATTACAGCAATAACTCACATTCCAGAGATTCTTCTTTCAAAGTAATCATATTTCTTAACTTAACATACCGTGACATACTTTTAGAGCCTCTTAAGTCAACAACAAACCGCTTTTGTGTCATAATTCCCTCGTAAAAATATTTTACACATTCTCTTGTTTCTAAAAGAAATTCTTTCGTCACTAAAATTCTATAGAAGCTTCGCATTACAAGGTATTATAAACAAGCGTTGCAAAATAGAGAAGGCCTTTGTGGCTTTAAATTGAGGGGTGCGGGGGGATGGGAAAAATTGTTTTAAACATAAACCTTTATTTACTTTAGCCTTAAGCGGTAGGCATATTTATAATCGTGTAGTCCAAAAAATCAGCCACTACTTTTTACAAGCGCCTAAAAATAATTTCGCTTAAAGAGGGAACGCGTTATTTTTTTTACAAGTTTTTATTTTGCGTTACATTTTTTTCCAGGCGTTAATGACGCGTAGGTCGTGAGATTCTATTTAAAGGCTCGCTTTACAGGTTTTTCACAAAGGTTATAGCAAGCTTTTAGTGTGTGACTGAATTTGTATTACATTTTATGAAAAATATTCGCAAAAGGAGGTATGAGGAGAGACTGTTACTAGAGACAGAAAAAGGCATTATAAGTGGCGAATTTGCAATTTCCTGTATGTTTCGTTATTGTCTAGTTTAACTACTGTGCCCTCATTTTAGTGTAAAGTTAATGCAGAGTTATTTTACGATACGTAAATAATAAGGTATGCATTTTTATTACAATAAAGAGTAATAATTATCTAAATGACTGCATCGTTGGGTTTGTACTTGCAAGCGCTACTGCCAGGCATGAGGTTCTGTATTCGATTCCCAGGTCAGGCAATGTGTTATTGGGATTTTCTATCTAGACTTTCTCAGTAGCAGCCCGGAGTTAGGATTTGTGTCCGGTTGTGATTGGATGGCAATAGGCTCGCCCCATATTACACGGGACTTAAACATAACTGGCAAACTGTGGGAGTCCTATAGACACACCTCTGCTCAACCCTTTGAGGAAACAAGGCGTGATGTTATGTAAACACTAAATTAAGTCCTACCTTCTGCAATAGGCTAAATTTATTGATGATAACGACCTATCAACGCAGGAGTTGAGGACCTAATGCCCAAGCAAAGCACTGTACTACCTCACTCTAATCCAAGGGATTACCTACAGGTCTACTGTAATACACTGTCGGTCGATAGTGTATTATTAAATGGCCAGCGAAGCCCATCTCTCAAACATGTAATTAACTAACAAGATACATACTGCGTATGACCGATAGTGTTATCATCACAAAAGGTAGGTACAGTAGGTAAGGTCCCTTCCTCTGGTGTGACGTATATTTTGCAATTTGAAATTAAACTTTATTACAATGTCAATAGAGGTATTTGAAAGATTTTTATGAGAGTTGAAGACACAATCAGCCTTTAATAATACCCCATTGCTGGAACAAAGGCTTCCTCTCTCCGAAAGAAAGTGGGCCATATTCTACCAAGCTGGCTCACTGCGGGTTGGTGGATGTCACATGTCTTCAAATTTTTGGTTTGCTCAAGATCTTTTTCTTTGCCGAGTTCAAGTAGACCGTTTTAATACTTTAGATTTATACATGTGACGAAACGAAGCTTATGACTCGTCGTCCTCCTTGTCACACGAAGTCACACGTTGTTGGTCCCCTCCCTCCCTCTTAAGGTGTGACGTATATAGTTTATGGATGGCACCCATAGATGCGTAGAGTTCGCCGTACACAAAACTGCACGCCCCTCCATTAATCGTTTTATACGAACTTTTAAATTTTTTATGCAACAAGCAGTGTTTTAAATAAGACGATATCTACCTGCGTACGACAACCTTCATTCCTATCCAGCCCGTCCCTTGCTGCCTTCCCCCAGCGATGCCCTAAGCCGAGGTCAGTACCCCACAGGGGCTTCCCTTGGCGTGTTGTAGCTTGTTTCTTAAGTTTTTAAAGCCCTGGGTGGAATTATTTATTGAGAGACCCACAGACAAGCCCGGTAATTCAGCCGATAACCTCCTAGGTTGTCCTGTAAGATGACATTCAGTAAAAAATAAAAGAAAGTACGAAATTCTCAAACAAATGCCAGTACCTCATTCACTGTACGCAAAAGCGTGTCCATGTGTGCATGTGTCTCAGCTCATTGTACGGAGCAAGCCTTCTGTACCCATCTATTTTGCGGCGATACATTCAACATAGAAACAAGTGCTGATTTATTAGAAGCTGATGGTCAACGGACAATGAGGTTCTGAATTATTACAGCGATGCAACCTCGTCCAATAAGCTGGGAACGCCTTTGAACTATGTGGGTAGAGGATTGGAGGATGATGTATAGTGAGTGCGGCTTTCGGTGGCTTTAATCCTGTGGATGCTACATTATTTATGGTTTCGTCACTGTTGTTGTTGTGGAAAGGATAAGTGGAAAGATTGTCGTTTACAGGATGGCAGGGATATCAACGTAGTATCTGTAACTATGATATCAACTCATGATTCTAGAACCCCTAACGTAAAATCTGCTGTTTCATATAAAAGTGCTATACCTACGCGGCAAAATGTATCAGCAGTAATTATTTGTTTTAATAACCCTCTAATCATTTCAACGCCAGGGGTCTCAGAATTATGAACAGAATCCTGAATCCTGTAACAGTTTGAGCGTCGATGTGTCCGTGCCATCCTGTATAAGATTTTCGTAAATTATGATCGAGGTGGTATTCGATGTTCGTTGTTCTCTGTCTGAGAACAGACTTTGTACTGCATGGGATTATAACCGACTGTTATAATCAAAGGCTGGTTAGCAAGAATTAACGGTTTACCCCAAAAAGAATCAGGTAAAGTATACAGTTAAAGCACGTCAGTGGTAAAAAAAAACCAGTAGGCACGTAACAGCTAGCCGCTTTTTGAAAAAAGAAAGTTGATTTTTTATTATTTTCTCAAAGTATCGTTGTTTGGTGGAATCTATTTAAACGGCTTGTCATTCGACAAAGGCCTCTTCTAAAGATTTGGACTTAAACACGATGCAACACCACTTAACCAATGAGGGCAATATTTTTGATTACACTGTTCACACTCCTGTTTTAATAACGTTCAGTAACCAGGCTTCGGTAAACAGAGAAGTCATTTATTTTCTTCAAACGTTAAGACAAATGTACACAATGACGGCTCCGTATAATTTTCGAGCTGTTCCCTGTTCCCCTCGGAAATTAAACGAGGATTAGAAGGAATTACGCCCGGAATTACCGGTGGAATTACGCGCGGGAATTAATAATGCAAGAAAAAGCTTCCGACTGGACTTCCGATGTACGTTTCCGGTTCACGACTGTATGCATGACTGGATTCAGGTAAACTTTACAGTATGTACTCACGAGGTTAAAGTATTACCGTGGAATGGACGTTTCGGGTGAGGAGATGGGAAATTATTAATGTTCTCATGTGTTTGGGAGAAGATGTTATCTTCATTTCAAGCGAGGTGTGGGTTTTCCTGTATTTTCCGCACGAAATAATTAAAAATTTACATATAGGTACCCCATGCAGGTTTCCCAAAAAACAGAGTATACATGGACGTGCAACGTGTTACAACAGATTCTGAACCATCCTGCGTTTAATTTTTTGTCGGTTATTTTTCAAAATTCGCTGTTCTATGCATTTCAGTCGTGTTTGCCAAAAAAATCTGAGCTTGGGTTAGGGGGTCTCGAATCATGTCCTGAATTCATGATTTCAGTTTGCGCGTAGACTTTTCTGCCAGTATAACAATTATTACTCCCGGGATTTATTTATAAACATTGCTTAACGTTAATTAGCGATTAGCAACTGCTTAACCATACCTTTTTAGACGTTTAAACGTCTCTTAACTTTAAACAACGCCCATGTCAGCAAGTCTATGACAAGCAAGCCCTGTGAAAATTTTAATTGGAAAATTCTCTGCCCGCCTTAGCGTCTTGGCACCTAATCGATTTCAGATTATTCCCCGCTAGATAGCCCAGTTGACCTACGAGTATAACCTATTTTTAATGTGACCTATTGTGAAGAAGGCCATTTATTTTCATAAATAGGTGTACTTATATTATAAAAAAAGAAGTTTCTCCGTTTACAGTTTAGAAGAAGCTAAGTATAAAAAATTGCTCATGTCGGATGAAAAGAGAAGCCTATCAGCTTGAACTGCTCGTGATTGAAGGAAACTATTTATTAATTTAATTAAATTTCTTATTACGTTAAGCTTAAACTTTTTATCTCACGTTAGTTTAAACTTGTTTATTTTTGTCTCTCTAGTTAGTTTTTAATTTTATACACCGACCTTGGCTTTAAGTAAATTATTATTTTTAAATTGTAACCGTGTAATTGCAATTCGCTTGGGTACGCTGGTTATAGGCAGATAAGTATGATCTGGCAGGAAATCAACCTGCCTAGCTTTTCCCAACTATGTTAGGGTAGACTTACAGTCCAACTGGATGCAACTAAATACCAGTATTTTACATGGAGTAACTGCCTATTTGACTTCCACAATCCACTTGTAACGGTAAAGTTTCTTGCCCATTCTTCACCATACAAATCTACCTTTTGGAAGGGGCGACTAGAATCAATTCCATTGAAATGAAATGAAATGAAATGTTTATTTATGTAAGTAGATCTTAAAAGACACTTTTACACGTCAATATTTTGTTGGTCAATATTTTTTTAAACTAGATGGCGCCGGCATTTCCTAGCTGACTGTTCCCTGAGAAGAAAAGCCGAAACAAACTCAGAGGTCATAGTCTCTTTTAAAGTCCAAACATTATATTATTTAAATTTTATGTGAGTCTAACAATGCAGGGTAATGTCTGGAAAGGCCTTTTGAAGAAAGAGCCATTGCAGCTTTGAGCTGACCTGTCTCAACAGACGGCATGTATGTAGCAGTCACATTATCGTCAATGTAAATGTTGACGATCAAAAGTGACTTTTATGTATCTATCCTACTAATCATACTTAGTATTTTGGGTTGATGTTGGGATATTTGTAACTCAATCACACAAAACGTACCGAACAGATTTGAATGAAATATGGCAGACTGTTTATAACCTGAATTACCACATAGGCTATTTTCTATCTCAATAGTACGATCCCGTGGGATAATTTTCGACCTCCACACCTTCTCCTCAACACAATACCCCTTAGTAAGACTGGTTGTTAAGGCTGAGAACCTAATTATCAAATTAATAGGCCATCACCCCTGACCTGTGTATGTGTTGATAGTGCACTTTATTGGGTACTTTATGCATAATTTTGGCTGACTGGGTGTTGCCTCTGTTCCCAAGATAATCTATGTCGTTATGTAGTGCCACCTCTGTGTGTAAGGTAATCTGCGCTTCTATACTGAATAAACAGTGGACAGGCTGCTGTCCGCTTTAAGTGAATGGATAGCGAAAATGGGTCATTGTGATGTCCCAAGCTAGTGTAGACTTAGCTACGTCATATTTCAGTGTGTACTGCAGTTTTGTTTATCAGCTACAGTTGGTATGTGACCCCACTAAATTCAATCTTTGATCGGTTACCTTTCTTTATGTCTGTCATAAAGAAAGGTAACAGATCTGTAAACCGACCCCGGCAAGGGCTTACCCTCGCAAATCAAAATGTCTGGTGAACATGATTTGGATACCAGTGTTTCACGACTTAGCATTTATTGGTGAACAGCTTCTTTACGGAATAGTAAGTGTTTGCGTCTATATAATTTTTAGTTTATACTATTATTAGTCGATCGTGTATTTTTATTTCCTAATTTATGTACCGGGCCTTTTTTTCTTTTTGATGTGTTTATCAGTTAAAACTTTTAAATAGCCTTCAATTTCATATTCTTTAAGAACACTGTGTATAAGTTAGCTGTGAGTTACCCGAATAGATTAACACAAAATATATTTTTGTTAGTGGCAACCCGGAGTCTGGAATTGTGCCCGTTTGGTGGCAATAGGCTCACCCCTCCTATGATATGAGACCTAAACATAACCGGCGAGATTTGGGTGAACAACAGGTGTACTTCTGCCTACACTTTCGGGAAATACAGGCGTGATGTTACGCTAAATTATTCCAAAACTTCCCATTATGTTATCCTACTAATCAATTTCTGTTTTAATTTTATTTTCCTGTTCATTTTCAAAATGTTTTTTATTTTTTATTATTCCAATTTTATTTATATTTTAATTATTGTTTAAACTATGTGTACATTGTATATAGTCCAAACTTTCTCATGCTGATCCTTGTAACTGGAGAAACCTCGACCCCTGTTATACAGGATGTCCTAGTTCAGCGGTCGAGACCTCATTGACGTAACGTGTACCGAACTTTGGAAATAAATTACTATTACTATTACTATCACAACATACACGATGCTACGCTAACAATATTATTTAAAACAATTTCCATCAGCCTGTATAAACACATCAGACTACACGCTGTATAATAGTGGTCACTCACCCAACCTAGTTCCCACAGATACAATATAGTACAGACCCTGAACCGTCTCCAAACCCAAGTGGAAAGGTGTAAGTCGAACTAAGTAAAACTCGAGGGCACAGGATCAGGGTGTTGATGAAAAGCTGTGTCACAAATTCTACTCCATCTCCTATCCTGCCCTTTTTGCCCCAAAACATGCAGACAAGATGACCTCTGTGGTGCCACCAAGAACGCCGTGGAAGTGGCGAGGTTTTGGGCCAACAAAATATCAACTGTCTTGCCAGGGACACGAAGAAGAAAAATATAATACAACTTTATGACAGCAAGTTTTGGATTGCGCCAAGAACAGTCAATTGCACAACAGTGGCACTAAGAAAATTGCTCTTAGTCGACTTTCACAAAAGACGTAAAAATATCGCGGCTGGATATGAAAGCGTACTGAATTTTCAACTGTCGGTGTTGAACCGAGGATTGAGACTCCAACAGAGTGCATCTCAGCCAGTCGAAAAAACCCTCTGTTCGATTTTCAACTCTCAGTGCTAAACAGTACGATGAAGATCCAGTGCGCGGAAAAATCTCACTGTGATATTATTACGTCCGACGTCGACTTACTCATTCAGTATAAAAGCGCTGACATAGGAAGTATATGCGCCCTCACAGCCCTAGTCGCCGCAGGAGACGCCCTGGGCGTCGGGAATCCCAGGCTGATTCCCGGCCACCGTAGGCCCGGGTTTGCGGTTGGCGAGTAATGGGTAGCTCGCTGTCCGGTAAGGACCAAGCCCGGGTCGGTGCGTTTTGTTCCACGCGTACCTCAAAGAGATGTCAGCATCAAATGGTGGGGTCCGCAAGGGCCGATGCCTGCCAGGGGTACAGGTTGTTCGAAAGAGATACCGTAGCCCCTGGAACACAGGCAACTGAAGGAACACGGGTGGGTTTTAGTCAGTAAAAGTCTGACACGCCCTCCTGCACCATCCAGAGCAGGCGAAGTTATTTGATGATTTACCACCCTCAAAAATAAAAAAAGTGGCGCTGACATGTCACGGCACTTTACCACTGATTAGAGGCTCTAGTGTGAGTTTATTTTAACCATCTCCACTTTACGCATCGACTACGCACGGCGCTCCGATTGGCCCAGTATTGGTGAAGGGCCAACTGGAGTGGCCAAAAGAAACTCACACTAGAACCACTTTAGTTGGCTATACAAGTTTATAACATGTTAGTTCGGACAGTCCGTTCCTGCCTCGGGTGTGGAAATTGCTTGTTTTGGCACGGATCCCGTCATAAAAGCCCGTAGATGGCCACTTAAGGACAATGTAACACACTGTCTAGTTTACATATTGTTAGGTATTATAATATGTACGAGTTTTTGGTGTAACTCTTACTATTTATGCAGTGCACGCCGTGGAAAACTCTCTAACTTAAAACAGACGAATATCATCATAACTTTCAAGTTGTTTGTAAGTATATATCTACATATAATAATATATAAATATATACATATATATTTTATGTAGCCCATCTGGTGTAAAGTACATTTCAAATAGTAAAATATATTTTTTAAATAGGAGCAGTGGTTCCGGAGAAGAACTTTTATTTAGAGCGAATATATTTTAGTAGCCTTCGGGCCTGCCCCCCCTAACATATGAACCCCAACTAAAGATTAGGTTCAATATTATGTTAAATACTCACAATAAAAGATTAGTTTAGGTTAGGTTAGAACTGCGACCCCCTGCGAATGCAGTGCGTTGCCAGAACCGAATTCTACTTATTTTATTTATGGCAAAAGATGATTCTGACTATGAACTTTCTACGATATGATGGTTCTACTTTTTAAATATTATTGATGTGAAATTTATGCCTAAAGATGATTCTGACTTACAAAATTATGACTTTTAAACGTATGCTATATGAGTGTGTGCCAAACGATTTTTTCCGAAATGAAGTTTATGCTATTCGCTGTTATACGAAATAATATTATGACACAAAAAATTCTGCTATAAAGGGTAGACCCGTTACGGATAGTCAGAAACCCAAAAGGCTGGCAACCAGTCTTACAAAAGGATATCGTAATAAATGATACATGATAAATGATTTTATTTCTATAAGTAGGTTTGTACAAACACTTTTACGCGTCGATCATATTTTTTAAACTAGACGAGGTTGGCGTTTCCTACCTGACTACTCTGAGAAGAAAGGCCGAAACAAAACTCATAGGTCACAGTCTCTTTAAAGTCCAAACCTAATCTTGGTCAGATCATTTGAAGACCATGTAGATTGATGCCTGAAATAGTCTTTTGAGGAAAGAACACAGATTGAGTGGACCTGTCCAATCAATACACGCATTGGTCAGTAATCGTGTAGCTCAGATACCCAGTTACCTCCAATAGACTTATGGAAGTCAGATAGGCAGTCGCTCCAGCGGCGAGGTGTCAATTTTTCTAAGAGAGAAACCGAAGCAAATTGGCTTTAACTTACTGACTTATCAATAAATAATACTTACATTATCATTCTAAAATTAATATAGGAATGTAAAGAATTAAATACAATAAAATTAAACAGCTGAAAACCGAATAAAATGTGCAATATTCCTCCGTCTCGTTCTCGCTGACGCATTTTTCGATATCTGTCTCTGTCATAACCCGTTGTACAGCGGCTTGCTCTCGTCCATATCAAGTGGTGCCACGTGACCTAAAGTGGCATCATTACGGGATCGCCGTTGTAAGAATTTTTAATTCTCGATTATGGCGTTGAGGCGTCGGGTTTTATTTAGAACATTTTTTTTGTTGTAATACAAAGCTAAAAAGAAGCTTTTTTGTTATTTGAATATTATTATGAATTAAATACCTGTAGTATAACTATATTTTTGCCAATAGTAGACACTAAAAGCGGTAGAGATGCGAATCACCGAAGGGAAGCCGGTAGGAATCGTGTTATATGGTAATTTCGCCACTGAGTCGCTCCATACAAAATACTGGTATTTAGCTGCACCCAGTTAGACTGGTATCTAACCAATCCAAAATACTTTGTTGAAAAAGGCTAAGTAGATTTACTAAAACTCGATTAACCGTATTACGACTCGCTGCTGTAACATTAACACAAACAGAGCCTACAATGGTACACCCTGCATTATGCTAACCCATGTCTCGTAGTGATGAATAAGGGATACGTAGATATGCGACAAGCGACCTTGTTTGTAGGTCATTCGTACATGTAAATAAAATAGGGTGGAGTTGCGGGGTAGAGTTGTATTGTGGATTGAGTGATGGGGTGGTTCTCGGAAAATCAGTAATGGAAAATATTTTTTGTGTTGACAGGTATTTTAAAACATTTAATTTAGCACTTTATGTCTACTGTATACTACCTATCGTCAGGAAAGATGGAAGGTTTAGTAGAACCCTTAAAACCTTAGAACTTATCTTAATACATACTTAGCTTCTGCTCGCGACTTCGAGGTGGGACGGGGAGCAAGACATTTGACGCTTCGAATCGCCTGCCCGTGCGAGTACTTCGTATTCGTGACCTTTTCTCTTTGCTTGGCTCCTAAGGGTCTTAGCGTGATGTTATATAGATGCTTATAGCCTTCCTCGATAAATGGGCTATCCAACACTACAAGAATATTTCAATTCGAACTAGCAGTTCCTGAGATTAGTGCGTTCAACCAAACAAACAAACATACTCTTCAGCTTTATAATATTTAAAGTACAGGTTTTATAATGGGAATGAGTATTTCGTGGAAGTGATAGAGTAAGGCTTAATTTTTAAGAAATGATAATATTGGCAAATCATTATTATACTAGCTGCGCCCCGTGGCGCATTTTCACTCGCATAAAACCCGATCCCGTGGGGTAATCGAGATAAAAAGTATTCATTGCCCTCATCCAGGCTATGGTCTACGCATGTGCAAAATTTCATCCAAAACCGTTCAACCGTTTTAGCGTGAGAGCGTAACACACAAACGTATAAAAAATCTAATATTTTCTCTTAAGGGGAACCTAGTCGCGGGCTCGAACTCACTGGTGGGCCTGGCTAAAAAGCACACTGTCTCACCAGGCATCGTGTCTGACAGAGGTAGTATCAGTGATGAGCAAATAGAAGCTAGTCTACACGTAAAACATTATTGAGTGAGATGCAGGATCATTTATAGTATAACAAGCGCGTAAAGAATTAAGAACAGTCCTTCGGAAGATCGGGTTTTATGAAAAAACCACTGCAGAAATTAATGACCAATAAAGTTTATTGTACTTTTCGATATTGGAGCTTTGTCGGTACCGACTTGGTTTTTCAGATTTTACACTTCTTTTATTACTTAAACACGCCCAAAGTTAGGTTAAATTAGCAAGAAAACCCAATCTTTGTTGGCTCCTAACTTTTTAATGGCTTTTTATTTTGGTATTCCGTTTCCGTACAGACAATATTAATAATGAGACAAAACCATACCATGTTTAATTTTTGATGTACATTGTCGAACAGTGGAGTAATACACTCCCGAAGTTTGTAGGGGAAAAATTTGGACTAGATTCACCTTAACATTATTGTTCAGATAAAGTGCTTGAAAACCCTAGACACGGAATATGAACGTTTGTCTGTACCCCATAGATAGCACTAATAAATCCATAGACCGAAGTTTGTAACGTTAAACTATACTATATTAGGATATTATTGCCTTTGTAGGTTATGTGTGATATACTTACACCCCTATCTATTCTTTCGATAAGCTCAATGGAAAATTAATTCAACAATGCATTTCACTCAATAACAACAACAAAAGCACAAATCTCTACAAATACAATATTTTCCGATCCCGGCTAAAACAACGTAGGATCAAACCTCAAGCGGGGTTAGAGAACCCCCAGCTTAAGTTGACCCTTTATGTTTATGCCTTCAACTGCCTGCAAGGATAAACCACAGCAAAAATATTCAAGGTACATTTGATGGTCAATTTTTTTTTAAATCATAATATGTGTCAATGGGCCTTATCCGAAGGCTTAAAGTCACCCAAAGAGCAATGGAGAGGCATATGTTCGGAGTTTCCCTACGCGATCGAATCAGGAATGAAGAGATCCGCAGAAGAACGAAGGTAACCGACATAGCCCGAAGAATTGGCAAACTTAAGTGGCAGTGGGCAGGTCACATTGCTCGCAGAACAGATGGCCGATGGGGCCGAAAGGTTCTGGAGTGGCGACCGCGTACCGGAAGACGTAGAGTGGGAAGGCCTCCCACAAGGTGGACCGATAACCTTGTGAAGGCCGCGGGAATCCGCTGGATGTGGGAAGCACAAGACCGGTCGAAGTGGAGGAGCATAGGGAGGCCTATGTCCAGCAGTGGAAGTCTTTCGTCTGAAATGATGATACTCGTAATATGTCAATGCATACAAGACAATGCGACGTGACATCCCCTTCACCGCCTACCCCGACGGTGCGCGGCGTCATGTGATAATCCCTACTTAATCCCTACTAATATTACAAATGCGAAAGTAACTCTGTCTGTCTGTCTGTTACGCTTTCACGTCTAAACCGCTAAACCGATAGTCATGAAATTTGGCAGAGATATAGCCTGGGATATGGAGAAGGATATAGGCTACTTTTTTACGCGTTAACCAACATCGTTGTGGGAGGAGCCGCGGGCAAAGCTTGTATACGTATGCCTTAATGCATAGTACCTTTATAACAGGCGTATCTTTTCGTGTCTGTACGCTTATATCTTTTAAACTACGCGACGGATCAATAGACGGAGTGATTCAAGAGGAAGGTTTATACCTATGTAGAATATACCGACCTCCACGCGGGCGAAGCCGCTAGCAAAAGCTAGTAATATATTGTTTTGTAACAGCAATAATCAAGGGAAGCAGGTCGCTAGGTAGTATTAAATTATTTTTAGTAATTTAATGTTTTCCACTAGTAACTATCACACCACCTGGCAGCTGTTTAAAGCTCCCGTCACTACTATTATTCGTTGAAACGAAATATTCTAAGAATCGCAGTTTTGATGACAATTTCATTTTCCTAGGTTTGAGTAGTCATATTTTTATCCTTCTTCCCGGAAACTCAACCATTGGTCAACATACACTGGTCACTTAATACTTACCCCATTTTTCGCCACATACCTCATATTTCGGTAAATCCGTGGAGTGTTGATTTAGGCGGATTTATTTATGCTGCCCCGGGCGAGGATGGGCAAGGATGGCTGTCACGGCTGGGAGATGTCCATTAAAGTGTCCCCCGCATTATTTTGATAGAACTGAGGTTTGGTGACAAGAAATATCTATGTAGGGACAGAGCTACGTAGACAAACTTTGTGCGTATGGGAGGGGATTTATTTCAGAAGGAGCGTGTAGATATCCGGGTTATGTAATAGGTAGGCACACTTTATTATGTTCTAAAAATAAGTCACATATTGTAACAGTGAATTACACGTGTGACTTAAATAGTCCATCATTGCACGGCGTGAAATGATCACTCGATCGTAGCGAGGGTGCTTAACATATCGTATAAGTACTATTTTTTAGCACGTGTGACATAAACCCGCACCATAAGTCACGATGTTCTGTGCAAAATGGACTTAAGTGGAATCTAGTCGCGGGCTTGAACTCACTGGTGGGCATGGCTAAAAAGCACGCTATCTCACCAGGCATCATTTCCGACAGAGGTAGTATTCATGATGAGCAGTTAGAAGCTAGCCAGCCTACACGTACAACATTATTGAGTGAGATGCAGGATCATTTATAGTACAACAGGCGCGAAAAAAAATTAAAAACAATCCTTCAGAAGATCGGGTTTTATGAACCACTGAATAAATCAATGACCAATAAAGTTTATTGAACTTTTCCATATTTGAACTTTATCGGTACTGAATTGGTTTTTCAGATTTTACACTTCTTTTATTACTTAAACACGCCCAAATTTAGGTTAAATAAGCAAGAAAAATGAATCTTTGTTGGCTCCTTACTTTTTAATGGCTTTTTATTTTAGTATTCTATTTCCGTACAGACAATAATAATAATGAGACAAAACCATACCATGTTTAATTTTTGATGTACATTGTCAAGCAGTGGAGTAATACACTCCCGAAGTTTGTATGGGAAAAATGTGGACTTGATTCGAAAAGCGTGACTTTAGTAAAGAGTGGTGATTGCGTATTACAGTATTAGTAGGAAGGAATCGCTTGCATTTCGTTAGTTCCACAACATTCATGGCGTTGTTTATATTACTTACTAGCTGACCCAGCGAACTTCGTACCGCCATATTTTATTTCTCCAGTCGCGACTGTAGAAAAAAACAAATTTGGCGGGATGAAGTAAAATCAAATCCGTTGGTCGATTGTTTCGTCAAAGATCTGTCAAAGTCTTCTGTCACATACCGTCTATCACTTTTTGTATTAGATTGTAAAAAATAATTCTTATAAAATCTATATATTTTTATATACAAACCTTGTCCTGACAATAAGAAACACATAAAAAAAAGAATCATCCAATTTGGTGCAGTCGTTCGGAAGTTATGCGCGTTCATACATTTCGGCGATTCATTTATATATATAGATGGCCGATTCCTATAATTTACGCACTGTCGTAGGTTAAAATTGAGACTCTTGTATCTTTACCAATAATGAAGCAAATACCTAATACCTTTGCATAGTAGACCCCACTATTATAAAGTAACTATCACATGTAAAATTAGCTTACGAAACTATTTAGTTGCCCAGTTTAGAAATAAAAAAATGCTACCATTGGTAGGCAAAGGATCCGGTTTTCTTTATAGGCACCGAGCATAAGCAGATAATTTTTCGAACATTACGAAAGAATGGATTAAAAATAGCCTTAAAATGATTAAAATTCTGATTATTATTGAGTTACGCAATTAGGAAACAGGTTCAGGTCACTCAGTGCTATAAAATTACTTATGACACTGTTTTCTTTATTGATAGGTTGGACTAGAAAACGTCAAGAACTTAAAGAAAATTATTTCGGTAAAATGATGGATGTGTTGCAGGTAAAATAAAGGTAACATGTTATTATTTTAAGCCTCACACCAGAAGGTACTGTAATCCACATAAGGGTAGACAGGAGTTATGGAATTATCTATTTTAATCCTAACGATGTATTTACCCATTGAAAAGTTATTTATTCATTCAATATCAGATTTACACATCTCTTTTAGTTTTCTAGATTTCTTTTTGACGACTTAAACAAAAATTATTTAAACATAGTGCGAGAAATATATTAATACAACTATGCAAATAGGTACACTGGTGGTATACGGTATGTTTTGGCGGTTGAACGTCATTTACAGCGGGGCGTTGTTGGTAAATACTTTGAATAGTTTACTGATGTATAACTCCGTCATATATACTTAGACGGATTTGTAAAATTCTTTTTTTGTTCAAAAGGGGTTTATTCCAAAATGGTCCCTTATAAATTTCGTATGGATCTGGTGATGCCTTTCGGAGACAGACAACGGAACTCTTCAAAAAAAGACAGCAAATCAACCGCGATTGCTGCTATCGCATAAATATGCATTGTTTTGACCTCGAGGATGATGAAATTTGGTGTGTACTATATCTAAAAAGGTGAAAAATAAAAATTAAAAGAAACAACCGACTTCCGGCAAAACACTTCATAGTAAAAATAACTTTAATTTCGGAAGGCGGTAACAAAAAATTAAAATAGATATCCGAAGTCACCGACTTCCGAAATTAAAGTTATTTTTCACTTTGTAGTGTTTTTCCGGAAGTCGTTTGTTTTTTTTTTAAGTTTATACGTTAATTATTGTGAATGTAAGGACTATGTCGGTAATTCTTTTGTTGCTCTGTTAGTTTTATTGTAGGTCTGGCAGTTTGAGTACTTGATGCGGCCTTCCCAGACAGCCTTTCTTTGGCATCTTTCGTCAAGTCGTTGAGCTCCACCAGTTCTGAGCTGGGCTACACGATTACGGACTGGACAACTCAAAGTATTCTCTCCTCAAAAGACCATTTCCAACACTTATCAACAACAGGATACACTCATTTCACATTTTCTTGGTCAGTTCACATGATCTGACAAAGATTATGTCTGGAATTGAGTTTTTTGGCGGGATCGCATTGGAACATGTCGCACGAATTTTCATTTTCATGAAATTTAGTGAAATAGCGAATTCAATTGTATAATTTTGGTAGTGAATTATTCAATTTAGTTACGTGTGAGTGCACAAGTGTAGTGAAGGTGAAACTAAGTGACTAACGTGGACTTTTCGTGTTCCCCCCAAAAACTCCTATTAGGTTGTTGTAAAGTTACTACCGCTTTACAATAACTTTAACTTTGACTTGACTGACTAAAGACGACTATGACTGTTTTGTAACTTCGTGCCCGATATCGGGCCATTTACTTTATTGATAAGAAAAATTACTTGACACTGGCTAAATGCACAAACCGTGTGGAGCCAAAACCCAAAAAAAATGTCTGGAATTTATGAGAGATTTTGACTTGACCCTTGAATTTGTTGCGCGATTGTTGATAGGAAATGTAATGTAATGTGTATGTGTGTGTTCAAGCTTCTACTAGCTTATTTTTCGTAATATGGCGTTTAAAAGTGATTCCTCTATCGTATTTACAGAATAAAACCGTCTCATTTTATTTCAGACTTTTGTGACAATTGTTTTGCGAAATTGTATTTAAAAAACAAGATGGCGGCGTAAGTTCCAATTTTGGTCACGCGCCAAAAGATGTATTTATGCACAAAAATGAGGCATAGAACAGACATAATTCCATAAGACATTCTCCACCAATCTACCATAGAAAGACAGAAAACTTTGTTCAATACTCAATGAATCATGGAGTTTTGACGTATAGTGATAAATGATGCCCCTAGCCTCTAACTAATGGTGTAACTTGACCGGTGACCAACCAGTTTGATGACCTCAAACTACAACTATGTATGGAGCCCGGACTTGGACCCTACTTACTTGTTTTATTTTTATGTTATCCTGTTTTAAATGTTTTTTTCCTTGTAAGGAACGCGGCGGATTATCATGAGACCAAGTTAACTTATTTTGACTGTGGTTTTTTAAAACGTGAATAGAAACCAGAATATTTTTACTGAGGGTTGGTATTTATTTAAAACGTGTTAGTTACGCAGAAATGCATAGTTTTACGGCCGTAATTATAGTAACAACTTAAAACCCATAGTGTATTTCTGCTTGTGGATCCCAGCTACATAGGAGTCTGATCAGAAATACTTAGTGTCAAACATAGGGTCATAGGAGAACCAAGATAACCGACGTAGCCCTAAGAATTACCAAACCTGGCAGAGGATAAGGCACATTGCTCAAAGAACAGATGGCCGATAAGGCCGAAAAGCTCTGGAATGGCGACCGCGTATCGAAAGACGTACACTTGGAAGGCCTCTCACAAGATGGACCGATTACCTTGTGAAGGCCGCAGGAATCCGTTGAATGCGAGAAGCAAAGAACCGGTCGAAGGGGCAATGCTTGGGGGAGGCCTATATCCAGCTGTGGACGTCTTTCGGCTGAAATGATGATAATGATGATGTTATAGCCCTTGGCGCAGAATTGGGATAGGTACAGGTAAACGAGATAAATAGTCCTTTCAGCTTCTACACTACCGTACTAATTAATATTCTGAATTTAATCAGAAGGAATGGTATATAATACATTTGGGTCGACCAAGTGTTGAAGTTTTATATGAGCCAGCTGATTATTTCTTCGCGGTACGATGTTCGCCCCACGGAAAAAGTGGTTTAAGTTGATGGTCTCTACAACACCCTTACAAATGACCACATATTTGATACACGCTATACAGGGTAAGTTTTTATCCAGTGCGCAAACGCGCACTACACTTTTATCTAGGCCCCCCCAGCGTTGAAATTATTCGTCGATTATATAAAAAAAAAATCATTTTGACCGAGTAGGTATTGCACTTTTCTATGAAACAGCTGATTTTTTTTTTGTATAACCGACGAAAAATTTCTACGGTCTATAATGATATGCTGAATACATGGTTACAATTTGCGCACTGGATAAAAACTTATCCTTTATACATTAATTTTTTTTTAAACTGAGCAACAACATGTTAAAATGATACACACTGAAGATAATAATTACTATGTACGTAGGTGTGAACATTAATTAAAACCGTTCTACCTTCAGTGTAAAGACCCGTGCTTTTCGTCCATTCGTCAACAGAGAACCTACTGCATAATTTAATTAAAAACAAACTTACGCCATTAACATAATAAATCAATTATATTTTACATACAGAAAACATTAAAAAGAATATAAAATGGGTGCTATATTTCATGTCCTTTCGGCTAAATAACCGTAATTTCTCATTTTACGTAGAACTAACTAACTAACAATGAAATAATGCCAGGTGAATACACAACAATGATATTTCATGTGGTCGCTGAAAATATAGGACAGTGTAGGTGAGTAAATTAAAATATTTTAAACAAGTCAAATGGCAAAAGAGCTAAATAATTATACTTTTTTAAGCTGCGTCCTTATTAACTAGTAACCTGCCTCTGATTCGCACGGTTTTTACGACTTGACAAAACATCGATATTATAAAGCAGATGAATTTGTTTGTTTGTTTGATTGAACGCGCTAATCTCAGGAACTACTGGTTCGAATTGAAAAATAATTTTAGTGTTGGATAGCCCATTTATTGAGAAAGGCTACAGGATATATACAACGTGTAACGGAAAGGGTATACACATACCAAGGGCACGGCTTCTTTGGATGATATCTAACGATATTAGAAGGGTTTTTTTTATCCTATCTCTACATGTTCGGAAGTTATGAGAATTTTTAAATTTGTCAAGGAACGTGGAAAGTTAATGACGTACGTAGTGCGGTGACACGTTTGTTATGATTTGAAATTAAGAAACGTATGAAACCGAAAATTTTATATCAATTCTTAGAGTATTTTATTTTGAGCTGAAACTATGTATAGTGATTCTATACCAGCTGTTATCTTTAGTGCTTAAGGATAGCAATAGGGTTTCTGTTACACCCTGTATATAACATCTTGCTAGGATCCTTAAGAGCCGAACAAAAAGAATACGAATACGAAGGACTCACAAGGGCGGGCGATCTGATGTGACGAGGTTGGTAGGGGGACTGCAACCTCACATTCTGCAATTCAGCAGTTTGCGCCACACATTCATTTCAACTCATAATAATTCGCTCAGTTCACGTTGGGCTGTCAAGTCAGCCAGACGTTCTCGTTACAGCCAACAAGGGCCGCGTCACTCACTTCATTGCCACACTATCAATTCATTAAGCTCATTTTACTTTAAGTACCTTTGGGACAATACAGTAGTGTTTCAGTACTTTACCCCCTTTCATTTTATTCATCCCTCATCTAAAAGTAATGTATCGTCTACAAAAGGATCATAAACGGACGAAGGCGCAGGCAGAAACTAGTTTAGAATTAACCTGAACAGTTTGTTTATTTATGAACGTGCTAATCTCTGAAATAACCAGTCAGGTTTGAAACATTCTTTTTTGGACTTGTTTGCCCATTTTCTGAGCAACTTAACTGGCTATTTAACACTATGGTACAATCCTAAGGAACCGAGCAAAAAGAAAAAAGTCAGAAAGTACACTAAGAGAAAACGAAGTAATAGCTCGATGGGATGCGTCGTGATGGGTCGAGGACCAAAATTTCACGCGAACGAAGTCACGGGGCAGCAGCTAGTTTAAGTGTATAATGCATTGTAAACCGCAACAAATCCGTAGAACTAGGTGGTCCCCACACAGTTAGACACGAAAATCGACTTTATTTATTTATTTATTGATATGGCACTACAACGACTTAGTCAGTGAGACAATTCACAAACAAAAATCACATTCAGTTTTAAGAATTGTGAATTAGTCACTTACAGAAGTGCACAGCACTAGCACAGGAATTTACAGGACGTATACAATAAAAATAAAAATAAAAATAGAGTTAAAAAAGAGCTATGTTCACAAATACAATCGGAAACACAAAAATGCTTTAAAAAGAAAAACAACAGAAAATAAAAAATAACGGCTGACAAACAAGGGAATTATGTTATATACTATGTATAAATTTTTACCTACCACGATCCCTTTTTTGTTATCTAGACAATTTAGACCACCTGGGCAACGTAAAACAGGGTGATAATCCCTAAATCATATTTGCACCCTAAAATATATGAAACTTCTGTACAGTGTAACATGTTTTTTATCTTTTTTTCCTACAGGCTTAGCGTAACGCTTTATATTTCTACGAAGAATAGACAGTGCTTTTTCTATACAAAGTCACATTTCGTTTCTCCATTTTTGACATCGCACCGTAGTTGCGATGTCACCTTGTCTTTCGTTTGTCTAGGTCTTTTTATGTGTATAAAATCACACTGACAACAAACTTCCTACTCGACGGCCAGAAAGTATATATGAATATCTACAAAATCATGATTTGTTTAGAGCGCATAACTGTGATAAATAATAGAAGAACATAGCTATCTTCTCCTGTTGTATATTATTTAGTTAATAGTCATGGCCATTCTTCCGTCGACAAATCGGTGCTCGTGCTAAGCCTGCTGTATACACGGAAACGTAAATCTACTCTTCCGACGACTAAACGCTTCTCGTGCTAAGTCTGCTGGGCAGCGTAAAACAGGGTGATAATCCCTAAATCATATTTTCACCCTAAAATATATTAAACACCTGTCAAGTGTAATTTTTATTTTGCGTTTTTTCCTGCAATGCGTGAGAAGACAAGAAAAAGTATGCCATGCCTAAATAACCTACGTTTATTTATAAACTAGATAGGTACTTCAGGAGGTTTAGCACGAGAACCGCAGAGAAGCGTTTTGTCGACGGAAGATTAGACAAAAATGACGTTTCCGTGTAGGATATGTTATACGGTAGAGTAGAAATAGAAAGCGTCGCGACGCTTTTTGACATAAAGTTTAAATTTTTAATACAAAATGAATTTACAAAAATATATAATTTTTGTCCATTTTAAAAAAAAACCTCACACCTCTGGCCGTGTCATGGCGTATGTCAATAAATTCAAAATAATATAAGGATTAATCACCTGAAAAAGAATAACGGCCAATTGTGCGAGAGCGGAGATATGATGAGTTTTCTTACCAACTCCATACAATTTTTTTAAGAAATAATTATATTTGTGCTGTTTCCAATGTTATTCCATAATTATGTTATATTTAGGCATGTAGTTGGTGTTTCAAATCATATTCAAGCATAAAAGCCGACACTTGAAACATTAAGATTATAAGTCTATGAAAGACGAAATCCAGCCCACAGTACATCGTGCTAAGCCTGCAGATACACAACGTATTCAAATGTTTTATCGATTCTCAGATCGGGCAAGTGTATTTGGGTTTTTCCTCAGTAATTACTCAATAGCGGCCCGTATTCTGAATTTGTGCCCAGAGTACCCCCTGTATTTGTTCCCACTGTTGGGACACAGGCCTCCTCACTATGAGTGACAGTGGGCCAATAATCTATCACCCGGGCCCAGTGCGGGTTGGTTGCTGTCACCTGTCTTCGAATTTCAGGTTCTAATGAATGCCAGTTTCGATGTTTTCTTTCACCGTTTGAGAGCCACCTGCCTGGGTTCGAACTCACGACCTACATCTTGTAAGTCAGGGCAGATACCACTGGGCCACCACTGATTTGTACCCGGTTGATGGCAATAGTCTCGCCCCCTCTTACATGGAACCTAAATATTACTGGCAAAATACGGGTGTACTACAGTGCACCTCTGCTTTACACTTCAGGGAACAAAGCGTAATGTTATGTGTTGTTTTATTGAGACATCTCTAATAGTTGTTCACTAACAAGAAGCTTTGCCCTCTAAGCTTTGAACTCCTAAATAATGTGTGGGAACTAAAGTTAACAGAGCGTGACAAAGTGTAAGGAATAAAACTAAACCACAGTGGGTCATTAGTTATGGCCGCAAGTGTATGTGAGTAGAGCACATTATTCATTGGTGGTCTGTGGCTTATTTGAGATCCTTTTACACTTTAGACCGTAATAAATGGCACAAAACATGTAACTATGATTTATGTTAAGTACCTTGAAAAGTTTGGAATCGGATTTTAGAAGTTTTGGAGATGTTTTAAATTTACAAGTGTTCAAATACTTACATATGGATTCGGTTATAATTAATCATTATTTTATTTTCGTTTCCCTACCTTCGTTTTGTTAGAGCTAAATAAACTAAACGTGGCGTTAGCTAAATGCACAAAGCGAGTGAAACCAAAAAATAAATATAACATAGTCAAGTACAGTTAGCGACATAAGTTGGTGATAATTTTAAAATTGTAATTACTTAGTTAATGTAGCTTTTTTGTTGTGACTTTTATCCAATGACTATAGTTTAATTCTCTTTGCTTTTATCAATACATACTTGCAAGTATTGAAAATATTCTCTACTGTTCAACAAATAAGGATTAGCAAGTTTCCACTATAAAAACTCTTCTGAAACTTGAGTAAGATAGTGTTAACCTAATTTTGTTGCTGACTTCAGTAAAAGCAAGCTAAGCATAAACTTTAACAAAATTACAAAGTTCTTGACTTCACAAAGTTTTTAAGCTTCCGTTGACAGTGGACCCTGCCGTTTTTTTAAATATTTGTAGTGTTTATTTAAAAATCACGTATTTAAATTACATCTACACCCGGGTCTGCTGAAAGTGTCGTTTTTTCATAATTAAAAATAATAGGAATTAAATGTAATTATTAATATTTTACCTAAATAGTTTATGTACTTACTTACTTATACTTTAGATTAATTTAAACGCCGATGTCTTCCCTCTCGGAAGTAGGTGCTAATGGCTGCATCACAGTTTTTTTTTAACTATCGTAGCTGTTAACGGTCACTAAAACTTTGTGAACCTGTTTTAGTTCAAATAAATATTTGTAAAAAAAAATATTTGAGTGTTGAACTATTTAAAAAGCGGCCAAGTGCGAGTCGGACTCGCCCATGAAGGGTTCCGTAGCAGCAAGTAACGCGCGAATTATAATTATTATTTACTTAGGCACCTATTACAGATTAATTATTAGAAAATAATGGTTCACGGTTTATACATAAGGTTTATGTTTATGAAATTCAATGTTTTTTTTTAATTTTTATATTTGAGTCGAGTGAATGAAAGGTAAATTGCGGTTTACTATTTATGACGTATTAAAAAAAACTACTTACTAGATCTCGTTCAAACCAATTTTCGGTGGAAGTTTACATAGTAATGTATATCACATATTTTTTTTAGTTTAATCATTCCCTTATTTTAGAAGTTACAAGGGGGGGATTTTACCACTTTGGAAGTGTCTCTCGCGCAAACTATTCTACACTATTTTTAGAAAAAATTATGTTAGAACCTCAATATCATTTTTGAAGACCTATCCATAGATAACCCCACACGTATGGATTTGATGAAAAAAAATGTTGAGTTTCTTTTCTAAGTATGGGGAACCCCCAAAATTTATGGTTTTTTTTTTCTATTTTTGTCTGAAAATCTTAATGCGGTTCACAGAATACATCTACTTACCAAGTTTCAACAGCATAGTTTTAATAGTTTCGGAAAAAAGTGGCTGTGACATACGTACGGACAGACAGACAGACAGACATGACGAATCCATAAGGGTTCCATTTTTTGCCATTTGGCTACGGAACCCTAAAAACATTTTATTGAAGCTATTAAATAAACTTTTGATTGAAATGAACTAGCAGAAAATGTGCTTTATATTATAAAGCTAGGAACTGCTACATTAAATTCAAAACGTGCCGATTGATTAATGTTTTTCTGGAGTTGACGATTCGTCCAATTTGGGCGAGTAAATTCGAGTGAATCGACTAATTTATCCACATGTCACAACTTCGATCATAGATATTGAAATAAATAATTTTATATATCTTTCTACTTTCTTAAAACAAAAGCAAAATAAACTTAAATCCTCGGAACATTATTTAAGTTATTCACAGCCACGCGAATACACGATGTACAGTCAATCCCTCAAATTTTGGATTACCCACCATATTCCGGGCACGAACGATTAGGTACGCTCGAGTACAGTGATATTAAAAACATTATTAAAATCTCGTGTTCTCGTACTTGTTTTCTGTTTGTTGGTGGCGTCAGTGGCGTAGTAAAATGTTTCGTGGTCAATGTGATTAAGTGTGGTGCGATTTTTAATTGTTTTATCCATTTTTGTGAGCGCTCAGGTTTTGTTGTCGTGTATTAGATTATAAAAGCAAATTACACAATACTTTTTTTGGTCAAAGGCTGTGAATGAACTTTTGTTTATTTATTTTAGATTTTAAGTGTTCTCTGTAAATTGTGCATGATATTTTACATATAAATTTGCCAATCTAATAAATAATTTACAGTTTTCACACATAAAAAAACAAACACGCACAAATCATTGACAGGCTTTAGATTTCCAACCTTTTCCTCGCCTATAAACAAAAATTCTACCCTCGTCTATACCAAGCTTTTTTTTTCAGTGAAACTTAACTGAGCCGTCATAACACCGGTGTATGCAAACGACCAGGATTTATATAAAAGGGAGTCGAGTCGAGCCCTCTAAAAGAGAGAGGAGGAGAAAGGTCGGAGGCAAGGGTGGTGCAGGGCTCAGACTGTATTACCCGAGGATTAGTCTGTTATTACCTTGGCAAAATATTAAATGTACATTTTTTTAACGCGGCGCCAACCATGTTTGTGGGCTTTCAGAACTGAATTACAGGAGTACTTTATGTATTAAATAAGTATGAATGGCGGGTGTGTTGCCGTATGTGGGGAAAGAGATTGGTGATGCCTGAGACTGAAAGATTTATTTTATTACCGTTAAGGAAATTAGACAAACAATATTTGTTTTTTTCTTTACTCAACTGTCTTAATTAGAATAATCTAATTAAGTAATTTTATATATTTTAGTAATTTTATTAAACAATTTGAAGACAACATTACGATAATAAGTGAAAACACAAGAGAATTTTAGAACTAAGTATCAAATAAATCCTTGCATGGAAATTTTGAAAGTTATTTTTTTTTTGTCAAAACTCAACCCCAAGATCAACAATAAAACTCATATATAACACTATAGCACGTATATTAGAGTTTACCTCTATACAGAATATTCAACAAAAAACATAAAATTCCTGGGCTACTTATAGTTTCGCCGGTAACGTAACCATAGCGCGATCTAAATCGACGCCAACGCCATCTAGTTAGAAAACAGGTACTAAATTTACACATTCTTGCTTACTTTAACTAAATATTATTAAATTGAATGTGATATGGTTTAACATTCCGCCCACCAAGGACATGCTCGAAAGAGTTGTCCTTTAAATTAAAGCCGCCCACCATGAGGTCAAGGGCTATAAAATAATAACGAAAAACAAAGTAAAAATAATAAAAAATAAAAAGCCACATCAGTCACTGGTTGGCAATACGCAAAGTTTACAAATTGGTCTTTTAAATACAGAACCATTACACTTTATGGTCACAACTCGTGTGAGTTCGTCCGAACCAGGATGCTTTTCTAAAATCCTACCCAGTAACCATTTGCCTGGAGGTAGATTGTCCTCTTTTACAAGAACAATGTCGCCAATTTTCGGCTCCATTTCTTTTTGCGACCATTTATAACGCTGTAGCATCGAAGTTAAAAATTCTCTAGACCATCGTCGCCAGAAATCTTGGGTCATTTTTTGTAACAGTTGCCATCGCCTCAACGAGCCTACAGAGCTATGCTCGTAATTACGTTCCGGCACAAGAACCAGAGGTTCCCCGATTAAAAAATGACCGGGTGTAAGCGGCATTGGATCATCAGGGGTTTGGGAAATATGAGAAATTGGTCTTGAATTGAGGCAAGCCTCAATCTGCACAAGTAACGTGGCCATTTCCTCAAAGGTAAGAGTGGAATCACCAATCACGCGCTTCAAGTGGAATTTTGTTGACTTGATGCCGGCTTCCCAAAGTCCACCAAAATTTGGGGCATGGGGAGGGATAAAATGCCACTTGACACCTTTACTACTGAGCCAACTTCTAATTTCGTTAGCAATCGCTGACTGTTCAGCAGCAACTAATATCTGCAGTTCCTTGGCTGCGCCTACAAAATTTTTCCCATTGTCGCTCCAAATATCACTACAATGGCCTCGTCGAGCGACAAATTTCTTGAAACCGGCTATAAAACTTTCAGAGGTAAGGTCACTAATGGCCTCGATGTGCACTGCTCGAGTGACCATGCACACAAATAGGCAGATGTACCCCTTGTAAGCCTTATTGCCACGACCCTTAGATACTCGAATGTTAATCGGACCGGCAAAATCCAACACCTGTATGCAAAAAGGGCCTGGCTGGGGACACTACAGGTCGGCAATTGACCCATGAGCTGATTTTTAAACGTCGCTGAATGCCGAACACATACCACACACTTACGTACGTAAGCCTTTACTAAATTTTTTGCAGAGAGTATCCAATATTGTGTGCGCAAATAGTTTAACATCAATGTTGGACCTCCGTGGAGAGTGGTTTTGTGAGCTTCACTGACGAGCAGAGTGGCGAAGTGATGGCGCTGTGGAATAATAATAGGATGTCTCATGCTTACTGAAAGTTGAGACATTTCAATCCTTCCTCCTACTCTTAAAATTCCTTGCTCATCCAACATAGGACATAAAGGTCGTAATTTGCTCTTTTTACTTACACTTCCTGTTTTCTGAATGTGTTCTATGTCTTCCTTAAATTCTTGTTCTTGACATTTTTTTACGCAGATTTCTAGCGCGGCTCTCAATTCCTCACTTGTCAGGTAAGTTTCTTTATGTTGCTTAAATCTTAAGAATCGTCTACAATATGCCACTACTCTGATCAATTTTTGATATGATGAATATTTTGTCCACAGCCCATCCTCTACATTCATTGACACATGTGCTTTAACTCCTTTCGATGATCTTTCTTCGAGTTTAGTTGACATCGAGTTTGGTTTGGCGTAGTCAATTGGTTCTTTATTTAACCACAACGGACCGTGCTTCCACAGAGATGACTGTGAAAGTGCTGAAGGTGTCATACCTCTTGACGCGATATCTGCGGGGTTGTGAGTAGATTTCACATGTCCCCATTGAGGATTATCCAGGCAACTTAGAATTTCTGACACCCTATTAGCAACAAATGTTGTCCAGCGACTGGGATGACTACTGAGCCAAGCCAGAACAACAGTCGAGTCTGTCCAACAGTGTATATTGTCTTTAGGTATTGCTAGTATCTCTGCTACCTCCACAATTAATTTAGCCAACAGAACAGCACCCATCAACTCGAGACGAGGAATTGACAGTTGCTTTATTGGAGCAACCTTGGTTTTTGCCGATATTAAATTAATTTTAATACTCCCGTCAGCGCCAATTATCCTTAAATACGTAACAGCTGCATACGCTACGTTAGACGCGTCACAAAAACCATGTAGTTCTACAACTACATCGCCTTTTCTGGATTCAACCCATCTTGGTACATGAAACTCAGGTAAGTTTAGTAGTTCCTTTTGATATGTTTGCCATTCTTTTAATAAATTTTCAGGTAATCGATCATCCCAATCGATCCCGGCTAGCCATATCCTTTGAATCATTATTTTCGCCGGTATAACACACGGCGCTACCCACCCTAAGGGGTCGAACAGTCGTGATATATCTGATATTACTCTTCGTTTCGTTACAGATGCAGGTTGCGGAAATGTTATTGAATATCTAAAACTGTCAGATTCTCTATCCCAAAAAAGTCCTAGTATTTTCACCACCTCGTTTAGTTTTATCTCTACTACTCCTTCCTGATTTGTGTCTTTTCCCAATATTTCCTCTGCTAGTTCCTTGTTGTTTGTCATCCACTTCTGTAATGGAAACCCGCCTTTCTCCAGTAGTTTTTCCATTTCCCTGTGAATCCTTTTTCCATCCTCTACCGTTTGACATCCTGACATAAAATCATCTACATAAAATTCGCTTTTTAATGTTTCAGATACCAGCGGAAACTCAGCTCCCTCATCGTGTGCCAGCTGCTGCAACGACTTTACGGCCAGGTAAGGTGCGGATGCAGTGCCAAATGTGACTCTCAGCAACTCATACTGTTTTATTTCAGATGCAGGTTCACTCCGCCAAAGTAGTCTCTGGAAGTGTGTGTCTTCAGGAGCGACTTTGATCTGCCGGTACATTTTTACTATATCTGCACATAAAACAATTGGATACGTACGCCATCTCATGATGATGTGACGTAATTCCGGTTGTATCGTAGGACCTACCATCAACGTATCATTAAGGGATTCACCATTAGAACCTTTAGCAGAAGCGTCGAACACAACTCTGACCTTGGTAGAGGTCTTATCCTCGCGAATCACTGCGTGGTGAGGCAGATAGACTGCTTCTGACTGCTTAGTATCAGTTTCGCGAGACACCATCTTCATGTGTCCAAGGTCAAGGTATTCTTGGATTACTTCGGTGTATTTTCTTTTGATCTCATGATTTTTCTTGAAACGCTGTTCAAGATGATGAAATCGTTTCAGTGCGATTTCTTTGGTGTAACCGATTTTACTTCGTGGATTTGATTCGCGAAATGGAAGCTTGACTACGTATCGCCCGGTAGCGTCTCGTCGAGTAGTACGAGTGAAGAATTCTTCGCACAGCTGTTCTTCTTGGGTAAATATCATTTTCTTATTAGTAACATCAGATTCGATCTCCCAAAACTGTTTGAGCATATCATTGTCACTGAGGTGTGAATGCATACTAACTATAGCCTTGTGACAATTTGCTGAATTGAGATCGCAATCTGCGGGTGTTAGTCCAGACAAAATCCACCCCAGGCTTGTGTTTTGAGCAATTATGGGCCCTGGAGAGTGTTTGACTAAACCCTCTTTAAGAACTTGGCTGTAAACTTCTGCTCCAAACAAAACGTCGATTTTGTTTGGAGTGTGGTATTCTGGATCCGCCAGAGTTATATCTTCTAGTTGAGGCCAAGTTGATATACATAGTTTAGTTGAGGGAATCAACGTTGTAATTTTACTTAACACATATGCTCGAACTTGAATAATTGCATTTGGATCGTGACGTGAGTGAATGGTTACGCAAACCATGAATCTAGAGGCAAAAGCGCCTTCGTCACCTCCTATGCCTGAGATCATACTGTTATTTGGTATTTTCTTCAGTCCGAGCAATTGGACTGCTGACTCGGTTATGAAAGAGGCTTGGGATCCTTGATCCAATAACGCCCTCAGCAGTTGTTTACGACCATTCTGAGTCTGTGCTTCGACGAGAGCGGTCGCTAATAAAACTCGATTTGGCACAACCTTTGTAAAAAATTTTGTTGCTATGGTTGAAGACTCTGATTCTTTTGCCGCACCGGAAGCAGTTTGCAGCGAGGACACTGCTGATTTTACAGCTACTGCCTCTACCGGATGGCTATTGGGTGACGATGATCTTGAAGACGCTTTGGGGTGTAATAATGAGTGGTGTCTACGCTTGCAAACGTGACATGATGTTTTAGCGCGACAATACTTAATTGAGTGATTCGCGCCTAGACAATTGTAACACAAATTGTGAGTTCGGACAAACTCACTACGACTTTGGTAACCTTCTTTACTAAACTGTTTACAATTACTTATATAATGATCTTGTTTACAGAATGGACATATGATTTGTACTGAGTTATTATTATTGGATTTAACTGCGTGAAAAACCTTTGGTTTACCATCTGTAGACTTCTGCTTTGATTTGGATGTGTCTAAGTACTCCAAAGAGCGAAACCTTGACTCTAAGAATGTTTTAAATTCTTCAAAAGTTGGTAATTGTCCATCTGCACTAATTTTCAATTCCCACAACTTTCGCGATTCACTATCTAGCTTAGCGCTTATTATATAGATAACTATAGCGTCCCATGATTTAACTTCAATTCCGAGAGTACTTAAGCCATGCAAACAGTCCACAGTGGTATCCAATAATTCTTTAACCGCAGTTGATGACTCTGATATATTTGATTGATTTATCAATCTCCTCAACATAGAATTAGACAAATATCGTTTGTTATTATAGCGTTTATTTAACATTTGCCAACATTCTTGATAATTTGCGGCTGTCACAGGAGTGTGACGCAACAATTGTTCTGGTTCACCCGATAAATGACCTTTCAAGTAATGCAGTTTTTGTACATCGTCAATTGAATCATTTTTGTGGATAAGTGATAAAAACAAGTCACGGAATGAAGTCCACTCCGTATACTTGCCAGAGAAAGTAGGAATAACAACCTTAGGTAATTTCACATTCGTATACGTATTTGACGATGGAGCTTTATCTGCACTTGCTTTTGTAGGTGTTATTTGTTTAATAGACTCTTTCAACTCTGATTTATAAGTTATGTAAATCTCCTCAGTAACGTCATATGTCTCTGAAGTAAAGTAATTATGTTTCACATCTAGTTTTTCTACTATGTTCCTGTGCGTTTTTATGAAATTAGACCACAGTTGTTCTAACGCTTCCAACCTGGTTTCTAAATAGGACAATGTTATCCGTTCTTTAGGAGATTTTTTATAATTTGTTCTACCTTTTTCAATATTTCTCTTGTTATCTAGCTGCAAGTTGATTAACGAATCCATGACTATAAAGTATTATCAAACTATTGAATCAATTCAGAAACAAAAAAAAATAAACAAGAACATATAAATTTTACAAGAGTGTAACTGATGAAATTAATTATGCTAAGTCTATGACAACAACACAAAATTTTACAAGTATTTTTTGACTTAAAACTTTTTAGAAAATCGGGCATAGGTTCCCCGTCGGTTCACTTTTTTCTTAAACAATCTAAGTCTAAACTACTTAAAATTATTAATAAGTCTTGATTATTACGTTAAATTCATAGTTCCAAATCTTGATAACTTCACAAATAAAATTGTACTCACGGTTTATATTTTCTAAATCCACAACACGTCACTCACTATTACTTCTCCGGTTTGTTTGTTGCTACCGCCCGCCAGGGGGCGCGCAGTACGCTCTCAGGTTTGATGTTCAGTTACTCGGGATGCCACTTCCACTTCTTCTCGATCCGGTTGTCCGCATTCGGGATGTCCGGAAGCCCGCAGAACTTGCTGCGGTGGCGCCCTCTGCAGGCGACGTCCTCAGAAACACTCGGTCTCCGCGGTCGCGCCCTCTGCAGGCGACGCTAAAGCACTTCAGTGGCGATCCACCACTGCTTTCTGTGCTGATACACAAAAACTCGGTGCGTGATAATACACACTGATCCGGCTCGAAGGACCATGTCAAAACTCAACCCCAAGATCAACAATAAAACTCATATATAACACTATAGCACGTATATTAGAGTTTACCTCTATACAGAATATTCAACAAAAAACATAAAATTCCTGGGCTACTTATAGTTTCGCCGGTAACGTAACCATAGCGCGATCTAAATCGACGCCAACGCCATCTAGTTAGAAAACAGGTACTAAATTTACACATTCTTGCTTACTTTAACTAAATATTATTAAATTGAATGTGATATGGTTTAACAGTAGTGATAGGCCGAATTTGGGTTTTGTCAATCTTTGACGGGCTATAATGACTAAACCTTTGGATATATTTCATTGAATTTTCGTGTACTGATTGGGAGTTGTATTAGATATACGCAGTTTAATTTATTCTCGTGTTATGGTCTCCATCTTGTATAGCTAAGACCTCCGATCATTTAGGAAAAAGGACGAATATAGATTACTAGGAATTTATGAGAAAGTAGAACATATTGTGAATATAAAGAAAAGCCTCTATCGCCTCCTCATCAGTCGCTCCATTTTTTTTGGTTATCACATCGGAATCCAATTTTATGCCCTTGGGATTGCTGTCAGCGATTGCAACAATGATGAAGGCGACGCTTAACTCATTAAGCGTCGCCTTCATCATTGACCAACAAACCTTGTTGTTGTCGCCTTCAGCAAACCTTGTTAGGAGATCGATACTGACCTGGTTATGGAAGATAAGAAATGACATGTCCGTGCGATTTAGGAGTTGGGAGTATTTTTCAAGCTGAACTAGGAAAATTCGTTAAAAAATTGCTATATTTTTCTCTATAAAACTCTGTCGAATGAATGAAAAGCACACTGAAATTGAAGACATGCTCGTAAGCTGGAATACTCTTAAAAGGCTTTAGTTGGTAAACCTGAGAATGAGCACCTTTTTCTTAAAATCAACCAATCAGGCTACGGACTGGTCAATAACCAACACGTTTGTTTTGATGTTTGCAGTTCCATTTAAAAAACATGTCTTCCAATGATTACTGTATAATCATGTTGATCCGGTATTTAACATCATCACATTGCTACACTGACTAATATACCCCCCCCCCCCCCCGCCCCCGTGCTCGATGAAGTGCCAGCCAGCGCCACAGCTGAGCCTGTAGATTTAAAGTCCCCGTTTAATAATAATAATGATGATATGATCCAGCCTGTCCCGACTTGCTGCCCCCCATCAGTGACGCCCTGAGCCGAGGCCCGTACCCAACAGGGGGTGCCCTCAGCGTGCAGTAGCTTAGTAATTTAAGTAGTTTAACGCCCCTGGCTGGAGGCTCTCAGTTTTCTTAAGGCAACCACAGGATAGTCCGGTTAAGCAGTCACGGCCTCTCTAGGTCAACTGCGAGATGAGATTCCCAAAAAAAAATACACTGGCTCATAACCACACCGAATCTCTCGCTTCATTTCAACTGGTTCCTGCCATTCGTGGTGAACTGACACCTGATAATGTGACAGCTACCTGACTACTGATGTGCATGAGATAGGGTTTAGACTATCTATTACATAAATACTTACATTACAATTAAAAATACAATCGATACCGTGCACCTTTTAAAATGCCTAAGTTAGTACTCGCTCGACATACAAGAAATCATTACAAATGGTCGAATTTTATTCCCTTTTATTGTCCATATTTCGAATATTTCCAATTATGAACACCTGTTCACAAATAACACTACGATGTTTTGTTCAATCGTATTTGAGTATACCTACTAGTGGCTAAAGATAATTACAGGGCAAGTTTATGATCAATAATAATACGTAACGTTCTTGTAGCAAATAATAATACATTAGCAACTTTTTTGCGAACAAAATTCCGCCTTGAGGAACTTTTTGCAGAAAATGTTTGTAATGAATACCCTTCATTATTAACATTACGTGCCTACATTATAATAGGATAATATTTCGAACAGTCAGTCACTTTAAAAAAATGTTCTCAGACGGTTCTAATAATCAAATGGATTTTGTGCTTACTTGTACCCAGAAATTTTTCTTTAACACTTCAATCAACAAAATATTGATCGACGCAAAAAGGTATTTCTTTGTATAAAATTCTTTTACCTTACAAGTCTTCTATACAAAAAAAAATCCACCGTCATTATTAATTTACTTCCTAAAAACGAATTTCGTTTACGAACTGCAACATCATAATCTCAAAGAATATTAAATAAATTCATGTTCTTTGGAACGGATTTATTATTTTTAACCCTCGCGTATTGAAGAGTAGAGATTAAAAATTAATCATTCGTGGAATTTCACGTAATTGGAACCGAATAAGGGAACGAGGGATTAAAAGGAGGATTTAAAGGCCTGCGGGATTTTCAAGTTATTTTTGTGTTTCGATTGTGGCCGACTGTACCTGTTTGTTTTTGCATGCCTTTGCCACAAATTCGTGGTCTGTGGTTGGGAATTAAGTACATTTGTATTATGAAAATGGGTTTGCTACATGTTTACTTTTGTTTATTTATTTAATTTTCTCGTGTTGGTACTGCCACGCGGGGAAGGGCTTAGGTAGCTGGATAACTCTTGTATTTTCTGTTTTGATTTAATTTACCTTTCTTACTCGTATCGTAGTAAATTACAAATTGAATATCGATCGTGTTTTATTTATTGTTATTTCCATATTTACCTTCGACATTCGATAATGCTGTGTTGACGATCAATCAATCTACCTATCCGTTCCTCAACTATGTTGGAGTCGGCATCCAAACTAGCCGGACGCAGTTGATTAATACACGGAGTGACCAGCTATCTGAAATCTAACACCCAGTTACTGGGTAACACGATACCACTTTTGTAAGACTGTTTGTCAGATTTTGAGCTTGCTACTACCACAGTAATACCCGTAACGACTATCAAAGATCTACGAATGACAACCGGGACCAATGGCTTACCGCAATAATGAATGGACAGTGAACACCCATCCACGAACCCGGCAAGCGTCGCTAATCTTCAATCGACCCGTGCGGGAGTTAATATTTAGCCACGATGAGACTTTATGTGGACGTCCAAAAGTGCCTTTTAATGGTCTGCCTGAAATAAATCATTTGCCTTGTTTTTTTTTAATTATTGAAAAATAAAAGTCATAATCATAACTGCTTGTTTGTTTAGGTCGTCCTAGGCCATGGTACGGAGCGAGAGTGCATGGGTAGCCGTCACCTCCTTCTGCGAAGCAGTAATGCTCGCGAAGAGGAAGGCGGTGCACGTGAGGGAGAGGCAGTATATGCGCCCTCACGGCCTTAGTCGCCGCAGGAGACGCCCTGGGCGTCGGGAATCCCAGGCGCCGTAGGCGCGGGCTTGCAGACGGCGAGCAATGGGCAGCTCGCTGTCCGGTAAGGACCAATCCCGAGTCGATGGCGCGTTGTGTTCCACGCGCGCCTCTAAGAGATGTCAGCACCAACTGATGGGGCCCGCAAGGGCCGATCCCTGCCAGGGTAGCGGGTTGGTCGAAAGAGATACCGCGGCCCCTAGTACATAGACAACTGAGGGAACACGGGTGGGTTTTAGTCAGTTAAAGTCTGACACGCCCTGCTGCTCCACCCAGAGCGGTAGAAGTTATTTGATTATTTCCCACATTAAAAAAAATGGTCTGCCTGGAATAAATCATTTGCCTTGTTTTTTTTAAACGATTAAAAAATAAAAGTCATAAGAAATATAACGATAAAATTATTTATTATAGTAAGTAGGACTTATTCATGGAATGCCTACTCACTAACGGCTACATAACAATTTCAAGCTAAAACAGTTCATACCTAGCAAATGTTGTACCTATCCCATATTCAGTCACAAAACTAGACTGAAATTGTAATTAACTAAAACAGTAATTACTTGAATGGACCAATTCTGTGGTTAGTTGGCATAATTAATTGTAAACCAAAACACTGTAGCGAGCATGTAGCTAGTATCCAACTACGTACATGAGAAAACATTATTTTGCACACACATATCCAGGGTGTAACAGAAACTCTATTGCTATCCTTAAGCACTAAAGATAACAGCTGGTATAGAAACACTATACATAGTTTCTGCTCAAAATAACATATTAATTTTAATTTACAATGATGGCAAAGTTAATTGTCCATCTGGTTTCGAATCTACGACCAACACCTCGTAAGTCGTGGCTGTTACCACAAAGCATAGTAAATTGGTAAATTGCCTCAATTACGATATGGTGTTCAGAGAGCTATTTATGTATGGGTCTACTTCTCAAAGCTATTTATTCATTTAGCTTTCGCCTCAATGTAGTTTGTTTGTCAAAGTATTTTTCTGATTTGCCTACCCTAAGTCTTTGTAATTAATTAGCATTATCGATGAATAAAAACACAGAGGACTGTTAATGAGCATGCGACATACTATCAACCAGTATTTCAGTTTAAACTAGTTAGTATCTGCTCTTTGACATCTGTCAGATAATAATAAACAGTACAAATAAACAAAATAAACAGTCCTTTCCGTTACAACACCAATAAAAAGCGTTTAGTCCACTGTCGGCCCCTAATTCCCTAACAAATATTTCTTTATTTGTTTCCTCTCAACATTTAAACATAGTTAACAGTCGACCCCCAAGGGTTGAGACTGAATTTTCATACCTCGTCCTCATTCGACCCCTAGTTCGATAAGTACCTAAAATTAATATTTTGGTACAGTAAGGTACAAACTACTTTGAGGGTCGAGAGGAAACTAAAAACTTGGCTGGAAAATAAAATCCACTCTCGACCTCAAAGGGTCGAGAACAACCGTAGTCAGGGGCCCAGTGGACACATTATTTATTGGGGGTCGCGGAGCCGAGAGTGGACTAAACGTAAAAAAGTTAGTTAAAAAACTTACCTCCACAAGTTTCCCGGAAATCAGGACAGCAGTCGCCCAATTTCAAGCAAGCATGGTCACAGTAGCATGGCTTGTCAGTCAAGTCCTCAATGATGGCGTTCTGATGCGCTTTCTGAATAACACATGAACTATCCCGCCCCGGACAACATAGATTCGCGTCCCGACAATAATTCGCCCCGCAATGACCCGCCAAACACACTGCACTCGCGAAGCACAACCAATATCGAAGCATTTTGTTATTTTTTTCTAAAATAAACGACAAAACTTTTTTTATTTTTACTTTTAAAAACAAAGATGGCTGACTATAAATCACGTAAAATTCCTTCGGGTGTTTTTTTGTATTTTATTTTTTAATTTGGAGACGCGTTGTTATGTCATTCCGAATTTGAATTTCTGCGAACCGCCAAATCTGTAACAAAAAATTAAATTACGTTAGGGTTGCGTTCGAACGTAAACTTCTTTTACCTTTTTCTTAACTTTTTCTTTTGTTCAAGTTTCATTGTAACCATGTTTTTATTATTTTCTTGGTTGTTGTTGATTAGGCATTATTCTCTCAAGTGATTCGTTTTTCAAATCCTTGTATTATTGTTGTTTGGTACCTGCTTATTGCATTAAAACAATAATTTACTCGTGTTAATTTTAAGTTATTTCGTCCTTTGTCTTCTAAAATCAAAACAATACTTTGATTTACCTAGAGAACTCAGCAGAAAATTAGGTAGGTACACATTGGTATCTACATATTCAATGGTTCTAAGTTCTAAGTTACGTAAATGCAGACTAAAATTTGTAAAATGTAGGTAAAATTTTATAAAAAAGTAGATAACACTAAAAGAAATATGTGTACTTTATTTATAAGAGCATAAAAAATTACTTTTGGCTTGTGCCTCCTGTGAGGTTTGAACTCACGACCCCTGGTTTACGAGACCAGTGCTCTACCACTGAGCTAAAGAGGCTCGAGAGAGGATTGCGAAATAGCTGTGGTATATCTACGTAAAACTTATAAATAAAAAGAATGACCTATAATTTTTATATTTCTATACATTTTTTAATATCAATTGTCAATATATTTTAAAAACCAGATAAAATACATGACCATATTTACCGTCTCGAAAATAAGTAGGTACCTAAGTAGGTCATTCAATAACGAAAACCTAAAATAGTACAATGAAAATAAAAAACATGTTTTATTTTTAGCCCACCCTAGACACCAGACATCCCATGTACACCTATGTGAGTACAAACAGATAAAAACACATAAGCTTAGCAACAAGTAAAGTTACCAGCACAAATAAGTAAGTATTTGAAGTTGCTACTACCAACATAACATAACAAAAGCCTTAAGATGACAAAAGAAAAAAAAACAGAAACATACGGGAGGCGGGGTTTTTGACCTCGGTGAACCTAACCGACTGGTTCAAGTTAACTGATAAGTCAGGTTTAAGTTAAGGGGATGCGGTTGACTACTCTATTTTTGTACTCGTACTTAAGTAACGAATGGTTTATAAATTCGGTTGAGTTTTATTGAATGTTGAACAAAAAAGGTTTTAAACAATTTAATGGATTTTGATAAGAATTTTCGTGGCTGTTTTTATGACTAAAAGGCATTTTAGCGTGCCAGTTTATGGGTTTTCTTATCTCAGACTACTTAAATAAATCAAACCGAACTAATTTGCTTAAAAATAATTACTTAACTTTTATTAAAAGCTTCAAATTTTTTGGCTACTTTAACACGATAATATGACCATTAAAAATGTCGGTGGCTGCTAGAAAGCACCTCCAAAAATAGGTTCCTACTTACTTATTATAACCGACTTCAAAAATGAGGAGGTTCTCCATTCGCCTGTATTTTTTTGTTGTGTTATGTTTCCCGATATCTCCGGCATTTGTGGATCGATTTCAAAAAATATTTTTAAATGGATAGGGTATGCCTTAGGGGTCGTTCCACATAAGGTTTATTAACTTTCCTTGGGGACTTTTTGCGCTAGCTTCGATAATACGATTTTTTTACGTGTTTTCTTCAAATTGAACCCTATTTACGCTTAACTAAACTCAACGTATTTCTGAGGTTATTCTGAAATAACTTCACCTTAAACAGATAACAGAGTTTCGTAATTACCTACATAAATTATAACAACTTCTAACACCAGTACTTTGTTACCTATAAGTTTGTGTATGGATACAAAAATAATAGGTATAGGTAACAAAACATTTGTTTTGTTTTAAGTTTGCGCTGAATCAAAAACTGCCAAGATACCCCAACTAGGTTGTGGTTTTCCCAACTAGGTTGGGGTTGGCTTCCTGTCTAACCAGATGCAGCTAAACACTAGTACTATACATGGAGCGACTGTCTGTCTGACCTCCACAATCCAGTGACTTGGTAAGACGATATCCCTTAGTAAGACTAGTTGTCATTCTTTTAGGCTCTGCTGACTATCCGTAACGACTTTCAAAGATCTTCGAATGACAGCTGGGATCAAGGCACGGAGGAGTCAATGGAGGGCCACCCACCCACGTATCGACCCGTTCGACTGTTATTATTTTAGCCATGAGATATACAAGTTCATATTCTAATATATTTTATCGGAAAAAATATGTTAATGGCCTGCAATTTAAGAACACTGTATAGATAAGCTTTAAGCTGTATCTAGTCCACATTTTTCCCATACAAACTTTATACGGTATTACTCCACTGTTCGACAATGTACATCAAAAATTAAACATGATATGTCTCATTACTAATATTGTCTGTACGGAAACAGAATACTAAAATAAAAAGCCATTAAAAAGTTAGGAGCCAACAAAGATTCGTTTTTCTTGCTAATTTAACCTAACTTTGGGCGTGTTTAAGTAATAAAAGAAGCGTAAAATTTGAAAAACCAAGTCACTAATAAACGCCAAAGCTCTAATAACGAAAAGTTCAATAAACTTTACTGGTCATTGATTTATGCATAAAACCCGATCTTCCGAAGGACTTTTCTTAATTTTTTACGCGCCTGTTGTACTATAAATGATCCTGCATCTCACTCAATAATGTTATGCGTGTAGACTAGCTTCTAACTGCTCATCACTGATACTACCGTGTCGGACACGATGCCTGGTGAGACAGCGTGCTTTTTAGCCAGGCCCATCAGTGAGTTCGAGCCCGCGACTAGGTTCCCTTTAAGTTTCCCGAATAGAATAAAATAAAGTATGTGTCCAATAACATTAGTCTACCTAACTTCAACACTACGAGAATAAATGTGAAAGTTAAGACTAAAAGGAATTATGCACAGTGCCGACAAAAGAACATGGTAATTACTTAGCAGTGCTTAGACCGTGGAACTGCATAACGACCGTGTTAATGTGTTAGTGGTAGAGCGGGCTTAAGATGCCTTTGATTTCTGAGAGATGATGCTGTAGCACGTTTTTTACTAAATTCCAAGTTACAAGAACTAAACCTGGGATATTAATAGAGAGAAATAGGTACGGCATAGCGTAGTGTCAGGGATGTTTGCTGAAGCGCGCTTTGACTGCTTCTACACTGTGATACGGAAGCGGCTCGCATCTTTGGTTAGTAGTGTGCGGGGCATTACCAACAGCATCCTATCTATGGTAGCAAGCAGGTTAGATTATGAGTTTGTGAGCTACTGCTGCAAGGTATCGGCTCGGCCTGTCACCTTGCAGGAGTGATATCACAGATTGTTTTATTCTGTGGTAATGTAAAAATACTAACATATTTTGTAAGTTTTTGTTACTAACACTGTGAGTCTTGTTGCTTGAAATTAAATAAATAATAATTCGATGCGCTACCGTAGGATCGAACATCAATCAATGTTATCGTACAAGTCCTATAAACGCTGTTCACAAATCCAAAAACCGAAAATGTTGTTATAGACGACTTTTATTCTTCCAACGGCTATTTCCTGTCTGGGGCAAGGCACATCAGGATGAGAAATCAGAAATATATCATTTTAGATAGCCTGTCGAATGCTTGTGAATAGATATGCGGGGTACACTTTTTTGGAAATCTGATCTGGCTGGCTCTGTTCTGACCAAGATTGTCTGGCTGAGAGACTTTGACCCCTGAGTTTATTTTGCTATTTCTTCTCAGGGGTAGTCAAATAGGAAATGTCGACTTCCACCTACCTTACTTTTTATGACCGTAAAAGTGATTCTGATACTTATCCAATTTACAGAATAAATAATTTTATTTCAACTGGCCTTAGGCTGTTTAGCGTGGTTAGAAAGAAACATTGAATCTAGAACTCCCCGAAATTAAGCACTAAACTTCTAGGCACCTACTTGCTGCGATGACCAGAAAAAGTTAAAATCCTGAGATTTGCTTCAGGCATAAATCGCGGGCAGTTTCCTTTTTAGTATTTTTAATAAAAGTAGAAAAGCCTACTTCTCGATTCGAACCAAATAGAAAAATCTAATTCATACATACGCTTTCCAGCTTCACATTCAAACAAAACCAAAAAGGTCACAATTGTTACTTAATTTTAGGGGCACGTAAAACTTTTTATGAAAAAAAAAACTGGAAGCAATGGCATTCCGTTAACGAGTGGGGCAAACAATTGATTCCAGGCAAACAATGGGAGAATTTGTTAGTCAAATAGGCAGTGCGATCCACGATCGAGTCGAGTTCAAATATGTGTCGTGTGTGGCGCTTTTTGACGGGAGTTTTTAGTATTTTTATTTAGAGGACTGATCATAGATACGAAAGTAGTAAGTTGGCAATTATCAAGCAATAAATGGTAGCTTATTAGTAGATTCGCACGAATTCACTCCCCGGAATTGGGAAAATAAACTAACTTTGTGTGAGTCGCAAATGGAATATATTATTGGTTTGTTGAGAAAAATACCTACCTACGTCTCAAAGAAAAAGTAGAAAGCATAGGTACTACTAACATTATTTGCGTATAAAGACGGTATCAGATTCTAAGTAACAAACACAAGTTGACACAAGTTAAGTTTAACGCTGAGGACTTAAGAAATGTTTTAAACTTAGTTTTGTCTCTATCTCCTTGGTGAGAGAACTTAGCTAGGACTTCGTAATCACACCAAAGGCTTATTAACTACAGAAGAATAGCAGCGCAGTTGTTAAAAAAAAAAACAAAGATTAATTCGATTAATTATAGGCACAGACTACATAGAGATACTACGTATCAGACGACCCACTCCCATAGAGAAAAAATGGTCAGTAGAGATGTCAAAAGTTGGAAGTTTAAAACATGACAGTTCGTTTTTTTTAAATTTAGTTGTTGAGTTTTAGGCAAAGGCTCACACAGAAAGCCTCAATTACCCTATTGTAGGTACTGTTGTCACATCTTTTTTTTTTGTTCGTAGCTCAAATCCAATAATGTAAAACTTATAAAAATTACAGAGAACTACTGAGAAATATGTAAATGAAACAACAAATACTTATAAAGATTTTTATTTTTTAATTTAGTTTTATATTTATTATATGCCTTAGGATGCATTCTTGGAAGAGATTTTCCTATTAATCGGGATATATCTGTGCCTTTTATTATTTTATTTATGAAACAACACGAGATGAAAATGACTAATTAATAATATATTAACACATGGTCAAGGAAGGCCTTTTCAATTTATTTTTTATGTGTTTCACAAGAAAGGAAGCCAAATGAGTACTTAGACTTAATTTGGCTTTTTATTATTTGGAAATGTTATTTTTAGCTGGACAGTGTTATATGTACTCATTTGCCACCAATGCATAATATTACAGTTTAATCACTGAGAGGATAAGACAGTACGGAAATTAATTAACGCAAACTTCACTCGATCAACAACAAAACTGTAATGGCGGTAAATAAATAGCAGAAGCGGAAAACTGAAAACATATTCGAAAACCGCCTAAATTTGACAGTGACATTTGTAAATGGTCTATGGTTTTGGCACCTGGCGAAAGAGGGGTGAAGAATGATAGAAGGGGGTGAGGAGGCCTGTCTTGTTCGTTTCTTCCAACCATAGAGTATACGGTGTACATTTTTTGTTCTAAGTTTGCGTGCCGTGATTATAGGGGAGTAGCACAAGCAATGCTCCACAGACATGAAGTATACCGACCTGTAGGTAGAAATTATTGATTCATTCTTTACCAACCCACTTATAACAGGACCACAAAGTCGGCCCTCAAAAAAGAAACTTCCTAAATGTTTAATTAAATTCCTGAACGTAACTTAACGGCCAAGTTAATAATGAAAATACTTAGTGTTGAGAAACCGCAGCTAAGTTCGAACTAAGTATGTAATGCTACTATAACAAATAACTTTAACGGTGGAAGTTTATTTCATTATGTGAGATTAAGATAGGTATGTTCCGTCCCTCCTGAATTATTAATCATAACATCTTGGAGTTTCCTGTTGGCTGCCGTGTGAGGGAGGAGCGGAAACCGAATTATAGCGCCTAAGTATTACAAATTCGCATACTTTTTGTGTGTTCCTATATTAACAGTAAAGACAGCTTAGAGGATCCTGGTCGACGAAATCAACGCTATCTTTTTTAACCGACTTCCAAAAGGAGGAGGTTCTCAATTCGTCGGAACCTTTATTTTTTATTTTTAATACTGTTTTTTGATGAATGGGCGAGCTCTTGTCCTCGATCATGGCTGATGGAAAGCGATCGATGTAGTCTGTGATGGAACGAGTGTGCCCAGAAGATGCCTGCTCACTTTTGCTTTGAGGTTAAATGTGGAAGGGAACACAGAGGCTGGCAGTGAGTTCAACACTTTGTCTGTGCGAATAATGAATGTGGAGGAGTAACGCTAAGTAAGACTTGTCGGAGGATCTTCTCTTTTTAGTTAGTTATCTAAACTAAAACAAGGCTAGACGTGCCATCCTTATTTTAGAAATCCGAATTTTGAAATAATATAGTTAATTAGCGCAGAACCCGCAATATCTGACAGCCCCAATGGCAAAGTTAGCATAAAAATATGGTGAATAAATCTATATTAATTAGCATGGTCGATCTATTTTATAAATTACTGGCCTAAATTGGCAAAAGATAGGCCCTGATATTATTTTAAAATGTAATTCTAATACATTTAGTAGACTTTATTGTATAACCACAGACTATCATTACTAACGAGACTATAAACAACACATATTAAGTTATTACTTAATAAGTGTTGTGATTACTAAAATCGCCATTCTTCTGTCACTTAACCCGCCATGTCCACCGAAGCGTGCTTAAATCTGAGCTTAAAGTTGTACGGTAACAACTTTAAGTTAAGACACAGGCACAACTTGATATGCCAACTCATTACACTTCATTAAGCAATGATCAACTTATTAACATGTTATCAACTTGTTAGGTACTTTGATTCTCTCACACCATTTAATGTTCTGGTAAAATACTTATATTGTTGAAGTTTTAATGTGTGTCTGAAGAGCCGAAACAGTTTCTTCAAGTTGATCATCCCCAGGTCTAGTGCTGCACGATTAAAACTGTGGCTTCTCAAATATCCCGTTCCAGCTGACTATGTTGAACTTGCAGAAAAACTGCCAGCGGACCACCAATTGCCCTGCACCCTAAATTGCGTAACAGACTATTAACAGAATCTGAATCATTTTGAATGTTATTTCTAATCCATTCATTCATGTTCACCCATGCATTCATCCAGTTCAACGCCATAAATGTCGTGGAACTGTCAAAATGAAAGCGGTTCCTACTGACAGTGTATTACCCAACGACCTCTCTCGTCTACCTAATGTCGGTTAGCCGGATAGTCGGTTAATGTCGGTTAATGCCTTAACCGACTAATTGCGAATTTCGCCAATGAAACTGAACGCGATAAGCACATCTTAACCACGATCAAGAGCTGTCAGTGTATTAATTGCTAAGGAATGTTGACACTGACAGCTCCTGAACGCGGTTAAGATGTATCGCGTTTAGTTTCATTGGTGAAATTCGCCTTAATTAGTGAAAAATATTTTTTTAATCGAATTAGTGTCTGAGTACTTCCATAGATTACCTCTTCGAAAAAAACAAATAATTTTAAAACTTCTTTATAACATTAGTTTAGAAGTGATAAAGTTTATTTTCCCATCGGGAAGTATTTCCGTATTAATGATTAGGACAGCCCACGATCATTTCCCTGACCAATCATTTAAAAAGTTTCTGGTTTCCGGAGAAAATCTATTTTTATTTTTCCTCTTATGGATTCATTCTTTCTTTATCCGGCCAAGCTACCAAACTGAAGCTATGAAACTTATTCACAAACTGTCTCTATAAATGACGAAACGCCAACTACATCTATATTCGCCTTAATTGCCTTCGGTTTCCTCTAGGAACTCAATACAGGTGAATTAACAAAACGGCAGCAATCTATCCCCTTCCAAAGTTCTACGCCATCGAACACGAATTTCAATGCGGCGATATGAATCGATTCAATCGAGTCGACCGACTCGATTAATTTAATCGCAACTATATTCGAATTTCGAACTAGTCGATCGAACTCTTATTAAGTGACAGGTATAAATGGCGGGAATTCAATGGTCATAGACAATGAGCACGTCAGAATAGTATTGGAATAATTTTTAGATGTCAAATGAGTATCATAGCTTGTTCTATTCATCTAAATATGTTTGCTGTGTATGGTTGATTACCATATTAAAATATCTATTTAAACGTTCCATGTCCATGATGTAAAAAACAAAGGATTTTTTTTTTAACTTAATCAACGCATTTTGTCCCCAAAAATAGTGGAGATCAACATGGATATAATAATATTGACCACATTAAAACAGGATCTACTAAATAGTATATTTTAAAAATAGTTATATTATTTTGCTGCACAGGGTTTTATTTATTTATATTAGTACCTACATACATGCTGTTTAATTTAAGCCATAAAATACGTTCAGCTAATTTAAATAATTATACTATGTCCACGTTATATATCCAGTAGCTAGTATAATTGGCAAGTCCCCGGTCTGCCATACGTTATGAAGATTGTGTTTCTAGTCGGACCGCAATCCTCAGGGGGCTAACATTAGAGTATCATCGCTGCTTGTACGTGTTTCAGGGTTAGTTCTCATTATTATTAAAGTTCTATGTTGGTATTATTATAGAAGTCAGCGAACATAATTATTATTTCCTTTATTTCACTAAATACACATATAAATTACATTTTTAAGTATTAGTATAAATTAATTATTAATAATAATAATAATTAATTACTGATTCAGAAGGCAGTACTCCTGGATACGGCTCGCATCGTGAGGAGGTTCCTGTCTCTGGAGCCCTAACCACCGGTAGCTTGAACCCTGCTCCCGATACCGGCGGACGACTATTTTGTTATATTTTTAAATGTTTTTTGTACTTAAGGTTATTTTATAAAAATATTTATATAAAATATGTAAGTAGATAAAAGCATAAACGAAATAGTAATTAATTATAAATGTATTAATATGAAATTACTTCGAATCACAACTGTAATAATTGACAGTTTTTCAGCGTAATTGTAGCCTATATTGTTCCCATTGCGTGGACATAGGCTTCCGCTTTGTGAGAGGGAGTCAGCCGTAATCCCCCACGCGGGCCCAGTGCGGGTTGGTAAATGTCACATATTATCTTCGATTTTTTTATTCTAGGACATGCCGGTTTCCTCACGATGTTTCTTTTACCGTTTTGTAAGCGGTGGTGAAAAACTTAAAAAAAAAACAACCGCCTTCCGAAATTAAAGTTATTTTTCACTTTTAGTGATGCAAAATTATTTTGTGTGCTTTTCCATATTTTGAGAGGTTATCTAGTAGAAAAAACAACTATATACATTATGTTAAATAATCATATGCAGTTCTTAGTAAGTCACTACAGTGAAAAACTTATATTTTTTGACACCAACAGTTTTGTTGATAAGTTAAAATCGACAAGGAATACAGTGTATCTGCCAATTAGGTTTAGACTTAAAATAGCAAGGCTATTAGCTTATTTAAACCCAGACACAGGTAGTATGTCGAAGTCATGTTTGGTTACTGTTAGTAGTGGTACTAACACTACTTTTGATTCGCCTAGTAGTTTAAACTATTAGGTGCGACAACGGGTGAGCCGCATATGTTGAATGTTGTTCATCAAAATATGCAGGGTCTGTCCGGCAAAGAGCTTGAGTTAAGCTTATTTATGGAGAACTATGATGTTCAGGTGTTATGTTTGACTGAACACTGGTTGAAAGAACATGAAGTAGTGTTTATCAATGATGATAATTTTACGGTTCAAAGTGCATTTGTAAGAAAAACTGCTATTCGCGGTGGATCTTTAGTTCTTGTTTCAAACAAGTTTAAATGTAAACAACGTTTAGATTTAGTTAACCTTTCCATTGAGCGCACTATTGAGTTGTCTTGTGTTGAACTCGAGCGATACGTTATAATTTGCGTTTATCGACCCCCCTCTGGGGATTTCATTAGTTTCGAATCGGTAATGGAGGATTTACTCAATAAGTTAAAATCAAGTAATAAAAGTATAATTTTGTGCGGAGATTTTAATATTAACATTTTAGATGTTACTCCATTAAGTATTAGACTTCTCAACCTGCTTAGGTCTTTTAATTTAATTAACTTGTTTTTTGAACCTACTAGGATCACGGCATCTTCGTCAACATGTCTTGATAATATATTTAGTGATTGTGATGCCAAAAGTAAATTAGTGTTTACTGACTTAACGTCCGACCACTGTGGTTTATTAGCTAGATTCCCCATGCCATTACATAAAAAGCCGCATACACTTGAATGCAGGCCTTATACAGCTAGTCGTTGCAAAAGGTTTAAAAATAATATCGCTCATAGAATTACACCATCTATAGCACAACACGAGAATCCGAATGAAATGTATGGAGCCCTTTTTGATGTTGTGCAAAAAGAGTACCAATCTACTTTCAAGACCAAAACCTTTAACATTAATGGCACCTCCGTTGGCTTTAACCAATGGGCTACTCCAGGTATTTACAAAAGTAGAGCGAGACTGTACGAGTTATATGGATTAAAAAAAATCAGGTTTGATACCCCTTTCCTAGAGTGTGTCAAAAATTATTCAAAGTTATTTAAAAAGATTAGTGCTTTTGCAAAATCAAAATTTTTAAGCGACACAATTAAAAATTCTAATAATAAAATTAAAACCACTTGGAAAATAATTAACAATGAAACGGGTAAGTCGGTTAAACAAGACAAACAACTAGAGATTATGGTAGACGATAAATTAATTAGTAAAGAAGCTGAGGTAGCACAGGCATTTAATGAGTTTTTTGCCAACATACCTGTAGCTACGACTCACTCCTTAAATTCGTCCCCCTCTAAAGCTGAAAACCTCTTGCATAGTAGTGTGCCTAAGTGTAGTGACCTATTCAGTTTCGAACATGTAACGCCTCGTGATGTAGTTAATGTTTTTAACACACTTAAGTCTAAAAACACTGGTGATTTCTGGGGCATTTCCATTAAACTTTTGAGTAATATAATAGATATCGTAGCCCCCTATCTAGCTGTCACTTTTAATAAATGTGTTGATTCAGGAACTTTTCCTGACCTCATGAAGAGTAGTAAAGTCATACCATTATTTAAATCAGGTAATAAAAATGACGTTCGTAATTTCAGGCCTATTTCTATCTTACCTGCATTTAGCAAAATATTTGAAAAGTTAATACTCAAGCAGTTGCTAAGACATTTTAATTCAAATAGCCTCCTTCATAATGAGCAATATGGCTTTACAAAAGGTCGTTCGACTACAGATGCGGGTGTTGCTCTGTCGAAACACATATTTAAAGCATGGGAGAACTCGCAAAATGCTATTGGAATTTTTATGTGATCTCTCCAAAGCCTTTGATTGCGTACACCATGAAACGCTTTTGCGAAAACTGCGTTATTACGGTGTCCATAACGAAGCTTTAAAATTAATAAATTCTTATTTACAAAATAGGTTCCAATGTGTAGAAATTAATGGTGAAAAATCTTCCAGGCTACCAGTTCAGTTAGGTGTGCCTCAAGGCTCAATACTCGGCCCATTCTTGTTTTTAGTGTATATCAATGACTTACCATTCTATTTAAAGGGTATTTGTGATGTTGTACTGTTTGCAGATGATACTTCTCTTATTTTTAAAGTAGACCGGAATAGACAAGATTTTGACGACGTAAACAGTGCTCTCTCAATGGTTACGGATTGGTTTACGGCAAATAACCTAGTTCTCAATGCCAAGAAAACAAAATGTGTAAAATTTGCCTTACCGAATGTTAGAAGTCTAGGTCCCAACATCGTCTTAGATAAAGAGGTGCTTGAAACCGTAGACTCGGCAGTTTTTCTGGGCATAACAGTAGATGCCAAACTTCAGTAGGGATCACACATATCAAGCCTAGCGGGGAGGCTCAGTTCAGACGCCTACGCCGTCAGAAAAGTAAGACAATACACTGACGTCGATACAGCTCGGTTAGTCTACTTTGGTTATTTTCACAGCGTTATGTCCTACGGTATTCTGCTGTGGGGCAAAGCTGCTGATATTCAAAATATTTTTGTCCTTCAAAAACGTGCTGTTCGTGCAATTTACCAGCTAGGTGCCAGAGTTTCCTTAAGGGACTTTTTTAAAGATGTTGGTATTCTCACGGTGGCATCACAATTCATATTCGCTAACATCTTATATAAGAGGCAAAATATACACTTGTACACTAAAAACAGTGATATTCACACCGTTAACACAAGAAATAAGGACAAACTACGTGCTCCCTTTCACCGGCTTCATAAGGTTCATAACTCATTTGTTGGGCTTGGTACAACTTTTTATAACAAGCTTCCCTCTTCTTTGCTAGATTTGCCTTTTAATGCGTTTAAAGCTCAAGTAAAATCCGTCCTTTGTTTAAAGGCTTACTATTCCATCAACGACTATTTAAATGACAAGAATAGTTGGTCGCTGTGATTAACTCAAGACAATGTTTATGTTCTTTCTCCAGAATCGGCGTATCTAGTGACAGGTTATATGCGTTCATATAATTATTATTTTATTTTTATTGCCTGTCTAACAATTTTTTTTTTATAACTATCTATTATGTCATTAGTTATTGACATGATCTACTCATAACAATATTTTCTATGATGAGTTGTTTTAGGCTTTATTTGGCCTCGACAGTTTTCATTTTATTTGTCGGTATATTGGTATGGCTAGCTGACATTTTGACTAATTATTTCATTAATATTTTGAGTCTCGTAATGTTTATTACTTTGCCTAAGTATGTATAGAATCAAGTCTATCCGACTAAACAGACAGCTGTGCTGCTGGGGAGTTTGTTCCACTACTTCTTCTTCCCAGCTAAAGCACTAGGAAGTGGTGAAGGGTGGGCGTTTTGGGGGACTGTCTCATGTACTTTGACGTTCGAAAAGTGCTGATTCTCAGCCTAATTTGAATAAATGACTTTGATTTTGATTTTGATTTTGAGTGTTTTTTTTGGATGTCAGTTGTTTTTTTTTTAAGTTTTTTTTTTCTCTTTTTAGTGGTTCACATGTGCTTACCCCTTCACAGCGTACTGGCGTGATGTTATGTTATGTACTGGTGTAAACAATAGACAGACATGAGATTTCAGCAATTCCAGTCCATTTACTATCATTTATTGAGGAGTTCCGTTGCCTATCTCCGAAGTTCTTCATCAGATCTTCACCAAATTGAAATGGGACCACTCCGAGAAAGTATTCTTCCAAAAACTATCCAAATCGCTTCAAGTGTGCCTTTAAAATTTGAAGAGTTCTCTCTATTCCTCCAGGAACCCATCATCAGATCCTGACTTGATGATCATGCGACCACCTAGGAAGTATACCCTTTCAAATAAAAAAAAATGCAAATCGGTCCAGCCATTTTCGAGTAATCGGGGAAGATACATAAAAAAATAAAAAAAGGTTCCGACGAATTGAGAACCTCCTCCTTTTTGAAGTCGGTTAAAAATCTAACACAAAGTATAGCGCCTATCTGGGTTCGAACCTACGACCTACAACTCGTAAGTAGCGGCCGCAGCCAGTGTATGTTAACAAGCAACTTCAATAAGCCAGATTATTATAAAAAAATATTTGCGATGTCTATTTTTAGGCATCCGCAGGGCTTAGAGGGCCTACAATGCCTACAGGCAATCCCAGCGCTTCGTATTTCAATAACGACTTTCCACAGGAATGATAAAATATTTCGGAAGCTTCATATCAGCCGAAAGACGTCCACTGCTGGACATAATCCTCCCCCAAAAGGGGGGATTTGCCATAATCGCCACGCTTGGCAGGCGAGTTGGCGATCGCAGTATGGTGGTCAAATGCATAGAGAACGCTGCTGCCCATTCTCTAGTAAGTCCATAAGTCACCTTCTACGACACCCACGGGAGGAAATGGGATGGTGCTATTCTTTTACGTCTGGCACCACACGGAACATTTCGGAAGTTTATGACAATGTAATACATTTCTGACTATTTCATTATCGTTAGCGCTGCTAGAATGTCACTTTATCTGGGCCTCTTGATGTTGAGGAGCAAGCCAGTAGGTATTAATAAAAAGCTTAGAAGAAATATTGGATGAACATTGCCAGGGGTTACATTCTGAACGCAAGTCAAAGAACATTTTTTTTGCAACCAGATATCCGGACCTTTGCAAATCGAAAAGATTTGAAGATTCGATAGAGAAATATTATTATGAAAGCCCCAAATAAACAATGATAAAAATACTAGAAGATACGTCAACTTATTTAATAAAAATCACGCGTATTATATCGATGCCAATTCAAATATTGTAGGACTGGCAGTTAGTGTATGTGTTCTGTGTGGAAAAAAATATTTTGGGTGGTATTGTTTTCAATATTTTTGTAAATAACAGGTTTCAGAATAGTACCTAAGTCATGAGATTATTTACGAATGAATATAAATAATACATTACCAAAATAGTCAAATACAAAGCGGAGATTAAAAAGTACAAGATGTATTTATTGTTATTTTTTAATACTCTTCTATAAGAGAGGGGCTTGTAGCTCAGTAATATTAGCCGCACGGGTCGATCATTCAGGTTAAGCTACGCTTGTCGCAGTTGGTCCTTGGATGGGTGACCATCTTTACAAACCAAGACGCCTTGGAAAGCACGGAAAGCCGTTGCTCCCGACTGTCATTTGTGGATCTTTGACAGTCGTTACGGATCGTCAAAAGCCCGAAAGTCTGACAACCATTCTCACTAAGGGGTATCGTATTACCCAGTAACTGGTTTGTGGAGGTCAGATAGGCAGTCGCTCCATGTAAAATAGTGGTCTGCAGCTGCATCCGGTTAGACTGGAAACCGACCCCAACGTAGTTGGGAAAAGGCTAGGCAGATGACGACTCTTCTATAAGTAGCTGTTACTCTGACATGAAGAGTAAACAGGAAGAGCGTAAATAGAAATTAAATACAAACAAACGACACCAAATCTAATATTACAAGCCGCACGACTCACGAGCGAAACCACAAAACGCTGTGTATTCATTTACGAATGATTTCATCCCAAATTACTTTTGCCAGTTTCAATTTGATTTGTATTTCAATATAGCCTTACGTTCCTGTTCCTTTGATGAAAAAATAACTATGTAAGAAGAAGCCATTCATTTTCTGGCTAAGTCGAAATCGAAGTAATTTGATTTGCATTAAAAAAATCCGCAGGTTCTTACCTACTGGATTTTCAAGTAGGTTTTCAGCCAATCACGGTAAGACCTGGACTTAAGGCCTGTTCCCACCGCGTTTGTTCACCGCGCGATTTTCATAGTGACTGGAATTACGCCTAATAGGTACGCACTGCGAATAAAATTTAAAGGGATTTTCGTCAGTTCGCTGCAGTTCTTCTGTTGGTCAAATGGATTCAAAATCAAGATCAATCAAGTGATAAGACTGTCTAATTGTAATTTGTTTATATTGTCCGTCTTTCTTACATATTTTTGTACAAAGTATAATAAAAGAATAAGTATTAAAATAATGAATTCGTTTAAATAATCGTTTTACTATTCAGTAATCACTTCACAAAATAATGTAAACCTTATTTTTATTTCCCGAGCCACGTAGAGTTTGCCACGTTGAGTTGAGTTTGAGTTTGACTGTTGGCTCGTCCGGGGAGGTACCTAGCTCCTAAAGAATACCAAGTGAATTACCAACATTATGGTGCTGCTCTTCAAACAATGAGTGAGGGGGAACCCAAGGTTTGGGGTAGGAATCGATTGGCAACACATCAGCAATAAACCTAGAGTTGTGGATGTCTATGAGTGGCGGTGATTACTTAACATCACGTAACCCACATGTTCGTTTGCTCACTTGATGGTAAAAAAAACTTAGCGCCTCGATGGCGTGTCAAATAATAGAAAATCAACAATAAACTCGAAAACCACAATGCCGAGCGCCATTTTAATTCAAAAAGCAGAGTTGTTTAGTGAAACTTATCTTTATATGTACTTTAGACTCGTAAAACTTATTTGTCTGTAAACTGTAGAACACAACACTTGCAAGAATAAAACAATATTTGCTGCACATTGACTTCGACACCTAGGCAGGGTTCCACTGGTCCCACACGGGAAATCTCCTGTACAACAGCGTGATCTATGTCAATCTCATTATTTTCTGGGAACTGCTCTGCGGCCGCCGATCGGGCGGTAGACGAAGCACGTCAGATCCTGTCGCGCCTGCCAAAAGCACGAAGGACTGAGCTAAACTCGTAAATTTTAATTCGCAGTGCGGACATAGCCATAACTATGTCATACTGTACAAAATATTTGCGGGAAAAAAATCCACACCACATCGCGTTCAATTTGCGTCAGATCACAGATTTTTTTCCGCGCGAATTTTTTACCGCCAGTGCGGCTACTCCTTTAAGATTCAATGTGATACAGAATTGCGATAAAAAAATCGCGCGGTGAAATCGCGGTGCGGACAGGGCCTTAGGGACAAGCTGCAGGTTAACCCGCGAAATTATTATTTTCTGACGTTTTTTTTGCAATTTGCAGTGTCTGGCTTTACGTAAAACAAAATATAATTCGCGACCGTAACTCTCTGAGTTCATTTAATCCCCATTACATGACTTTTTCATGAAATTGCGATTCAGTGGGATTAAATGGACTTTTAATAATTACAATCACACAATACACCCTGTATTGATTGGGCACGCCACGATTGCGGCGGTAAGTTCCCGCTTTGAGGAGTGGATTGAGAGGCGCCACGGCATCCTCATCTTCTGCCTGACGCAGGTCCTCACTGGACACGGCTGTTTCGGGAAGTTCCTGTTTCGCATAAGGCGGGAGGAAACGCCCGGGTGTTTCCACTGCGAAGATCGCTCTGAGGACACGGTGGAGCATACGGTGGAAGTCTGCCCGGCTTGGAAGGAGCACCGCCGTGTCCTCATGGAGGCGATCGGCGGCGGCGATCTCGCCCGTCCGGCCCTGGTCCAGGCCGTGGTATGGAGCGAAAGTGCATGGGTAGCCGTCACCTCGCTAAGAGGAAGGCGGCGCACGTGAGGGAGAGGCAGTATATGCGCCCTCACGGCCCTAGTCGACGCAGGAGATGTATCTTGTCGACATTTTTTCTATACAAACTTCAGGAGTGTATTACTCGACTGTTAGACAATGTACATCAAAAACTATACATGGTATAGTTTTGTTTATTATTAATATTACCTGTACTGAAACTGAATACTAAAATAAAAAGCTTTTAAAAAGTTATTAGCCAACAAAGATTCGTTTTTTTGCTAATGTAACATAACTTTGGGCATGTTTGAGTAATAAAAGGAGAGTGAAATCTCCAAAATCAAGTCGGTACCGACAAAGCTCAAACATCGATAAGTTCAATAAACTTTATTGGTCATTGTTTTATGCAGTGGTTTTTTCATAAAACCCGATTTTCCGAAGGACTTTTTTTAATCTTTTACGCGCCTGTTTTACTATAACTGATCCTGTATCTCACTAAATAGTTGTGCGTGTAGACTAGCGTCTAACTGCTGATCACTGATACTACCTCTGTCGGACACGAAGCCTGGTGAGACAGCGTGCTTTTTAGCCAGGCCCACCAGTGAGTTCGAGCCCGCGACTAGATTCCGCTTAAGTGCTCGACTGCCCAAGCACACAATCCTCACACAACTCCACAACAAATTAATCCCCTAAAATCCCGAAAACCGACGTATAATTTATTAATTATAACTTTTAAAAGTAATTAGAGAGTATGTGCATGCGATTTGTATGTAAATCGTCCAAGGTGCTTCACAAAGGGTTGTTAACGAAGTTAGAACAAAGTTATTTATGAATTGTATTACGTATTCAATTATGTCGAAGAGGTTGGGACCAGATACGGTGGGCAAACAGTGCAAGTGCAGTTGTAATGTTTTGTGAAATATGAGTGGGTTCTATGAACGTTATAATTTTATTCATTTCAAAGAAGTGTGGTAGGTACAGTCTGTTGCAATATAATTTTACAATTTAGGGTTAAATCGAATAGAAAGAATGTAACAAGTAACATAATTGAATCTGGCATTCTAGCTAGGTTACATGGTAACCTGTTTTACGGTTCGCCTGCCCAGGTTCCCACAAGGGTACAAACATTTTAATAGAGACTGCTTAGGACTATAAGGTGCACTGCAAACGTATTTAACTTATACTTAGTGTTAGTACGTGTTTGTTTTGTGATGTAGGTGTTTTTTTTTTTTGTGAATAGCGTGTTGCAGTTCAACCTATGAGGTTGCCTCAAAGAGATGTCAGCACCATTACAAAAACACGCTTTAAAAACCAAACTTAAAAAACTGGTGGGGTCCGCAAGAGCCAATGCCTGCCAGGGGTGCGGGTTGTTCGAAAGAGATACCGAGGCCCCTGGCACACAGGCAACTGAAGGAACACGGGTGTGGGTTTTAGTCAGTAAAAGTCTGATACGCCCTCCCGCTCCAGACCCACCCAGAGTGCGAGAAGTTATTTGATGAATTCCCACCCAAAAAAAAACTTATGAGGTTGTCGTCTGTGATGTAGGTGTGATGTATGCATATATTTATGTAGAGAAACGTCGTCATTTATTCTGTTTAAATTGGCTTTATTTTAATCTGCCGACGGGCTAGATATTATGTTATTTTTTTCCCCTTATTTAGGTTTTTGTACTTGTTTATATGGTATATCGTTCTAACATAAAAGTTGATAGATAAAGCATGAAGAACGCCTTATGTTGGTATAAACTTATACGTTCAGTATTAGCACGGTCGTTTTGGCTAGCGGCTTCGCCCGCGTGGATGTCTGACTGAACGTACTACCGGGGTAAAAGGTGCACTTTGTGTTAATCCAGGTTATAAACTATCTGCGCGTCAAATTTCATCCAAATCCGTTTGGCGGTTTTTGCGTGATCTAGTAATAAGTATCCAAACTATCAAATATAGTAGGATTTTGTACGCTATTACGGCCAAATTAAAGAACCAACTTTTATAATATTTCACATCGAAGCACCTTATTACCTGAAGGAAGGATAAAAGGTACTTTAATTCCGGAAAATCAAAAACATTACGCGCGGTCGGAGGCAGCACAACCAGTCGGTAATAAAACATGTAGCGAAGCCATATTGTTGATCTGCTAAATCCATGTAGCTGTACGCACGACTGACAGTTAAAAGGTCCCGGGAAGTTTGTAACGAAATATTTTTACCTAAAATTTTCCTGAACAGAAAAATAAATAACGTAAAATACCTAGCGGGTATGAAAGATAATACTTTTTTAAATATATTTCTACAAGTAAAAGTTACAGTTCAAACGCATGCGAGCTACTGAATGTTTTATAAAATTACCTACATTTTATTTTATGTTTATGATTGTGTCAAGTCAAAACTGCCTGTATTGATGTGTCATGCGACAGTTTTGCTAAGTTAAAGCCATGTTAGTTTTAAATAGTGTCGTTATGAGTGATAATAGTTATTATTGCAATCCGATAGGGGTTGAAATCTGTTGTAATAAATTCCAATAATAAATGAGCAAGTGTGTGTCGTAAAAATGCAAATAAAATCGTAAACAATTAGATATTAACTATTTATAATAATAAATAATCCATCACTGAATGCAGTTTGGCATTTGAAATTTTATGGTATATTTTTAATTATAATTATAATTGTTATTGAAGGGATAAACTGCTTTTAAAAATAATTAAGAGGGGAATTTGATGATTGTTTTGATGCATTAAAGTATGTTTAATTATATTTTGAGTTCCATCACTGTATGCAAAAAAGACTTGTAAATATCATATATGTTTTTGCTTTCAAAATTATTTACGGTTAAAGAGATACACTGCTTTAAAAAACCGCCTTTTTTACCGTTTTCACGAAATCTCCGCCTTAAATACCCATGTGCTGAAACTGCTGGCTAGATTATTTTTTAACATAACATAACTTCACGCTTTCTTCCCTCGAAGGGTTGGGTGGAGGTAGACCTATAGACACCCATATTTCACCGGACCTATAAACACCCACATTTCACCAGTTACGTTTAAGTCCCATGTAATCTAACCCAAATAAATAATAGATTTAAAAACCTTAAAAAAACACGCTTTAAAAACGCAACTAGAAAAGCAGAAAAGAATTTCAAAAAAGCGTGGGGTGCTTTTTGAGGTATTTTTATAATCAATCAATGTCAATTATTTTTTGCTTTTTTAGTTGCGTTTTTAAAGCGTGTTTTTTTAGATTTTTTATCTATTATTTATTTTCTATTTTGTAGTTCTGCTACCTTCAAAAGCATGATTTTTCAGTTTTTTTTATAATTATAGAATTGTCATCGGCCCTCGATAAGTCTAAAAAGTTTAAATGAAATCTGACCATTTGAAGTGGGTCAAAATCAAGTCCAAAGGAGTCGGTTACAAACAAACATACAAACATACAGGTGAAGCTAATAAAAAGCGTATAAAATGTAACCAAACCCAACCGGGCACAAATCGAAACACCACGCTTTTACTGAGAAATTTCTGAGAGAAAAACCGGATAACACTTTGTCCGACCTGGGAATTGAACCAAGAACATCTAGCCCAACGAGGCAGTTTAAAAAAAAATTAAAACCTTAACAGGAGTAGAACAACGGAGGTTCTAGTTATTTTTTTAATTGATAAGCTTCTACTTGGATCTCGTCCGCGTCACCCTTAACACGTTGGCGGATAGTAACGACCACAGCCGTCTAGGTAGCTAAAAGTGATACGCCTGTGAACGTCTGAGTTTATACTTGCATAAAGTCAGTACGCCATACGACGACCGATTTTCCATATTAACATAAAAAACCGATCTTCTATTGTCACTACACAATTTAAAAAAAATCATCAAAGAAAGTACCTCCACGCACTCATTCAAAAAAGAACCATTTTAACAATGCGTTATGACACTAGCCCGTAAGCAATGTATGAAAATAAATAGTGTCACAGTAGCCGCAACCAGTGAGATAGTACTGTCCACCAACGTGCTAATTATGAACACAGACAGCTACAGGAGCTTTTAAAAAATCAACATGATGGTTTCAGAAGCAAAATTCATATTGCATATATTAAGATATATGGGGCTTGTGGCTAAGTAATAGTAGCCGTACGGATCGATCGATCAGGTTAAGCTAAGCTTGCCGCGGTTGGTCCGTGGATGGGTGACCATCTTAACATACCAAGACCTCTCCGTGCCTCGGAAAGCACGTTAAGCCGTTGGTCCCGGCTGTCATTTGTAGATCTTTGGCAGTCGTTAAGGGTCGTCAGAAGCCGGAAAGTCTGACAACCAGTCTTTCCAAGGGGTATCGTATATTACCCAGTAACTGGGTTGTGGAGGTCAGATAGGCAGTCGCTCCATGTAAAATACTGGTATTCAGCTGCATCCGGTTAGACTGGAAGCCGACCCCAACGTAGTTGGGAAAAGGTTAGGCAGATGATGATATATTAAGATATAAGATTAGTATAATCAACCTATAATGTTCCCACTGCTGGGATACAGGCCTCCTTTCTTTGAGAGGGAGTCGGCTGAAATCTACCACGCGGGCCCAGTGCGGGATAGTATATATATATATTTTATAAAATCTTTGGTTCTAGGACATGTCGGTTTCCTCACGATATTTTCCTTCACCGTTTAAGAGCAGTGGTTTTGAAATAATTTACACATAGTAAAGCACTTGACTGGGTTCAATCCTAGGACCTACAACTCGTAAGTCACGGTTATCACTGGGCCACCACTGCTCCTAATAAAATTCATATTGCCATTAAAAGATTACACACTTTCTTCCTCCAAAAATTCTTTTTAATTACTTTACACTCGCAAGCGACTCAACTGGATAGAAATAACTATAAAACAGTATCCTTTGAGCCTTGTCTCATAAAGGTGTCGCTATTAACTGGGCACAGAGGGCCCGCTAATGGAGAAGGACCCTAATAAAAGAAGCGGTGTGAAACGGAACTCGAAATGTGACTTTATTCGTTGGAAATGCGATGTGATAACTGTTTTAAAAATAAAATATATGAAATTATTGTCTTGTGGTTTGGTTTATGATAAGTTTGTCTTATGTGTGTGTAGTGGTTGTGGTTTACAGGGCTTTTTGACTTTTTATCTGTTTTTGAAATTCTACGTAGGGGAGGTACATGTAGGGATAATCGTCGCAACTACTGATCTGATTCTGAAAATTCTTTCGCTTGTGGGAAGCTGCAGTATTTCTGAGTGTCATAGAATAATTCTATATGTTAAAACAATCATCTTGAAGCGGACGAAATCACGTGCCGGACCTAGGTAGTCATTTAAAAATCGCTCGACAACATATTGGAAAAAGATGGATCTTGAACTTTCAATTTCGAACTAAGTAGTACAAAGAACCAGTGGCGAAGGATCAATACGAGCCGATTCTCATCGGCTTACCTTTAATAAATCCCACCTCCCACCTATTATTTCAAAGTACAATGATGTTTTATGCGTTTCTAAGTTTTACTGAAAAAAACGCATGCGCGCAAAGAAAACCAAACCATCTTACAAAATTCTCTGGTTCCAACTCAGTATGAGTGGAAGAGCGGCTGATCCTCTGTGGAAACTAAGTTTGCATCACGCGGTGAGTGTTTTTTTTTTTGGAACGGCTTAGCCTGGCCATAATTACACCCCTCGCCACTGCAAAGAACAAATTAAAAAACGAATCCGGTAAACCATAACCACTACGCAGACATACTAAGACATACGTACTCACACATTATACCTCTTTATAAATTTAAGTAGATCTTATATGACAGTTTTACATGTCAATATTTTGTTTGTCAATATTTTAAAAACTAGATGGCGTCGGCATTTCCTAGCTGACTGTTCCCTGAGAAGAAAAACCGAAACAAACTCAGAGGTCACGGCCTCTTTTAAAGTCGAAACATTATATTATTTGAATTTTATATGAGTCTAACAATGCAGGGCAATGTCTGGAAGGGCCTTTTGAAGAAAGAGCCATTGCAGCTTTGAGCTGACCTGTCCCAACAGACGGCATTAATGTATCAGTCGCCGTGTAGCTCAACCCTATTTTAGAGCTCAACGACCCGTCACAAGACGCTACCAGATCTGCAGGACGTTTGCGTAGGCCATTTACAAATTGCTCAAGACCACCAGACGAGCTATAAAGTCATGTGTTCAATCTATCCTGCATGGTACTCACATTCACAGTTAGTTTTCTCTTTAAATGTCATCAAAAATAATGTCACATAGATCAATACTTAAATTTAAAATGTCAATAGTACCTACTCTAATAAACTTAGCTTATATTATAGTTTGTTGATTGAGGATACATTGGGGCAACTTAACTAATCCCAAGCCTTTTTGTCATCAAAGTAATCTTTAACTTTATAGAAACCTTTTTTGACAGAGTTTCTCTTTAATAAATGATTTAAATTTATTGAAGCTTAGTTCTGTAATATGGCTTGGGAGTTTATTTTAAAAATGAACGTAAAAACTTTGGCACTTAAATGAATTAGTGCAAATTTTTGGGAGCCTAGTCGTGGGCACAATAAAGTAAATCTTTATTTCTAGTATTCACGCTATGAATGTCGCTGTGTTTAGAATATAGGTTAATGTTCTTTTTAACATAAATTAGATTCTCATATACATATTGAGATGCGACTGTCATTATGTTTATTACCTTAAATTTATCCCTCAGTTAATGCCTACAACTTAGGTCATAAATTGCTCGAATGGCTCGTTTCTGCAGCACAAATATACCCTGAATGACGGCTGCATTTCCCCACAGCAAAATGCTGTACGACATTTCACTAGGGTAATAACAAAAATATACTAATCGAGCTGTGTCTACATCAGTAAAATGACGGATTTTATAGACCGCCGACCGTAGGCTGCAGAGCTTAGCCGCTTCGACAGTTTAGTTACATGTGGGCCCCACTGTAGCTTCGAGTCCAAAGTAATACCTAAGAACAAAGTGATCTGCCAGGGGTGCGGATTGTTCAAAAGAGATACCGCGGGCCCTGGCACACAGGCAACTGAAGGAACACGGGTGGGTTTTAGTCAGTAAAAGTCTGACACGCCCTCTTGCTCCACCCAGAGCTGGAGAAGTGACTTGATGATATCCGACCCAAAAAAAAAACAAAATGGTGTCCACAAGATCCAATTCCGCCCCATTTACTAATACATAGGTTTTTACATGCTTCACGTTAGGTGCCAGAAATCGAATGCATTTAGATTTTTCTCGTATAATAGTAAAATATTAACACTAAACCAATAGACTATTTTAGCAAGAGCATTATTTACATCATCAGTACCTACCTACCAACCTGTACCTCTCCATATAGGTAGTCGAATAGCCAGAATAATATAATTAAAATTTTATAAACCAATAAACGCACATAACAACTAAAAATAAAACGAATATTAAAATATATTCTGTGAAACGAACCAAATTCGAATGTCATATGAACATGCAGTTATGGTATTTTACCCATTAACACTGTAGTTACAATATTTTGAAAACATCGAGAGGACAGTGTTAACAGTTAATTGCATTTTCAACAATTGCAGCTGGACCGCTTTGTCACGTACGGGACTAATTGAAAGTTTTTAACCAGAAATAATTTTCATGTCATCATCAGTGAGTTAGTGTTTTCACATAAATTTTTGGAACAGTTTTCAATAAAGGTATGTTACATTTTCTGTGTAATTTTGCTTCTACAAATACAATGCTTAAATTTGTTTCTCCTGTATCAATATAATATAGTGAGTAGAAACAAATCTTACAAATTCTGGATACTATAATTATCTTCTAGATATTTATAAGCGAAAGGTCACTCATTCATTCACTGACTTATTAAACACTAAATCTCAAAAACTACTGGATATACGTAGATGAAAATTGGCACAGACGTTGATTATGAGTAGCAGACGTCAGTTAAGAAACGATTTTATCAAATTAGGATGAATTAATGGGTGGAAGTTTGTATGAAAAATTTCTTTCCGAGTGATGGTACCCTTTGGATAGTTTTCATCATTGACGCGGGTGGAGCCGCGGGCAGTAGCTAGTAATATTATAAATGTGAAAGTTTGTACGTTTGGATGTTTATTACTCAATCGCGCAAAAATGGTTGAACGGATTTGGTTTAAATTTGGCACATATTTTATATCCTGGATTAAACCAAAGGATAGGTACTTTCATCGCGGTAGTACGTTTCCATGGCATAATTTCGGACCTCAACGCGGGCGAAATCGCTAGCAAGAACTAATAGAAAGATAAATGTCGTGTCTTAACCCGGGATGCTACGTGCCTACCTACGTACATAATGCATACACTGAACGTAGATCTCTTTCGTCAGGGCATTAAAACAGTGAAATGTAGCGCAACGAAGATTTCTATGGAGAAGAACAGGCAAGAAACTCTAAGACCCTTTTTAAATCAAGATGTTACAAAATCCTGGGTATATTATTCTTGTTACTTCTCTAAGTGAGAACAAAAAAATCTTCCGAATAGATGTGACGACATCTACAACGCCACATGTAATCTAAGCATCAAAGACCCAACGCACGTCACCCAAATCCTGCATCGCGCAATCAGAGTTTATCACGCGAGTGCTTTATTTATTTATTACTGTTGATTCGACTTCATAATGACTTCGAGACATGTATTTTTTTTTCTTTTATCTCTTCATTAACCATCATCATTTCAGCCGAAAGACGTCCACTCCTGGACATAGGCTTCCCCCAAAAGGAGGGTTTTGCCATAATCGCCACGCTTGGCAGGCGAGTTGGCGATCGCAGTATGGTGGTAAATTGCAATGAAGAACGCTGCTGCCCATTCTCTAGTAAGTCCCTTAGTCGCCTTCTACGACACCCACGGGGAGAAATGGGATGATATTATTCTTTTACGTCCGGCATCACACGGAGCCTTATCTCTTCATTACTGAAATGTATTATTTTGTGTTAGTTAATAATTCGTAATAATAATATTCGTTTCGTTAATAGTTGGTAATTGTGTGATATGTTAATTAAATTAAATGTTCATAAACTCAACAGCAAACCAACATTGCGCTTTGCAGTGCCCTGACAGGGTTCATGAACAAAAACCGACAGTTATTTATTGTGAAATGTGTAATGTGCATGAGAGTAAATAAATAAATACACAAATTCCCGACATCAACCGTCAGGCAGTTGCCCACCAGACACAACCCCCGTCTCGTCGGAGGATCCTCCCTTTTCCATAGAGTATTCGTAAGCTTCACACCCTGTTCCTCATCTAGAGACTATACCTAAGCTAAGCCCTGAAAGTTAAGAGATGATCAGTCTCAACCGACGGAGCTCGTTCTCGAACATGACCTGATAAATTAATGCAACTTCAGTATAAAATAGAAGTTGATCAAACACGCCCGCTATTCTTGTCTGTGTACTATAAATGTCAAGATATCAGTCGTCAGTCGTGTGTCGTGTCAGTATCGCCGTGTGAAAGGTTGAACGTTGACACTCAATCACTGATACATTCATTCTATTGTTTTTGTTCTTTACTTTTGTAGTTTGATGAACTTTCAACTTGTTGAGCTGAGTACGTACAGTCTAAGTTCTTTTGCAAGGTCTCGGCATAGTCTTTTTGTTGTTTGAATATAGCTGACGAAATGTGGGCACCATTGGTGCATCTCTACCTAACACATTCGGAAAATACAAGCGTGATGATATGTGTGTTATAAATATGTATTTGAACATTTATAATTGTAATAATTATAAATGTTATAAATAGTTATAATTGTAATCATTATAACTATAATATAATTATAATTATATAATTATATTCTAATTCATTTTATAATTGTACTTAGACACCAGTATGCCTTGTCAACGTAGCCAGCCTATAATGTCCTAACTGCTGGGAAACAGTGGCTGGATAATACGATACCCCTTGGTAAGACTGGTTAACAGATTTTCGGGCTTCTGACGATCCGTAACGACTGTCAAAGATCCACGAATAACAACCGGGGCGCGCTTTCCGAAGCACGGGCGGGTCTTGGTATGTTAAAGATGTTCACCCACCTAGGAGCCAACCGCGGCAAGCGTAGCATAACCTGATCGATAGACTCGTGCGTTCATTATTATGAACCTATTTTCGAATAACTCATTTTTCTGACTCACAATTCCTAGTATATACAACGGATTCGTCTCAAGACTGTTGTTAAGAAAGTTTGTATCATTCTAGGAAGTTCTGATAACTGATTGATGATGTTTATTTTTTTTTATTTTTTTTATGTTCGGGCATAACTCCGTCATATATAGCCGGATTTGTAAAATTCTTTATTTTTTGTTCGAAAGGGGTTTGTTTCGAAATTACCCCATTTAAATTTCATAATTATAGATCTAATGACACGTTTCGGAGACAGACAACGGAACTCTTCAAAAAATGACTGCAAATCAACCGCGATTGCTGCTAGCGTATAAATATGCATTGTTTTGACCCCAAGGATGATTAAATTTCGAATTGGTGTGGGGTAGGTACTATATCTAAAAAGTGTAAACTAAAACTTTTATCAAAAAAACACTACAAAGTGAAAAATAACTTTAATTTCGAAAGGCGGTGACAAAAAATTCAAAAACATATCTAAACACACCGCCTTCCGAAATTAAAGTTATTTTTCACTTTGTAGTGTTTTTTTGGAAGTCGGTTGTTTTTTTTTATAATTTCACATGTATTCAGTGGCGACTTGGCCCAGGCTCAAACTGGCGATATTTTTTTGTCGCACACTGGAATTTCATCTCTTGGTATTGAGCCGAGAATTTAGGATCCAAAAGAGTGCATCAAGAAAACACGCTGTTTTGGATTTTCTGCTCTCGGCGCTAAACAGAGCATTGACATTCATGTGCAGGAAAAAAATCACCCGGACAAACCTGGGATATAGTCGTGGTAACAACGCAAAATAAACAATAAAATATTCTTATTAATTATAGTGGGTACTAACAACGTCATGTTAGCATTAATTTGCAGTATATGCCTTCTTAATCTATACTAATATACTATATACTAATACTAATGATCTATATCACTACATAGTATAAAACAAGTCGCTTTCTCTGTCCCTATATCCCTATGTATGCTTAAATCTTCAAAACTGCGCAACGGATTTTGATGCGGGTTTTTTTAATAGATAGAGTGATTCAAGAGGAAGGTTTATATGTATAATACACCGACCTCCACGCGGGCCAAACCGCTGGCAAAAGCCAAAGGCTAGTACTTATTATAAAGCTGAAGAGTTTGTTTGTTTGTTTGCTTGAACGCGCTAATCTCAGGAACTACTGGTTCGAATTGGAATATTATTTTAGTGTTGGATAGCCCATTTATCGAGGAAGGCTATAAGATATAACATCACGCTAAGACCCTTAGGAGCCGAGCAAAGAGAAAAAAGTCACGAATACGAAGTACTCGCACGGGCAGGCGAGGCGATCGACGGTGTGGGTCGGGGAGCAAGAAATTTGACGCGAACGAAATCGCGAGCAGAAGCTAGTTGTATGATAAAATATAACATTGTGCTAGTAATCCCCAAAGGGTTAGGCAGAGGTGTACCAACAATACACCCACATTTTGTCATTTATGTTTTAGTCCCATGTATTCATTTGTATCTTTAGCACGAAAAACGCAAGACACATCTTGTACCTCATTTTTATCGAGCCCTGAGGTAAGTTTGTCCATTACAGAGCTGGCAGAGTAATACGTGAGTTTATGTGACATAAAACAAGACACAAAAAAATAAATAAAAAATGAATCACATCTTTATCTTACTCCTATAATGGTAACGTCTGACCTTTGTCATTCATGTTATAAGCTAAGATAAAGGCTGACCAACGGACGACGTAGACAGCTTTGTCAATCTATTGTATCATCTAAGAATGATGCCCAATGTATGAGAGATTTAGGTATAGCAGCGGTACAAGAGTCTTCCGGCGCCATCTTGTTTTTAGGGTTACATACCTCAGAAAGAAAAACCAGAACCCTTACGAGTATAGGGTAACTTCGTTTTCATCTGTCTATCTCAGTCTGTTAATACCCCTTTTCTCAAGAACGCGTGGAGCTATCAAGTTGTATCTATAGTTCGACTTTTAGTTGTATTCAGTAAATTAACAGTTAAAGGGGTGCAGATTTTGACAAAAAATAGATAGAGAGGTGGTGTACGAATGAACGAAATTGAATGAACTTGAAATTATGTACTTACTTACATGCATTTTTTTTTATTTTAAGTTTAATAACTTGTCTTAAAAACATGATATGCACTACTTATTAAAAATTGTAGAATTTGTTATACATTTTGTTTTTCAGTAGTAAGGTACCTAATTTATTTAGTTTCTTTTTATTAGAAGAAATTAAAAAAAGGAAATTACTTATTAATAAATTATAAATTATTCTTATATTCCACAACTTACAAATTATTTTGTAAAGTTTTATAACGATGATAAAAATGGTTTAATTTAAAATGAAACCATTTTTATCATTCGTTCTTTACGCAAAATCGTTCACTACCCCAACACGATTAGTTTTAGTATGGTAACATTATTTTTCTTTAAACTGTCATGTTACTGAATACAATTAAAATCAGACTATACCACTGAATAATTTAGGTTTACAGTCCCTTGTCAATACATAAAAAAATACAACCAAGTAGCAATATATTTTGATACTCGCAAATAAATCAAAACCTATCGAGCCACTCACACATAGGGTACCCATTGAGCTAGAATTCTGAAATTTTACTAGAAGAGCTCGCTATGAAACCCTCAACTATGATACCATACCTACAATATTGTAAAATAAAAGTTGTTGGCTATAGAAGTACTTAATGGAAACCAAAAAAGATGGATGGACTGTGTAAAAGATGATACAAGTAGAAAAGGGTTGACTACCAAGACGACGACTAATATTGAAGTATGCTTTGGTATTGTTCCTCAGATCGTTGAGCTCCTCAAGCTCTGAGTTGAGCTGCATGATTACTGATAGATGCGTGCAATGATTGGACAGGTCCACTCAGTCTGTGTGGTTCTTTCCTCAAAAGACTTTTTCAGACACCAGTCCACATGGTCTTCACATAATCTGACCAAAAATATGTCTGGACTTTAAAAGAGACTGTGACCTCTGAGATTTTTTGGCCTTTCTCCTCAGAGTAGTTAAATAGGAAACACTGACCTCATCTAGTTTATAAATATGATTGACGTGTAAAAATATTTGTACAAACTTACAGATATAAAATTATTTATAATTTATGGTAGAAATATACATTTTGTACCGGCCCCAAATAAATAGAGATAAGGCTAAAAGAATGGAGATGATTGTTTTAAATATTGGGGCAAAAGGTAGTAAAACAAAGCGATACGACCCTAAAACTAAATTCCACGAAAATACCTCCAAAATTATGCGTGCAATATCGAAGCACAATGCTCAAATCATACTTAAACCAATGCTCATTTCTATTGATGCAGTATCCGACTATCCAAATTACACATCGAATATTCGATTAAATCGCATAACTGGTGCAAAATGCCTTTTGTATTCAATGAGCGGCTGTGTTTCGTTGTTGCTGACATTTTAAACAAGAGGGCTTTTCAGGCCTTTTGTTATTTATTTGGGAATACTGGACTATTAATAACGTATTGAGTTGAAAGGATTAATTATTGTTGGTTTAAAATAGATATGTAGCTAGCTATGCGACACGTGGTGATGATTAACAGTTCTTTTGTTTGATGCTTTGTTGTTTTTCGTTAGGTACTTATGTTCCATTTTATTTTATTAGGGACCACAAACAACAGTATAAATATAATAATCTGAACACTTAGTCAATAGGCGTAGCATTATACCTAATCTACTAACGACATTATTAAATTATTATACAAAATAACTAGCTGTTAGAGACAATAACGATTCAAATTAATGTAGTGTAATGTATAGTTACATTATTAGGGATTTCCTGAAATATTACCCTATAGACAAATCTCGCGGTTTAGAATAAAATGCTCCGCTATCCGGCTCGAAGGACCACAATAAGCATTTAGAATAAAATGCTTGTTCATTTATAAGTTAACAGTAGGTAGGTACTGTTTTTACAAAATAGTCATAATGAAATTTACAAAAGAGCAAAAGTCCATGATACAGAGAAGATTCTAATATGTAATCAATATTACCAGTAAAAAATGCTTAACATAAATGTTGCAAATGCGAATCAATTATGTTTAGATTATTTTTAAACACGGGGTTACTTCATAATTTCTAACTTTAAATCTAATTTCATAAAGTTTATAGATCTTTGGACTGCTTCGTACTAAAACAAAACGAAAATCGCTAGTATTCATTACAAATTGAGTTTGGTAATTATAATTTAAAAAAAGAGCTTAAGTATGAACCGCCATTCCAGGCATTCCAAATACCGACAAAACCTTACTATTTTTATTCCTAACCTATTGACGGCGACATAAACCTGGAACGAAAAAATATCCCGAACTTTTTCTTTCATAGCTACCAGGTTTCCCTAAGTGGGGGTCCACCTATATATTTCCGTAATCCAAGCACAAATACAGCTGCGGACCTTATTTAAGAGGCTTAAGTATTTGACGTATATTATTGTACGGTCAAGTCTTTTATATCTTCGTCTGTTTCTAATTCTTTTCTTTCTTTATCTAGTCAGTACGTTTAATATATTTTAAAGGTACGGCATGGAGCACACTATTGCATAGAAAATCTCATTTTAATTACTTCACAATAAAGATCGAAATAGCATACACCTTTGGCTCATGTACAACAGTATACAATTGACTTCACCTTTTAATGGCATTAAAAAAAAACACTATCTAATTCTGCCAGTGCCACATTCTTTATTCAATCTGTCATGTTAAAGAAGATGGCTGAATGACAATCTGCAGTACTTATTGACGTTCGTCATTATCATTTCAGCCGAAAGGCGTCCACAGCTGGACATGGCCGCACCAAGCATCGACACGGCTGCTTCTATGCCTCTCGCATCCATTCTCGAAGACGCATTGACATTACATTACAACGCGATAAAATAATGCTGAGTCGGCAAAGCAGATTTTATAGTTCTAAAATAACCCTTAAGGCAACGACTATATCGTGACCGTGCCTTTAAAAAAGAAGCGGTCAAGCTCACATAGAATGGGTTCTGTATTTTAATACCATTTAGAGGTAGGAACTTACTGAAGAGTTTAACCTGCGATTTTTATGATATACATAACCTGTGATTTATGAGGGTTAAGTAGAGGTGAGCCCTCGTAAACCTACATTCCCAAAATAGCGGTATTGAAGCTCGATTCCCCTTTGATGAGAGATGGTAAGTAATCGCAAGTTTTATGTTATTTACAAAACGGTAAAATTTGTAAAATTACGATTTTCAGTTTACTAGCTTTCGCTCGCAACTGCGGTTGCAATCCAAGATGAAAAGCAGCCTATATCCTTCTTAAGGTTACGGTCTACCTTTGTGCCAAATTTCATCCAAATCCGTTTAGCCAATTAACGTGAAAGCATAACAAACAAACATACAAAAAACCAAATCAAATTTATAATTAAGTATAGTAAAAATGTAGCGTATTAAAAACGATTCTTTTGCGTGTTACCTTTAGCATACAACCAGTGGAAACAATTGTTGGTTAACTGATTAAAAAAAATATTAAGTTTGGTTGAAAAATAAGTCTGATTCTGCTATCAACAACAACAGTCACAGCCATAATTCAAAATTCATAATTCATTTATTGGTTTGCAAACATGGGTAATATAGTGCATAGACCTGTTATTTTTTTTTAACACAAACAAAATAATAATACGGTACTAAGTACTACGAAATCTATTCAGGACTAAATTCATTGTCAACATGCATGAAAGAACTACAATCTGCATTAAAACCCAACCACACTACAATATGCTGATAAACTTTTAATCAACAAACGAAAACAAAGGCAAAAAACCTTATTACATAAACAATTATAAATCCCGGAACACAAAATACCAACACCATAAAAGGTCGTCTTACGGCACTCGAGTTGACTCGAGTGAACCTCAAAGGGTTAAGAAAAAACCCGTCAATAAGAGCAGTTAACGTAATTGCTTTAGTTTTCGTCGAAGCGTGTGCTCAACCTTATATTTATTGGGGAATATAACGGTCCTTGGTGGAAACGGGTAAGTGTATTTATTTTAATTAGTGATGTTGTTATTATGACGTTTTGCTGTGCTTTTTTCCATGGATATCGTTATAAATGGAGAGGGATTTGAGATCGAATCAGAAATGAAGAACTCCGTAGGAGAACCAAGGTAAATGACAGCTGGAAAATTTAACAAACATTAGAGGCACATTGCTCGCAGAACAGATGGTCGATGGGGCAAAAGGTTCTACAGTGGCAACCGCGTCCCGTGGCGTTGACGTTAGCGGTTTCTTCTTCCACTAAAGAATTCTACTAATCCCTTCTCAGGTTATAAGACTAATAATACTAATAACTAAAAATGTGAAGGAATTTTAAAAACTAAGACGGTCCCTAACCCACTGTTCTTTGCCTTATTAATAGTTCCAAGCACTTTACAGAAATAGCATGGAATACAAGATGGCAGCTACATCGATGCACAAACTCTAACCATGAATTCAGTCAGTAGGTACATGATTCTGAACCTAACTGATAAAAAATCAATAAAAATATTAATTATATTATCAGGCTACTAAGGGCCGTAGATCTGATGGGGCCCGCAAGGGCCAATGCCTGCCAGAGGTGCGGGTTGTTCGAAAGAGATACCGCGGCCTCTGGCACACAGGCAACTGAGGGAACACGGGTGGGTTTAGTCAGTAAAAGTCTGACACCGCTCCACCCAGAGCGGGAGGAGTTATTTGATGATTTCACCCAAAAATTAGGGCCTTAGATAAAATACACAAAATAGTCTTAAACCTTCTAAAAACTGTCTTAAAACTATACGTATTTCGCTGCGAGGTGTCGTGTAACCGTCCTCGGAAACGTCGATATACGACACCTTTCGGCCAAAAGTCCTCTTGCAAGCAGGTCTGTAGATTCTAGATTGGAACTCGTACCACGAAAGCCTTAAAGTTAGGTAATGCAGGGGTGCATAGAAATTTTTCATCGGTTATTAAAAAATAATTGCATGTCTATACATCTTAACCGCGTAGGTAATGCACCTTTCTATGAAACAGCAGATTTTTGAAGTGAAAACTTCATGGGCGCATTGGCCATTTTTTGAGATAGGAAAAACAATTTGAACTCGCGACACCGTTACTGACACCTCTGTATATAAATTAGTTTTAGTTGAGAATATTGTAATATAATTTTTGTAGTAGGTACTAGTTTATAATAATTAATAAAAAAACAATTCATTTAAAAGTATTTCCTGCACAGTAAAATATTTCCTGACGTTTCAAAAAATACACACGTAATTGTTCAAGTTTTCACTACTGTCGGCACTACCGGAGTGCCACTTTTTTTTTTTGTAACCGACGAAAAAAAATTACGTCCCGGTCTAACCATGTGCTGAATTCAGGAATTCAGTTGGCGCGCCCATACTACCCTATATATTTTTTTAAAGCACAGTCTTTTACCTATATCTTACCTTATAGTATAATTAATTACATAAGTATTCGTTTCATACGATAATGACTTCTTCAAAAGAAAACCGCGCTTTGAAGTTAGCTAGGCTGGCGGTTACTTGTGAAATCTAAGCTAACATGATAAGGTAATTAAGGAGTTTAGTCAGTGTTGCCAACCCGTACGATAATTATGGGGGCGTACGATAATTTTGCCAACGGTACGATGTACGATAGTGATTGTCTAATGTACGATAATTTTGAACTTTGAAAAAATAAAGTATCTTGAACAAAACGTAGTTGCCAGACAGAATAAAACGCAAGAAGTCAACAAAATGTCAACGTCAACTGTCAAGTATATCAACGTCAACATGTAATTGTCTCTTTTTTTCTGAGGTACCTCTTTCCCTTACGTTTCTTTCATATGAAAATAATACTTGTTTCCATCCGACCGCGACTCCGCGTTTTGTACTGTATTCTTGTGGTTTTCTCAGATAACTTTATATTTGCTGCCAGCTAGCTTTGTGTCGTGGGTACGCGTGAACAAAGATCGTAAGTGACTACTCACACTTATTCAGCTCTGTTCAGCTTTTGTCCATAGAAAACAACGATTTTGTATAGAGTCCATTCGACTTTACATACAAAATCGTTGTTTTCTATGGACAAAAGCTGAACAGAGCTGAATAAGTGTGAGTAGTCCCTTAAACGTAAATAAAGACGCTTGTGACCTGTGAGACACTTCATACACTCCGTGGTTGTGTGTACAGTTTGGCGGATTGTGCTGCTAGCGCTACTAGTGGTGAAACTTGGCATATCTCCCTCTTTAACTAGTCACTGTTATTTGTTATCAATGTTTAATAAATGTTTGAGGTTTGTTTTTGTGTTTTTTTTGTACAATAATTATCGAGTTCCCACGTCGAAAATTTTCTATACGATAATTTCGACGTGGGAACTCGATAATTTGAACTTTTGGAGTTGGCAACACTGAGTTTAGTGGTGCTTAAAGTTAAGCTTGTACCACAAACAGATTTTATATAATTAAGTATAGATATTTAATCCTATTTCTGTGGAGAACGTTGTTGTTGGTTGCACATTTTTAAAAGCCCTAATGTTCTTTCTACTTATGAGATATTATTTTTTATTTTTTTTAAACTTTGCCCCACACTAGGAATTACTCCTGTATTGTGGGTGCATTTACAAACATTTAAACTCACATACACAAACAGCCAGACCCGGAACAACTACTTGTAGGTCATACCAATATTTGTTCCGTGCGGGAATCGAACCCGCGACACGCAGCGCAGCAGTCAATCGGTTAGCCGCTGCGCCAACCGTGCCGTCGAATTATAAAATGTATTGAACTGTTATTCGTTCCGAATAAATTAAATAATAAAAAGAAGCCTATTTCGTAGCACCTTATATACCTTACTTGGTAGCATTTAATTTTAGATGCTAAGTTTTTGGGTACCATTGGCTTCGAATAACGTATACATTTCAAGAATCGGTAAAGTACCACTTCCTGTACTTGTATCCTACATTTTCGTGATTTTCGGTACCCTTAACAATAGAAGGTATGAGGCAACTCAAACTTTGCCCCACCACCTCCACTCTCTGCACTGCCACCGATGATGGCGTGGAAATCAATAAAACAAATCTGTATTAAAAAGTAAATAGTATATAGATTAAGAATGTAGATCTTGTCGATGGCACGATAATGAATTTAATAAAATACCACTTACCTTAGGTAAGTGGTATTTTTAAGTACGTATGTACCTACCTACGTAGTACGTAAGTAGTATTGTTTTTTAACTTTCAGTCATTAAAAGATTATTAAGACGTAGGTGTAAATAATATCATATGACAATTATGTACAGGATTTATTTTTCCAGCTAAAAAAACTCATTCTCTACGCATACCCGCCATGATGACTATAAAAGCACACACGGTTACGTCAAGTACACTTTATTTCACATAAAAAATGTATTTCAGGAACCAGTGAACGAAATACAAACTCAATTACAGTCCTCATCAGCAATGTTTAGGTACATGAAAAAGTAACGAGGCAATTTTGTCGTTCAAATATTTTCAGCCAGTTCTTTAGGCACGGCCATAGAATGAAAAATGTATAGAAAGGAACTTCCTTCTGCGATTGGCCATTTTTAGGTGCCCGATACCGCGGGCCCTGGTACACAGGTAACTGAGGGAACACGTGTGGGATTTAGTTCCTGCTCCACCCAGAGCGGGAGAAGTTATTTGATGATTTCCCACACAAAAAAAAAGTGAAATGAGCTGTCAATAGCGTCAAACCCTTTCATCAAAGGGAATAACATCTCACGCGCTCTAATTGTTGATTAAACTATGATCCGCCAGCGTAACAAATATGGCTTTACTGGATTATAATCAATAAAATTATCAATACCACCCATTTTTTTTCTGGGTTCCCAAATCATCACATGATCTGACCAAGATTATGTCTGGACTTTAAAAGAGACTGTGACCTCTGAGTTTGTTTCGGCCTTTCTTCTCAGAGTAGTCAGATAGGAAACGCCGACTTCATCTAGTTTAAAAAAATATGATTGACGTGTAAAAGTGTTTGTACAAACCTACTTACAGAAATAAAATCATTTATCATTTATCATCAAATAACTTCTCCCGCTCTGGGTGGAGCAGGAGGGCGTGTCAGACTTTTACTGACTAAAACCCACCCGTGTTCCCTCAGTTGCCTGTATGCCAGGGACCGCGGTATCTCTTTCGAACAACCCGCACCCCGTCAATACCACCCTCCGAGTTCATTTAATTCCATGCAATGACTTTTTCATAAAATTGTAATTCAATAGGATTAGATGAACTTATACGTGTTACAGTCGCGAATCGTATTATAATCAACGTACAACCTGATAGACCTACAAATTGCAAAAAACGTTAGAATTTTTTTATTTCGCGGGGTTCTCTAGTGCTTTATAACGCTATATAGATAAATACATCGTACCGGAGGAGTGAGGCAAATGTCGCGGGGAAAGAGAGTTTGAGTTTGAATGGCTATAGGAGTAGGGGAAGAAACGATGGATGGTGATTTGGCTAGGGAGGTGGTGCCGATATTATGACTATTAGAGAAGAAGGAAGAAAAAGACATGGTGTGCCGACCTTAAATAAAAATGCACGGAGAGGTCAATCTGAACAGATGAGACAGTTTCATTTAAATTATTTAATACCTAGCAGTAATCACTATCACACCGGGCGGCCATTTTTGGCCAGATTGGTGCCTTTCAGGCCCAGTTTCGAATGTCGGCAGATTAGATGGAAATGAATAATCTTTTCAATTACAATTTAGCACAGACGAATATCGTACACTGGAACACGCCAGCTCCGGTGCGTGGGACACACGCCCACACGTGTGTTTTCTACATAAAAATTCAATAAAAAGCGGGGCATTTGACTCCGTTTCCCGCGCCCCATTGCGTGGGATGCCCCGATGCGTTGAGGTCCACATAATTCCCTTTAGTGATTGCACAAGATTTTAAGCTGATTAAGGCTTAAAATTTCGTCAAACACTTTCTGAAGTATATCTATGCGCTCCGCGGTCGAGCACTAATATTGTTGACCACCGTTTTGGCTTGGATTGCAGCCGTAGGGACCATTTCAACGGCATCGGCGTTCATACAAATGAAATCCTAACTAACATTATAAATGCGAAAGTAAGTTTGTTTGTTACCTTTTCACGCCTAAACCACTAAACCGATCAACAAAGACATGGGGTAGCTTTCATCCCGAAAAAAAGTACTGTTTCCGAGGAAAGCAACAATAACATTATTTTGATAATAGATGGCGCCACGTGTATTTCGAATCATGATTGAATTATATTATTACAAGCAGAGTACAAACCGAATTGATTTTAAAAATTCTAATTTAACGCAAGCGAAGCCGCGAGCAAAAGCTAGTAATATATAAAATGTAGTGCAAGTGCTGACTATCACAAAGAATACGTGAATTGTGTCTTGCCCTTTACATAAATTGAATTTCTATGGTTACTTAGCATTTTTTTAAAGTTATATTAAAATTAATCAGTAGCTAATAGGCTGACTTGTAATGTGAATAAAGTACCACTGATGACGAAAACAAAAATATTGTTTTTTTCTTTTTGGTGAATTCGCTTCTGTACGATTTTATTAGTCTCTGGCCCAACACACGGTTAAATAAGTAACGAAAATATATTGGAACGATGTTAATCTTACCTAATATCCATTTTTGAACATATTTTAGCGGGGCATTCTATATTTTGTTGGTAATAAATAAAATAATATCTGCCTGTAACCGTCTCACTGATTTCATAAAGTTGTAGACGTTTATTACACAGAGAAGGAAAGAAAATTGTGATCATCACGTTTGTACACATTGTGTTGACGCTTCAGTAACAGAAAGTGACACTTAAAGCGCGCTGTTGGATTTCAACGCTCGCCAAAGTATTTTGCGATTTATTTGTATATCGTTAGTCAGTAGCTATTAGTTTCTCCTTATTAATTAAAATAACACATACACATAACTCTCATGGTACACACCGTATAAAGTTATTACTTAGCATTTTTAACAACAATGTTTAACAATTTTTCTTTCCTTATTTATGCCTTATTAGTTATTTCCTCTAAGGGTTGTGCAGAGGTGTGACTGTACACTCATATTTCGCCAGCTATGTTTAAGTCACGTGTAATAGGAAGCCAGCCTATTGCCATCAGCCGGGCACAAGTCCAGTCTTCAGGCTGCTACTGAGAAATTCCAGATAGAAAAACGCAATGACACTGCCCGACCTGGGAATCGAACCCAGGATCTCCTGCTCAGCAGTAGCGCTGGCGACCACTATACCAATGGGGCAGTAATAAAAATAAATCCTACTAATATTATAAATGTGAAAGTTTGTGAGTATGGAAGTATGGATGTATGTATGGATGTTTGTTACTCTTTCACGCAAAAACGGCTGAACGGATTTGGATGAAATTTGGTACACAGGTAGTTTGTAACCTGGAATAACACATATGATACTTTTTATCCCGGTACTACGTTCCCGTGGGATAGTTTGCGACCTCAACGCCGGCGAAGCCGCTGGTCAATAATAAATTCAAGCAAAATAGAGAAACTTCACATTTTGTGACAAAACCGCCTTTGTAGATGTGCAAGTGTGCACTAAACTCTTTATGACATTTCACCTTTTTATACCTTTTGTCTATTTTTGCCACCTATTGGTTATGATTTTGACTGACTGAAAACTACTTTTGTACGAAGAACCACCTTTTAATTTCGGTAACAAATAGTAGCTCTAGATTAACCCCGCAAGATTATGAATGGTACAACGAACAATTGCTCAAAACACTTACCCTCTTATTTATAAACATTGCTTATAGATACGAGTAAGTAGTGATTAGCGACCGTTTATCCATACATTTTTGTCGTTTAAACATCTCTTAATTTTAAGCAACGTTTATAAATAAGAGGGTTAATGCCAATTAAATAGCCCATCTGAGGCAATAAACTGTCGCAACAGAGTTGCTTCACTACAAGCAAGGCCTATCGTGTCACCCTTGCCCTCGCTCCTCAGATACGGAGCCCAGTTTATTTCACGAACATTAATCTATTAATAATGGGTCATTTTTCTTGTCCTCAAGTACAATGAACTCTTGAACGAATAATTAATTTTTGGGCGAATTGTTTGGTTTGTCAATTTAATGTGGCAACCCTGGGTTCAGTGATGTTAGACAGCAGATGAAATTAGTTGCGTTTAAATTTAATGTTGATTCCTCGACTGATTATCTATTTCAACACATGAGTATTATAAAACTTTTGCCAGCGGCTTCGCCCGCATTAGCCTATTTAAATAAAACCTTAACGTATTATTCACCTAAACCTTCCTCATGAATCACTCTGTCCATTGGCACGGCGAAAACGGCATGAAAATCCGTTCAGTACTTTTTGAGTTTATCGCGAACAGACAGACAGAAAACGGCAAGCGTCTTTGTTTTATATAATGTAGAGACTAAAGCTGCTTTTTTGGTGTCTATAAGTCTGACAAAAACTTCAAAATAATATCATATAGAAATCTCAATGTTTTGTCAAGTCGTAAAACCTGTGCGATACAGGGGCGAGTCGCTAGTAATAACAATTTAATATTAAATATTATACATCTACATGTCATCATTTGTGTTTACATGTGTGTCTGTTCAACCGCGTTGTGCTTCTAAACTACGAAACAGATTGAAAAGAATTTATTCCGGAAAGTTTATGCGTATAATAAATTGATATTAAACTCACTTAAAATAATCTCAATGTCGCTAGTACTTCCTTTAAATAATTATATGTTTTAAAATACGACACTGGTAAAAGCAACACATGCCACAGAATAGGCGATTACCTATTATCTATTCTCTGAATATCAAAAGATCCATATTGTATTTATGTCTAGAAGAACTTTAAAATATTCTTAAAATATTCTCTTAGACAGAACGGAATATTTTTAACACGCCCCGGAACACTTAAGTCTGTTTGAAGAGCAAAGAGCTCTATAAGACAAACTAGCTGTTTTAAAAAGATAAAAAGACGCTATTCGCGCTAAAAAAAACTTATCGGGTTGCCAGAAAAAATAAACAGTTCAGATTAGCATTTATACAGCCTCAAAGAAAACTTATTTTTTTGGAATATTAATGATAGATCGAATAACGAGTCGTACTGAATGCTTTTCCAAAAGGACGGGTTGAATTAAGCACTTAAAATTGTACCTGGGCCCCAATTCTGTATCGTTATAATGATTCCCCGCGGAATCTTAGCACGTTCAAACTACGTCAATATCGTTTTTTAACCGACTTCCAAAAGGAGGAGGTTCTCAATTCGTCGGAAACTTTTTTTTTTTTTTTATGTATGTTCCCCGATTACTCGAAGATGGCTGGACCGATTTGGAAAAAAAATTTTTTGTTCTAAAGGGTATACTTCCCAGGTGGTCCCATGATCATCAAGTCAGGATCTGATGATGGGATCCTGGAGAAATAGAGAGAACGCTTCAAATTTTATGGGCACACTTGAAGCAATTTGTGTAGTTTTTGGAAGAGTACTTTCTCGGAGTGGTTCCATTTCAATTTGGTGAAGATCTGATGAAGAACTTCGGAGATAGGCAACGGAACTCCTCAATAAATGATAGCAAATGGACAGGGATTGCTGAAATCTCATGTCTGTCAATTGTTTACACCAGTTAACAACATAACATCACGCCGCACACTGGTCCCAAATTAAAAAAAAGTGGACATTGATAGTAGACCGCTGATATTTTTTTTTATTGTTGATATAATGATAACAGATAAGGCAAAAAAATATTATTGTCCTACTTCAAATACTTTTCTCTATAAAAAATATTTCTTTTTTTTTTGTATGGGAGTGATTACATTTTACTCAATTTCTCAAAAACCTTAAGCGATGTCGAGATGGCATTCACATATGTTAGAAAACTAATAATTCTGAGTATTTGGCTCGAAGAAACTTATTGCTTATCTCTGCGTACTTTCGAGATAATAGTGACAGAAAATAACAATTTTTTTTAATGTTAATTGTTCGCTTTTTTTTAATCATAGCCTTACTCATATCGCAATAGGTCCGCTGGCCAGCAAAATGGAGCTTCGACGCGAGTTTGCCGGGATAACAAGATGGCCGCCTCTCATGACGTAACGTAATACGGTCACGAATCGCGCGCGTACACCTCACTCAGTGTACAACTAAATGTGGTTGCGATAAGACGTGTCCTTATTTTTTCTGTGCGCTTGAAGAAATGCTTGTTGTTTGTTTGTTTTGTTATTGTTGTATTTTGAATCTCTGGATTTTAAAATCAAATAATTTTTGTTTGTCTTTCTTTCGTCGAATTTGTTTTCGTAATTTTTTTTGTTAAAATCAAAGTCACTTTGTCTTTGATATCTTTGATTCTAATTTGTTTTCAATTTTCCTTAAAATTATAATATGTCCGCATTTGTCACCAACTTAGACTTATACGTTGTTCTTAAATCAGGAGGTGGTTTTAAAAATGTCGAATTTTTATTTAATGCCCTTATTGAACGTATTGGTGTTGAATTGTCTTCCGAAGATTTGAGTAATATTAAATTATTTTGTCGTAATTTTTCAAGTAATATCTCAAAAAGATGGTCTGCTTCCAGTAGAGCTCAAAAGACCTTTCTTAACAAAAATTCAGACTGGTTACAATCCCAAATAGTTTGGCCAAAATGTCAAAATATCGATTTAAGCAGCATTTTTAAAGTTGCCGAGGAAGTAATTCCAAATTTCGAAACGCAAGTGGATACTCATCAATTAAGTTATGGTACAAGTAAAAAACCATTTGTTGATATATCTGATAAACAGAAGAAAAGGCGTTCTCTAACACTTCTAGATCACACAGAGGAGGAATTAGTTTATGCTTTATGTGCCAAATTAAAAGAGTCTAAAAAAACAAAATTAGCAGCTATATTAAACGAACTCAGCCAAAACAAGGAAAAATGTGAGATGGTACATGATGTACTATTCGCTAAAAAGACTGACAAACCGTGTTTACCAGATGATAAAACGTTAGCGCTTTACACCTCAACAAATTTGTCAAAATGGCAATATCGAAATTTAAGAACTATTCTTGCTTCAGAGAAAATGTATGGTCTTCCATCCTATCAAAAGCTCCTGGAAGCTAAAAAAACTTGTTATTCTCCAGAGTCAGACATAACTGTAACTGAATCTGATGCTAAGATAAGACTTCAATCGCTTCTAGATTTGACAACTAATAGGATATTAAAAACAATTCAGCACAACTCTGCCGACAAAAAATCGCTAAAACTAATAAGCAAATGGGGTTTTGACGGGTCATCTTCTCAAAGTAATTATAAACAAAAGTCACACTCCGACACTAAAATTGACGATTCTTCAGTTTTCATGATTAGTTTGGTTCCGCTTCGTTTGGAAGAAGAGAGTGGTACTATCTTGTGGCAAAATCCTGCTCCCTCTTCAACAAACTATTGTCGTCCAATTGGCTTTATATTTGCAAAAGAAACAAATGAATTGATAAAGAAGGAAAGTGCATCCTTAGAGGAAGAAATTCGTAATCTTGTTCCCACAATTGTAGATAATTTTGATATTAAACATGATTTGTACATGACTATGATTGATGGGAAAATTTCTACTGTGATTTCCAATACTTCTTCTGCAGCTGTTTGTAATATTTGCAATACCCCACCTAGCAAAATGAATGACTTGGACTTTGTATCCAAAAGACTCATCAGAGAAGATATGTATAAATATGGTCTGTCTTCGCTTCATATGTGGATAAGATGTATGGAATGTATTTTACACATTTCGTACAACTTAGACTTCAAAAAGTGGGCTGCACGAAAAGAAGATAAATTGTTAAAAGAAATTAAAAAGAATTTGACACAAGAAGAATTCCGGGAAAGAACTGGTTTGTTAATTGACATAGTAAAACAGGGATTTGGTACAACCAATGACGGTAACACGGCAAGAAGGTTTTTTGAAAATTATGAAGTATCTACTGAAATAACGGGTATCCACCCTGATTTAATCAAGAGATTTGCAGTCATTTTACAAACAATTTCATCTGGTCAACTTATTAATACCAACTTGTTTAGGGAATATTGTAAAGAAACAGCAATGCTATATGTAAACTTATATCCATGGTATTACATGCCTTCAAGTGTCCATAAATTGTTGATACACGGTGCTGATATTTGTGAAAATTTCTCCTTTATTCCGATAGGCATGCTTTCCGAAGAAGCTTCCGAAGCGAGGAATAAAGATTTCCGGAATGTTAGAATGGCACATACAAGAAAAATCGGTAGAGTTCAGACTAATTTAGACATTATACACAGCTTTCTAATTAGCTCAGATCCTTACATCAGCCATATCAAACCAAAGTTTGCTCGTTTACATAAACAGTTGTTTCCAGAGGCTAGTGCTTTGATCTTGAACAATGAATTGCTTTCGTTGGAAAACGAGGAAATAGAGATTTCTCAAGAGAATATAGACCCAAATATTAATCTTTCACCATAATATTTTTTCAGAATCGTTTGTGAACATATTCAACTTTATGTTTGCAGCTTAACATGTCTTCATTTTGATTGTTTTTTAGAACTGATGAAAGTACTCCTTCAGAAAGGTCATAGCTTTTCAGTCATTAGTGAGCCCCCATAACCTCTTTTACAGAGAAGTCTCTTTTTACTTATTTGACATTACGCATACATTATAATTATGTGCTAAAGTAAGGCTATGATTAAAAAAAAGCAAAAAATTAACATTAAAAAAAAATGTTATTTTCTGTCACTATTATCTCGAAAGTACGCAGAGATAAGCAATAAGTTTCTTCGAGCCAAATACTCAGAATTATTAGTTTTCTAACATATGTGATTGCCATCTCGACATCGCTTAAAGTTTTTGAGAAATTGAGTAAAATGTAATCGCTCCCATACAAAAAAAAAAGGAATATTTTTTTTACAGAAAAGTATTTGAAGTAGGACAATAATATTTTTTTGCCTTATCTGTTATCATTGTATCAACAATAAAAAAAAATATCAGCGGTCTACTATCAATGTCCACTTTTTTTAATTTGGGACCAGTGTGCGCCGGTACGCTGTGAAGGGACAGCACATGTGAACCACTAAAAAGTGAAAAATAACTTTAATTTCGGAAGTCGGTGACTTTGGATATGTATTTTAATTTTTTGTCACCGCCTTCCGAAATTAAAGTTATTTTTCACTTTTTAGTGTTTTTTTGGAAGTCGGTTGTTTATTTTTTTTGAAAAAAGATTTTTATTTTTCACTTTTTTTAGAAACTAATGTAACGGTAAGGAATCGAAATGTCATATTCTGTATGTTTCAAGACAATTTGTCGATACTATTAATACGATATTAACAGAATTCGTGTGTGATTGACGTGGGTACGAGTAAGGAATCGTTAAGTAATCATAGTGAATTCAGGCCCAGTATGGTTAGCTATGAATTACTTAACAAAAAAAGGGAAGGAATCAGCGAAATAAAAAAAACTTGATTACGCTGGAATACCAGAATGTGTCTTCCATGCGCCATTGCATGCTGTCTGAAGGTCAATGGTGTCGAGCCACCAATTCTTCTACAATGAGAAAGGGAAAATTTGAACTCTGTACTGTATATCATTACGGTACTTTGACTGAATGAGGTCGCGTCCTTCCGGAGGCTCAAAGTCCTGAGTCAAAGGTCCGGCCCAGTCCCAAGCCTGGCAGGACTGCGGGCGATCTATAATTAAAATTGTAATTGTGGATTTATAAAGCCTATTTTTTGAGTGAATAAAAATCTATTCAATGTCTCTTTGGTTCACATTGCTTTTAACTTAATGTGAAGAATATACTAACGAAGTAGTATTGATTTACTTCTGTTAAAATTATAGGTACTATAAAACAAAAATAAATCCTAAGTTAGAGAGCCAATACAAGCCTTGGGCCTGTGGCTAAGTAATAATAACCGCATAGGTCGATCGATTAGGATAAGCTATGCTTGCCGCGGTTGGTCCACGGATGGGTGAACATCTTTACGTAGCAAGACTTCTCCGTGCCTCGGGAAACACGTTACGCCGTCGGTCCCGGATATCATTTGTGGATATTTGACAGTCGTTACGGGTCGCCAAAAGCCCGAAAACCAGACAAACAGTCTTAACAACGGGTATCGTATTACCCAGTAACTAGGTTGTGGAGGTCAGATAGGCATTCGCTCTATGTAAAATACTGGTATTCAGCTGCATCCGGATAGACTGGTAGCCGACCCCAACATAGTTGGAAAAAGGCTAGGCAGATGATGATGATGAGAGAGCCAATACACAAACAGTACCAGTAAGTAGGTACTGTTTGTGTATTGGCTCTTTTCTTGCGCAGGACAAGTGAAAGAACAGTGTACATAATAGAATAATGTATGTAAAATTATACATAGACACTCATACGACAGTACAAAAATGAATAGTTTACCATAGTTTAATAATTCGTATAGTTGTGTAATTGAGTACTAGGGGTAAGTAGTACTTTAAGTGTTTATGTTATTTTTTTTTTAATATATTTTTCTTAGATAGTTCTTAATACGAGCGTTTGGCAGCGATTATACAGGCACAGCAACATTGGTTTCGCACTTTGTTTTTGTTTTTATTTTGTTTGTTGTTTGTCATTTTTGTACATCGGAATTCTTACTTTTCCTTATTGTCTCAAAACCTTAGTTATTATTATTATCTTTATTTCACTAATTGCCGTAAATTTTCTAACTTGCAAGACAGCCGTAATACTTTTATATATAAATTATGATTTTCTATTGTTTTTACCGTAATGTCAGCGCCTGCGTCTCATTACTTGTCACAGTGATGCCATAGTGTCACAGACGATAAAGGCACAGACAAGTAATAGATGTTACGTGGGGTGCAGACACGCGGATTACTTTAATTACTATTTATGTACATTATTTTATACATGTTATCTATTTTTTAATTTATTTTTTATTTCTGTATCTGTCCGTGACATTCACAGTGGGCCCCATCAGAATACCAGCGCTGCGACAATTTTTTTTTTAATGTCGCAGCATCATGCTGAGATAGGGGCCTTTTGGCCTCGTACGGGACTTTGTTTTTTATTTTTTATTTTTGTTTTTCTCTAATTTTAATTTATATTTTATTAAGTATTGAAGCAAACTAAAAGTGGCAAAAAAAAATTATTAAAAATACTATAACCCAATGGAAATGATAAAGGACCGAGTCTTACTTCTTATCATCATTATTAATCTTATTAGACCTAAGTCCTAAACTAAGTCTACAGTAATCTAGACCCTCTCATGTTAATCCCTAATAAACTTAAGCAGCTCCTTGATATCACGAGGCGTTTACGATGGTTTTAGAGTTTAGAGATCATAACACTAACTAGTTTACACTCTAGACTCTAAAATGATAATATTATGCGAAGTGTTTAATTTACACTTAAATGCTCTAAATGCAAAGTTTTATTATTATGATGTCTGCTAAAATTCATCTTAAAACTAAGGTTTTAGAATTTTAGACTGTGCACGTCAGAACTTAGTACAACAAAATATTTTAGTTTAACAAAGAAGGCTTGTTCAAGCTAGGGTAATTTAGGAACAGTCACGTGTGATCTTTCTATGTAAATAATTGATAGACCATGGCACCACAACAGCCAAATACTATGACATCAGAAATCAGAACAGCCAAATGTGAAAGTTCTCCACTCATGGTTTCATTACAATTTCTTCACACAGTTTTTTTAAAGCTGCATACCGGCTACCAAGTTTATTCGCCAGTTTTAAAAACGTGACTAATAAAATTATTTGCTTTACAACACTCGTAAAGCCTAAATAACCTAAGCTACGCTAACCAATCTAAATAATTGAATTGATAGTTTTTTAAATTGATTACGGCTTTTAAAACTGTGGATTAAAAGAAAATACCAAAGACGCCGAGTTCCGAAATTAAAATTATTTTTCAGTTTGTAGTGATATTTTGGGAGTTGTTTGTTTTTTTTTTTGTAAAAAACGTTTATTTACATCATGCATCTCTTAGGAAGACGACAAATACTGTTTTAAATTAGTGTCAAATTAAACTTTGGGCTATTTGACTGTGGAAACGATACCAACGTAGATAACCATTAGATACTTAGATATTGTCCTTTCCATTTATGATTTGATGTTAACGGTCAAATGAAAATAAATTCCAAAATATTCGAAGAGATAAAATTATTTTTAAATATTGCCTAGTAGTTTCTGAGTTTGTTGTTATTAAATTTCTTCACCTCTATTTGAACTCTCAATATCGTGGTGTAGGAGTACCTAAATTAAAAACATTATACAAATTGTTAAAAATATAGAATACTATAAATCGTTTTTGGTGAATTTAACTTAGATCCACAAAGTGAAAAAACCGGCCAAGTGTGAGTCGGACTCGCACATGAAGGGTTCCTTACCACTGTACAATATTTAACATTACGTAAAAAACACGTTTCTAGTTAGGGGAGCCCCCTATATTGTAATTAATTTATATTATTTGGTATTATAGCGGCAACAGAAATACACATTCTGTAAAAAATCAATTGTCTACCTATTACGGATCATGAGATACAGCCCGCTGACAGATAGACGCGACGGACGGAAGGACAGCGGAGGCTTAGTAATAGGTTCCCGTTAGTTACACTTCGGGTACGGAACCCTAAAATCTAAAGATGGTCCCTTCACTTGACGTAACACCTTTCATCGTCAAGTGCTCATAAAATAAACATAAACAAACAATCCACCCCGAACATGCAATGACAAACAAAACCATGAGATACATTGTAACAATACCAACTAATTCATGCCAACAACATGAAAAGCATTAGATAACCAAACAATTATTTAGAAAGGGCGACAACAACGGCCCACAACGGGCCTCAACTTAGAATGAGAACTGTCTAGTCATTCCTAAAGAAAGGCCGCAGAATGGGCATAGAAAGGGCTGTAAAAACCCCACGTTGACACCTTTTGTTCATCTGTTTGTCTATTGTTCTGAAGAACTGGCCGCATTGTGCTTGCTTTTTAGAAAAATGGACCTCCTTCTTGTTTTGAATTCGGTATTTGAATATTTGGAATTAGAAATGAGACAATAATTGTTAAATAAACAGGTTGTTCAATATCTCTAGAGACAATCCTATCATTTGATTTTATGTAAATTTTAATAAATAAGAATTTTTGTATAAAATGTTGACTGACAAGAATGACGTGAACAACATTTGTCATTAAAATTTCCATACATCTTAAATTATTAGCCTGCGCATCCACCAGCGGCACAGGAAACAATTCATGAAAGTGTTTTATCTACAGAAAATTGATAATACAAACGTTCAAAATTAAATTATAGTAAACCGAAAGCTCAAACTAAAATATTATTTACCAAAAATAACGATACGAATTTAATTTATAATAGAACTACCTCAATCATGAACCAATTTATCGCGGCAAAGAAAAGGGTTTCTAATTATAAACATTGACCAAATATATTGTTTTACATCGAGGTAAACAGCGGATAGTAATTGAAAGAAACCAATTGGCAGAAATACAAAATAAGAAAAAGCTGATAAGTATCGGAACCTATCGAATATGTAATAGAATTCAACACAGTACTTAATATTTCCATATCATAATAGTTAGGTTTGTTTAGTGATTGCTGCTAGTGTAATCAAAACATCTGTTCGTATTTTGCGTCGGTAGGTACCGTTACACAAAGCTTTAAATCTAATTGATTGGTTTCACCCTTACTTAGTTACTTCACTAATTTAGGTACGTATATACTGCCGGAAAACGCATTCTTTCCGTGGTTATGTGAGTAAGTATATCATTCAAGCTCAGCGCACATTACAGCCTCATCGGACCGCAGCGCATTGCGTTTCATACAAAAAAGTGCAGTGCGGCCCGCGCCTGTAGTGTGCGATGGTTCATACAATATGTACATCAGTGATGCAGGACGACTTTTGCAACACGGTGTGGACGCCCCAAATCAGAGTGTCTACTCTCTAAGTCCGCCAACGAAGATATGGGCCCGTCCGAGAGTAGTTGATTCGTCAAAACAAGTGTAAATTTCAATTTTTCGAACTGGCGACTACATACGTAGGAACAATTGTCAAATCGTGTTGTCATTCATTCTTAGTTCGAAAACCGAACTAATCTTATGTCACTAGGTAATACGGAGTAAGAAACGCCCGTTAGTTCGGCCGAAACTTCGGATTACGTGCTTACGGCGTAGACTACCTGCGTCGGCCTTTCAACAACATTCTGCTACTGCGTAGTACCTATGTACTTAGTATCGAATTGTTGGCAGTGTCGTTCCTAAATAATTATGCAAGTAGACACATAAATCCTTTGATTAGACATTGCGAAATATCAACTAAGTTTATAAGCTAATATCGGTATTCCAAAATTTTAATCTTGAAAGTTGACGTCGAACCGAAGGTCAAAAAAGTAAAATTCAAATTATAGGAAATCCATTTATGACATTTTCAGAATAGATTTATAATAGAATACAGACTGAAATTTCTAAATATATTTACTTGAAGTAAAATCAATTTCTAAAGTTTGTCGACATAAAAGCTTGTCAAACGTCTGGCCTCCGTTTTGCTTTTACTAACAAGCGTTTAGCCTTTGAACGACAAGTTCTAGGCAGACCCAGCGTGCTGAATGAAAGAACTGAATAATGAAGCAGCCTGTATATACCATTTATAGTTATTACATTTTAAAATTGGAACGTTTGGAAGCCGGTGTGAGTTTATTTTTAATTTAATGACAGAAATGAAACATTTTTTTTCACACTATGGTATTTAGGTACGCATATAAAGGCCGGTTAGGGTTATAGATATTTTTATCGATTTGGTCGCCACCCTATAATAGAGTAGTGAACTAAAAATGAAGAAGATCAACATGTATGTTTACAGAATAATATCTAGTTTTCATTCAGTTTAATTCATCATTAAGTAAAGTAGGTAAGCAACATGAAAACATCAATCTGATTACAATAAAAACCGAATCATTTATATGTTTATCTCTGAGGCATAAGTAGGTACCTACTACTTAAATGAAAAGGGTCACAGTTTTAATAAACAAATAATGTTATTAACCAAATAATGAAATTGTTCGTTACACAACGACATACCAATAAGAACATACCACCGACTTACGAGTTTGTAGGTCGTAGGTTCGAACTGAGCAAGACGCTTAAAACGGTGAAGGAAAATATCGTGAGGAAACTGACACTTCATAGAACCAAAAATTCGAAGACATGTGACATCTACCAATCCACGTGGTCGATTACAGACCATTTTCTTTGGAACATGATGCTATAAAATGTACAGCATCATGACATGTTTTTAATTTGTATGTGATTGACGTACAAACTATCATCATCTGCCCAGTCTTTACCCAACCATGTTGGGGTCGGCTTCCAGTCTCACCGGATGCAGCTGAACCAGTATTTTACTTGGAGCGACGGCCTATCTGACCTCCACAACCCAGTTACTGGGTAATACGATACCCCTTGGTGAGACTGGTTGTCAGATTTTCGGGCTTCTGACGATCCGTAACGACTGTCAAAGATCCACGAATGACAGCCAGGACCAATGGCTTAACGTGCTTGCCGGGTGGTCAGATGCAGAAGCTATATGTAAAATACTTTTATTCAACTGCATCCGGTGTGTCTGTGTTCCGCGTGGTGCCGGACGTAAAAGAATAGTACCATCCCATTTCATCCCGTGGGTGTCGTAGAAGGCGACTAAGGGACTTACTAGTGAATGGGCAGCAGCGTTCTCTATGGATTTTACAACCATACTGCGATCGCTAACCCGCCTGCCAAGCGTGGCAATTATGGCAAAACCCTCCTTTTGGTGGAGGCCTATGTCCAGCAGTGCATGTCTTTCGACTGAAGCGATGATGATGATGACGGTGTGTCTGGAAGATAACCCCAGTGTAGTTGGGAAACTGCTAGACAGATGACAATGTTTAACGCGAATCTAGTCCATTTTTTTTTCATACAAACTTCGGGAGTGTATTACTCCACTGTTCGACAATGTACATCAAAAACTAAACATAGTATGGTTTTGTCTCATTATTAATATTGTCTGTACGGAAACAGAATACTAATGTAAAAAGCCAATAAAAAGTTAAGAGCCAACAAAGATTCCTTTTTCTTGCTAATTTAACTTAACTTTGGGCGTGTTTAAGTAAAGTAAGAAGTGTAAAATCTCCAAAACCAAGTCGGTACCGACAAAGCTTAAATATCTAAAAGTTCAATAAACTTTATTGTTTATTGATTTATGCAGTGGTTTTTTAGTAAAACCCGATCTTCCAAAGGACTTTTCTTAACGCGCCTGTTTTACTATAACTGATCCTGCATCTCACTCAATAATGTTGTGCGTGTAGACTAGCTTCTAACTGCTGATCACTGATACTACCTCTGTCGGACACGAAACCTGGTGAGACAGCGTGCCTATTAGCCAGGCCCACCAGTGAGTTCGAGCCCGCGACTAGATTCCCGTTAAGTTGAAATAAATATATTGCGTTTTTCTGTAACTGTTGGTTCATGCCCATGTCATTCAACTGCGTCGAAGATAATTAAAACAACCATGAGCTGATTAATTAAGGATAAAATTATGATCCAGGGAAAGATACAAATACTTAATTAAAACAGAGGTTTTTTTAATTAACTACCGCAATAATTGTTTGTATTTTTGTACGTTTACCTGCAATCAGCAATCCCGTAACCAATCTAAGTGACCTGGCCAAGATTATGTCTGGACTCTAAAAGAGACTGTGACCTCTGAGATTTTTTCGGCCTTTCTTCTCAGAGTAGTCAGATAGGAAACGCCGACCTCATCTAGTTTTTAAAACACGATTAACGTGTAAAACTGCTTGTACAAACCTACTTACAGAAATGAAGGACCTATTCAAGCGATTCTAAAAAAAAATATGAAAATTAATAAAAGTATAAAATGATTAAAACTACCTTGAAGATACAAAACTTGAGAAAACTCGTTATAATTATATTGAGCTTCGAAAAACCAAGTCCGAGACATTGTTTTATTTGAGAAGAGAGACATTTAATGTCATTAATTAATTACTTAGTTGGTCTTGAATAATTTATTGCTCCGTTTCTTTAATTTTTATTTTAAAACATCTGTTATTTCACTTTCAATCTTAATGTTTTAATTGGTTTAAGTTCTTATAAATATAATTGGCTAAGCAAGCTGTTTTAAAAATAATTAAACTTTTAAATACAATTTTAAAGCTTTTATTATTCTAGGTACTTATTCGGTTCCGTCAACTATGGCATCTTTACTTTTCATGAGCTACTTTACCAATGAGAACTGAATTAAAATATCTCTCGATTACCAAAAATTTGTTACAATTCGTCGATTACTTCTGTATCGCTTCGGTATTAAATAGCGGCAACAGATTTTTAGTTAACGAGAGAAATTTAAGTACAGTTCTAATTGGTAAAGTTGCTCATGGAAAGTAAAGATGCCACAGTTGACTTGTACATCAATCGTTAGTGTTAAGTACTCAAAAAAGAGTTAAGTATAAACAGATCACAAACACGTTTGTTAAAAAACTGAAGTCTTGTATAACGTACTCCCTTTCTTCTTATACCCCGTTCTTGTATTATTATCCCAAAATTATTTGTAATTGCAGAGTCAACAAAAACTTTCATATACGATTTTTTTGGTCAGTATTCAAATCTAAACGCAAAAAACAGCCTTAATTTCCCTTAAACAAACTTAAAAAAAAAACTTCAAATTCAATAGAATTAAAAAGAAAGCATGGCTGCTACCATGGCCCAAAAACTAATTTAAAAATGGAAACTCTTGAAAAATACCGCCAGAAAAAATCACCTTAATTCTTAATTCAAAAATGTTAACAGAATAATAAAGGTCAACTTACATGCTCGATCACACAATAACAGTCACACAACCGCGTCGCGCGTAGCTTCCGACCCAACCGACACGTCCTCCCGACTCGACACACGGGGGAGGTATGAGATACTGCTACTCTGCCGGTTCTGCCGAATTTCCGTCTGTTTGCTGCCTCTTCACACGGCATGGGAGGATCGCACCGTAGATCGCCATACAATGATACCCACCGTGTGGTACTGAAAATGCACGATTACGTATTTTATAATTCAAGTGGAAATGAAAATTTGTCCTTTTTATTTATGAGGCCTCTCATTTGGATGATTTTGAGGTTTTTGTAAGATTATGTTAGGTCATTAATAATAATAGTCAATTTTATGAAAAGCTATTTTATTATCTGTATATTTATACGTGAAGCAAAAACTTTTTGCCCCTGTTCACGAAAATTGCGCGGACGGAGGGGCATGAAATTTGGCACAGTTAAAGTTTAAATGGAGGAGGAGTGCAGAAAGCTAATATTTTTATTACGGTTCATTAAAATTTCAATGAATTATGGTTGAATTTCGACTACAGAGCGAAATTATATGTATTACAACTATCAGACACCTGCAAAAGCCTTCACATAGAATAACTTACTGTTAACTGCGTGTTAATAAATTCGGATTATAACACAGAACATGAATAAAAACTTAAACATAAAGACACACCTCACTGTCAAAACGCGCGTTACACATCTAATCTGTAGACACCTCAACATGTTATAAGAGTGGTTGGCGTGGGGTGAACGACTCCTGATAAGATTGTGGTTGCCGGATGAGCAGCATTTGACAACGGGATTGATCACCCTAATTACTTCTGTTGTATTACGCCGCGGATGCTGGAAATATTAATACTAATTACATATTTTGTAGGTGGAAGATACTTCATCTTGTGAGCTTTCGGTGAAAATTAACACGAAAGAGCGTGGTTTTTTTTTTCAGTACATTGTTATTTTGTTATAATCTGTCCTTTTTATGACCTTCATTTTTAGAGTTATCAAGTGTGAAAAAATATTTTTAATTGCTTATGTTTGAAATTTACTAAGAATAATCTAATACCTTTAAACGAGCAATTCTTGTATACTATATAATAATCTGAATCTCGGAAATGGCTCCAACGATTTTCATGAAATTTAGTACGCAGGGGGTTTCGGGGGCGATAAATCGGTCTAGATAGGTTTCATGTTTAGAAAACGTCAAACCAAATAACATTGAATAATTTTACCATAGGATCACAAAATGAATAAATTAATTGAATTGGCTTATTATGAATAAATGAATTAGTCGATTCGCACGAATTTATTCGCCAAAACATATCTGTAGACGATTCGCACGAAGTTAATTTATCTGTGGGCAAATCGACAACTCCCGAAATAGGTATTAGGAAATTGGCACGTTTTGAATTTTATGCAATATAATTACGAAAAATCTAACTAGATCATCATCATCATCATTTCAGCCGAAAAACGTCAATGGACATAGGCCTCCCCCAAGCTCCGCCACTTCGACCGATTCTGTGCTTCCCGCATCGAGCGGACTATAGATAACTAGATAATAGGAGGAAATCGAAGTTATGTTATTACTTTATTATGACAAATACTTACAAAATAAGAGCAATATAAGGTAATCCCTCATAAGTACCATAATAATTATGAAACAGGCTCCTAGTCTATAGCTTCCTTATTCTGCATCCTACTACATTCTATGGTCAGAACGCTACAAGAATGTCCTACAATCCGCTGACTGCTACCTTCTTACATTCCGAAACATTCTGCTTATTTCGCAAAAGCTCTGAGAGAACTTACCTTTATAGCCTCGGCTTTCGGCCAAAATTGAACGCGACAAACTGCGATGTGTTGGACGAAACTATGAAAAGGAATGAGAAATGAAGTAAGGTACTACTTTGGTAATACATGATACTTATTTACACGAGAATTTAAGGAAAACACTGTATTCAAACGTTATATTTAATTGCCTGACTTTGAATTACCCAAACGCCTCAATATCTTGACAACGAAAGAAAGATTTGCTGATTTGTATAAAGGCAGGCATACACCTTATTAGTCGTTTCAAATAGGGAATGAGTGACGAAAAATCTAGGTACTGTAGAGATTACTTATAACCTTTTTGGTAACTGAATGTAACCTTTATGCACACGTAGAAACGTAGATATCTGAATTACGACGCAAATTATCCTACTTTCTACTAATAATATAAATGTGAACGTTTCTATATTTGCTACTCAATCATGCCGAAATGGCGGAACATAGGATACTTATTATCTCGGTGGTACGTACACACGGCTAGACATCAAGCTATACATTTCCAGTTTACGCTGATCTCGCTCTGTACGGAAATCCTATACAATGCGAGAATGGCTCATACTGGATATGTATAGCTTGATGTATAGCCGTGTGTACGTTACCGTGGGATAATTTCCGACCTCCAGACTCAATTAATTTATTTAAAAAAATAATTAGAGAAAAAAAAAACAGTTGGCGTCAGATGGGCTGACAAACCAAGATGATAAGATGAAAAATATTACACGTTGAGACTTATTCTACGTGTAATATTTTTAAAATAATTATTGAACATATAATACGGCAAACTGTTCTTTTAATTGAATAATCCCGGCACCGATGCTTTCGAAAAGCATCACTACCTACACACGGCTACACATCAAGCTATACATTTTCAGTTTACGCTGATCTCGCTCTGTATGGAAATCCTATACAATGCGAGATCAGCTTATACTGGACATACATAGCTTGATGTGTAGCCGTGAGTACATAATATAACATACCGAAACTTAAAACAAAATAAAAGTCATCTGCCTGGCCTTACACACAAAACAAACTTTATCAAAATACCACAAAATTAACAGGTAATGTTTCAAACTAATACAAAACCTATAACTAAAATAAATAACCCCATCTATTAAACAATAGCGTGCTTCAAAGACGTACATAAAAGCAAAAAACAAAAGGATTTGCTCTAGTTGTACACAATAAACCTTCACAATACTTACATTGTCTGTGTTAATGGCGACGAGCACTAGGAACAGCTGATAGACTTTTTGTTCGGGATTTAATTCGATTAAATGTTTGCTGTTGTGGTTACAGCTAACATCGAAGGAACGGAAGAAGAACGGAGAATGAGTTCTTATCGTCCGTCAGTCTCAAAGGAATACGCGAATTTGATCTTTATTTGGTACTAGAATTGTCGCACTGACAAGTGTCAGGAACGCGTTCTTTCGGCGGCTGGACTTGTCCATACAATTAGGAGAACTAATATTGAATTCAGTAAAATCAAAATATAGAATATGTGCCTACATGTTTTGCGTATCGACGTAATCGCGAGGGAACAACAAGACTAAAACAATTTTAGTTTGAGTGTAGTTTATTCCTGCTAGTTTACAGTCTAGGTCTCATTGCCATTAAAATAATATTTTTCCGTACATAACAGATTATTTTCTAGGAGATACTTAACACAACGTAAAATTTTACATCACCACAAAATATTATAAGCAAACGTACATAATTTTGGTAAATTAGCTTTTTAATTTTCCGTTGGCATGTTATGAGACAGCTTCCACACACTGCACAACATTTCACAGTTCATTAGGTTTTCATCTCAATAACTTCATTTTAAAATAATTTTACTAATTACGTGAAAAGTCTCAATGGATACCTACAGAAAAACAAATAACAATTGCCACGCAACATTGAAGTTATTTTTATTAAACTGCGATAGGTATTGTTATGTACACAGCCTAGTTATTTTATAAAAAATTGCAAAATTGAATAAATAATTTTCTCAAAAATTTCAACGAAGTCAATCAAATTTTGAAAAATTATACCTTGCAATCCAGCCTTTTTGATTTATAATGACATACCGCTGGCGGCTGGTCATCCTGTCAGGGGTGCGGGTTGTTCGAGAGACATACCGTGGCCCTTGGCACACAGGCAAATGAAGGAACACGGGGGGTTTTAGTCAGTAAAAGTCTTACACGCCCTCCTGCTCCACCCAGTTTTTTGATGAGAAGTTATTTGATGATTTCCCATCCTCAAAAAAAATGACGTTGGTCATTATCGTCAAAAAATTATGTAAAGACTTCCATTAGCTATTTATGTCTTTCGTCTTTGGCAAATGGCTTTCTTTGAAAAGTTTGTAATTTTTGTAAGTAATTAAACCTCACTGCTTTTTTAATCAGTAGAGGTTTCGCATAGCATTCCAACTCATAATTAATGAGTAAAAAGTTAGCAGTGCAACTATTTCGCGGTCAAGTTTACCCTCCTCCCCCCTCTACTGAACGAGCCACTTTGATTTACACCACAGTTAGTTCACTCACTCGTCCAGCTATATTACATAATTAAAGTACGCAATAGTGTACGCTATTTTTATTTTGGATAGGTATGTAATTCCTAGTTGAGAATACACATAGTAATAAAAATGCCACGTTCCACATTTATGATGAAATAAAATATTCGCCTATATTTTTCAAACAAAGAAAATTTAAAACTACAGTTTCAAATAAAATTGTTAGGTACCTACTTACTTCTGCCTTTGCTTCGCATACAAAGAAATACTTATTGATATCTCTAAGGTATAATCATGGCTTCTAGTTACATGTTTATTTAATTAAGTTTTGTCCGTAAACATCAAAGCGGATTTAAGAAAAGGAGATACAGATTTTCACTACAAAAATATGAAATGCCTAAGTTCTACGTAAGGAGGTCAGCTTCATTACGGAGGTTTTATCATACATTTTACAAAGACTGGCTGTTTTTGCTAAAAAAAAATTTACAAAATAAAAAATAAATTAAAAAAAAACACTAATGGCTTTCAAAGTTTTTTTCAACCGATAATGGCCAGTAACGTCATGTTGATGTTGAATGATAAACTTTTAAAAGAAGGCTGCATTGTGAGGATTTATTTAAAAAAAATTATTACCTCCACAAAATTATTAAATCTATTTCGAAACAATATAAAAAATACTTATTCGAATCGAAACTACACTAAAAAGGCACAATCGAGGAAATAAAAAAAGTGTTAAAAAACCTAACTAGGCTGTATGTCTCAACAACAAAGACAACCAAATCAGTCCCAGAAAAAAGTGGGTAATTGCATTATGCGCGGCAAATCAGCCATACTTTTCTTCAGCCATTGAAACATTTTACGTAGCTCATCATGTTTAGAAATATAAACAGTGAGACACTAGGGTATGTGTGGAAGCTGGCTCATAGCATACCTCCTGAAAACGTCGACAAATCAAATTTGCCAAAAATCTGGTAAGCTTGCATAAATATTTAATGTTGGTGTTATTTTTTGTTTCAGCGTTTAAAATAACACAATGGCATGTAGGCGCCAATTTTTGTTAGGATTTCGTAATAATCTGTTGGGTTTTTAGTGCTGGTGTAATTTTTTTTTAAGTGTTTAAAATAACAATGGCATAATAGGCGCCAATTTTTGTTTGGATTTCGTAAAAATCTGTTGGGTTTTAACAATCTTTCAGAGATTTCAGAGAGAGTTTTAACGATCTCTGAACCCGGCTTCTTTAAAAATATTAAAAATTCCATTTTTTTTTCAGCAATGAATTAAATTCGTGGGTAACAAGTGACTCTGTCATAGCTACCAGACGACTGTCACTTAGAGCCTCGTCAAACCTCATTGCGGGAGCCGCCAAGCTGTACAAACAAAGCTTGAATAAGCTATTTGATGGTGAGAAACTATTTTATTTCATATTGTAATGCTTTATGTCTAAATTATGTAGGTAGGTAGTCGATGATGGTGAACGGAAAAACTCCAATGAGTTTTATGATGTTTGCATCATTTAATGTGTTTTTATGTATGTTTTATTTTAAAAAAAATGTAATCATCCAACTTAAGGCTTCTTCGGACAGGTGCGATGCGACAGCGCGACTCTTGTTGTACACGCGGCTACACATCAAGCTATACATCTCCAGTATAAGCTGATCTCGCATTCTAGGTATAGGATTTTCGTAGTGCGAGATCAGCGTAAACTGGAAATGTATAGCTTGATGTGTAGCCGTGTGTATAATTCCCTTGAAGTGTCGCGTTGCGCCTTTTTGCGGGAGGGAGCAGAAAAGGAGCAGAAAATCTGTCGTGAATCGTTTACGTCCGTAAAACCACGAATTGGCAAACGTATGTAGATTAGAGCTCCCTCAGGCTAGGTGGAGCAATGGTCTTTGCCGAGTGGCTAGTAACAGCTGAATGAGTGTGGCAATGAGCGTGGGAAATCATCAAATAACTTCTCCCGCTCTGGGTGGAGCGGGAGGGCGTGTCAGACTTTTACTGACTAAAACCCACCCGTGTTCCCTCAGTTGCCTGTGTGCCAGGGGCCACGGTATCTCTTTCGAATAACCCGCACCCCTGGCAGGCATCGGCCCTTGCGGACCCCACCAGTTGGTGCTAACATCTCTTTGAGGCGCGCAGGGAACACAACGCGCCGTCGACCTGGGCTTGGACCTTAGCGGACAGCGAGCTACCCATTACTCGCCCTCCGCAAGCCCGCGCCTACGGTGGCCGGGAATCAACCTGGGATTCCCATCGCCCAGGGCGACTCCTCTGGCGACTAGGGCCATGAGAGCGCATATACTGCCTCTCCATCGCGTGTACTGCCTCCCTCTTCGCGAGCATTGCCGCTTTGCAGAAGGAGGTGACGGCTACCCCATGCACTCTCGCTCCATACCATGGCCTGGACCAGGGCCGGACGCGAGAGATCGCCGCCGCCGATCGCCTCCACGAGGACACGGCGGTGCTCCGCCCAAGCCGGGCAGACCTCCACCGTATGCTCCACCGTGTCCTCAGGGCGATCTTCGCAGTAGTAACATCCGGGCGTTTCCTCCCGCCTGATCCGAAACAGGAACCCGAAACAATCATTTCCGGTGAGGACCTGCGTCAGGCGAAAGGTGAGGACGCCGTGGCGAAGATAGATATTTAGATATGTTGAGAATCTCATACTTAATCCAAGGTAACAGGTTGAGCGTCGATGTCACTGCCACCCTGTACATAGTTTATTTTTATTTAAATTTGTGTTGCTATCATTACCAGCAATGGAAAGTATTTGTCTAAATTATTATATGCCATTGTTTGCATTTGCATTGCGGGTACCATGAGCTGGAACCATTTTACATCATGATCATCTGCCTAGCCCTTTCCCAACTATGTTGGGAAAGGCTTCCAGTCTAACCGAATGCAGCTTAACCTTCACAACCCAGTTACTGGGTAATAGGATACCCCTTGGTAAGACTAACTGGAACCAACTTACATATTTATGTCAATATTCATAGTCAATCGCTTTATAACCGTGTGTTTTAATAATAGAAACTTTTTCATCAACAGATGTCATAAAAATGAACAAGGACTTGATATACCGTCGCAAACGAGAACGACTTGACAGCTCATGTAAGTTCATAATATTACACAACTATATGACCATTAGATTACAGTTCTTTGACAGTTATATTACCTACTAGCTTTTGCTTTTGCCAGCGGCTTCGTCGGCGTAGAGATTGAACGTGCTACCGGGATAAAAGTTTCCTATATGTTAATCCAGGTTATAAACTATCTGTGTGCCAAATTTCATCCAAGTCCGTTCGGCCGTTTTTTCGTGGTTGTATAACAAACATCCACACATCCAGACATACAAACTTTCACATTTATAATATTATTAGAATTTTTTAGATGTAAATCCTAACAAACCCTAAATTTTGTTTTTTCTTACATAAAATAAACAAACGAAGTCAAATGAAGCGAAAACAATAAATAAGAGACATTAAATCTCAAAAACGAATGCATTTTGTGTTCCTCTAATTTTGCCGGTGTGTTTATATTCCCATTAGAATACAGTTGACAGTAATATAACCTACTAGCTTTTGCCTTTGCCAGCGGCTTCACCCGCGTGGAAGTCGAACGGACTACCGGGATAAAAAGTATCCTATAAGTTAATCCAGGTTATAAACTATCTGTGTGCCAAATTTCATCCAAATCCGTTCGGCCGTTTTTGCGTGGTTGTGTAACAAACATCCACACACCTAAACTAAATACACTAAACAATAAACAAACTTTCACATTTACAATATTAATAGGAACTGTAGGAAGTAGGATGAAACCAACCTTATACTTACATAGAAAAAATTTAAAAGCACACTGTGCCTGCTGTGGATTTCAGAAATCATCCAACAGGAACGTAACGGGTGCTTTTTTAGAGGTGGAGAACATTAAATCGGAATAAAGAACAGAAAAATGTTTATAATATGCATGAAATTGGTTTTGTTTGAGAGATAATTTTATGTCATTAACCGGTCACGCCCCGGAAACGTTTGAATATAATTTCAGGCATGTGGCCGCCGCGGCTCGCGCGTACATAGCGTAATCTGGATGTCCAATTTTCACATGCTCTTCTCAGTAAATCGGGCTGTATTTCAGCAATGATGCGTCGAATGTTGGCTTCTAAGAGCGCAATTGTTCCTGGTTTGTCGGCGTAGACATGCAACTTTACATACCCCAGAGAAAATAATCTAAAGGCGTCAGATCGCATGAACTAGGTTGCCAGTTAACAGGTCCATTTCGTGGAATTAATCGTTCGTCAAACGTTTATTTCAGTTTATTAATGGTATCGTGCGCTGTGATGCCTGAAATTACATTCAAAAATTAATGTCATAAAATCATCTCTCAAATAAAGTTTCCGAAGGTTAGGGAGAGATGCAGGTGCATCTTTTCATAATAATTGGGTGTTCTACAGGTGTAGAACACCCACATTTCATCAGTTGTTTAAATTCTATGTAACAGGGGTCGAGCGTATTCCGATCAACCGGGCACAAATGTAGACTCCGCACTGCTATTAAGAAATCCCAGTTGGAAAAACTCAATAACACTTTGCTCGACCCAAAATCAACTCCAGAACGTTCGAGAATTCTTATGCTACGTCTGTTTCTGTGCCTAGTTAAATAGACAGAATATAATGCCACCTTTAGCTCAACTCCATAACGACAATGGCGGTCTCTAATTCAAGTCTGATACGTAAGGAGTACCTACGTAAAGGATATATGTCCGTCATCGCAACTCAGAAACTCACTTGAAGGACTCGGATCGATGTAGTTAGTACAAATGGGCGGGTCAGGTCCCAGTCGTAAGGTTTATTGCCACCTACTCGACAGTAACTTTATGCGATTACAATTAGCATTAAAAAGATCTTTATAAAAGTTTTAAAGCGTAGGCAAACTTTTTCTACCTGAATACGGGGCTTTTGGCTACTTTGTACGTGTGCATTTTATGTATCTTTTTTTTTTGTAATGTACGTTTTGTTTGTGCAGAATAAACAGTATTTCTTTCTTTCTTTTTTTCAAGATCTAGATAAGCCGACCTCTCATTGTATAGCAAGCCTTATATTATAATGCGAGACCTAGCAGCTTAATTTGCTTAAAGCTGGATTGTATCTTCGACACGTCGTCGTGTGTACGTTACTCCGTGTGACAATTTCTTTGCTGTAGAAACAGTTCGGAAAACCTTTCAACAATTATCACACCAGGCAGTGTGCAGTGTTTTGCTGCTTTTAAATGAAAAGTTACGCTTAGTTCAAACTAAATAGGACATGTTTTTCAGCTTCAGAAAGTTCTGATTCGACGGAATCCATGGAAGAAATCCCCGAAGAAATGAGACAACTAGCTACGGTCAGGTTTGCTGGTCAGTAACATTACATATAAAATATAACGGTTTTAAAATAAATGTAATTAAGTTTCGAATTAAAAAGTAAAATATTGTTTTCCCAAAATGATGATTTATAAAGTGTTTCCTTGAAAAATCTTTGTCTAAACCTGGGACTTGTATCGTCGACCTCGTAATCGCTTTATTACCCTAAGACTGAATACAACTGGGTCGTTATAAAATAACAGACTATTTATCTGTGTGGCAATGAGATAGTTTAAGCCTTAGGTTGGCTTGCACCACCAACTGCTTAATACATTAACGACACTGCACTGGAGACACTACAGACAGTGTCAAGTTTTATATAAAACATCACTCCGTCTCTGTCATCTTCAAACGATTTTCAGAATAACAACGATATTTTAAATTCTTTTAGGGTTAAATGTGTTTAGCGATTTGTGGTGCAAGTGGGCCTTAGCCAAGATTCAATTTATTGGAAATTGTTGTCAAAAGTGACGAAGCAATAACGAAGTTGACTATTCAACGCGCATAAGAAATAATCTTTGTAACATCAAACGATGAAACAGTAAGCTCGCACCATATTATTAGCTAAATGAAGCAGAATTCTGTCATTTCCTTGTTCCATTGTCACAATTAGTGATACAAAATATCTCTTTTTTTTATGGGAATGACGAAAAAGTGTGCAAGCAATTTTTTGATGTTATCGTTTATGTAAAAGCATTCAAATCAAGATATAGATTTGACATCCTAGACAATGTATTTATTTTATTTATTTATAAGCAAGTGCACACCAACGACATATTTACAAAGATTACATTACATTAGGTCAGCGGTTCTCAAACTTTTTTGGTGGCGGAACCTTTTTGAAAAGCGAAATTTTTGACGGAACCTCAAAATAAAAGAAAACGTTACTAGCATTCTTTAATAATAGGTAATCTTGTTACAATGTAAGCGTATACTATAATTATAATAAAATAAAAAAGATCTAATGAGATGTATGAAGCTGTTTCTTATTTTTCATCAATCGGTTGATATTAGGTTTGATCGAAAAAAGTTGAAGTCTCAGGTAACATATCAGGTTCAGCATCCAGTCTATTGCGGTTTTTTGTTTTGGTAGCAGCATAGGTCGAGAATCTTGTTTCACACATATACATATGTTGTTGGGAACGGAAGACCATTCAAGGCCATTCTGGCAAGAAGTGGATATTCATCACGGATTCTGCACCAAAAATTATTGAGTGACATTGTTTTGAACAGTGACTCCATGCCACACATTTCTAAAAACGATTCATATTTCTCGTTTGACATACTTTGGGGCTTCTCAGGTTGGGTAAAACACTAAAAAGTGAAAAATAACTTTAATTTCGGAAGTCGGTGACTTTGGATATGTATTTTAATTTTTTGTCACCGCCTTCCGAAATTAAAGTTATTTTTCACTTTTTTGTGTTTTTTTGGAAGTCGGTTGTTTATTTTTTTGAAAAAAGTTTTTTATTTTTCACTTTTTAGTGGTTCACATGTGCTTACCCCTTCACAGCGTACCGGCGTGATGTTATGTTATTAACTGGCGTAAACAATTGACAGACATGAGATTTCAGCAATCCCTGTCCATTTGCTATCATTTATTGAAGAGTTCCGTTGCCTATCTCCGAAGTTCTTCATCAGGTCTTCACCAAATTGAAATGGAACCACTCCGAGAAAGTACTCTTCCAAAAACTACACAAATTGCTTCAAGTGTGCCTATAAAATTTGAAGAGTTCTCTCTATTTCTCCAGGATCCCATCATCAGATCCTGACTTGATGATCATGGGACCACCTGGGAAGTATACCCTTTCAAACAAAAAAAAATTATCCAAATCGGTCCAGCCATCTTCGAGTAATCGGGGAACACACATAAAAAAAAAAAAGGTTCCGACAAATTGAGAACCTCCTCCTTTTGGAAGTCGGTTAAAAAAAGGACTTTGAATCCATGAATTCATTTTAATTTTTGTACCCTGTTCTTCCGGAAAATACGTCTCAAAAGATGCGCGCATTGCAGTGAAATTTTGGACCTAATCTTCAAACAAATCATCTTGAAACATTTCTGAATCATTAGCGATAACAAACTCACTGAGTGATGAAAAGCTTTCGATTTCTCTCTTACAGTCTTAAGACAAATAATCCAAAAATCTAATTTTCTTTTGAAGGCGGTCATTTTGTTACAAGCCTGGAACACTGTTGTCTGTTTACCTTGTAATGATAAATTTAATTCGTTTAATTTTTGAAAGATATCTGCCTTATAAAACAGTCGGAATAACCAAATTTTATCATGCAAACGGTCTTTCAAATTAAAGAAATTATCTGTAAAAAAAGTTTGTAACTCCGCTCTTAGTTCAAACGACCTCGTCAAAGCTTTACCCCGAGATAACCATCTGACTTCTGTATGGAGCAGTAGTGTTTTATGTTTGCTGCCATAATCTTCACACAGTAATGAGAAAAAACGGGATTGTAGTGAACGTGATTTGACGAAATTAATTATTTTTACAGCTTCATCCACAACCAATTTTTGATTTGGCAGCATTTTCTTAATCGCAAGTACCTGTTTATGCAGGATACAATGGGTGGAACTACAATCAGGCGCTTAATTTTTTATTCGAGTTACTGCTCCTGCTGTAATACCTGTACTCATTATTATATAGTATAGTTATTAATACTCATTAGTACTAGTATTCTCGCGGAGCCCCCACAAAGGCTTTGCGGAGCCCCAGGGTTCCGCGGGGCACACTTTGATTATGGCTGCATTAGTTAATGACGAAGCTTCAGTATTGTCATAGTTGCATACGTAATATTGCATACATGAGCTATCGCGCCCTTTATACCAGGAGGCTTTTATTTTGGTATTATGCTTTATTTACATCGATCACTAATAAAGAACATGCTAATAAATGTTCTTTGTTAGTGATCGAAGTTTATTAACATTTTTGAATAGGTATTTATTCTTTGTGCTTGAGTTAAGTTTTCATTTTATTTGTTGGTATATTGGCATGGCTAGCCGACATATGACTAATTATTATTTAATTAATGTTCTGTGTGTCGTAATGTTTATTACTTTGCCTATTTATGTATAGAATCAAGTCTATCCAACTAAACGTACAGCTGTACTGCTGGGGAGTTTGTTATGCCATTTCTTCCCAGTCAAAGTACTAGGAAGTGGTGAAGGGTGGGCATTTTGGGGGACTGTCTTATGTATTTTGACGTTCGAAAAGTGCTGATTCTCAGCCTAATTTGAATAAATGACTTTTTATTTTGATTTTAAGTTATTGTGTAAATACATTACGTATAGGTAATCAAAACGTTTTGATATAACTGGATAGTGTAAAGTGAGTAAGATGGAAGAAGAGAAGTGAAGAAGTGATTTCAAGTAGCGAACTACTTGATATCAAAAGTTTAGAATTAATACTTTCAGATTCATCATTTTCGCCGACAAAGCGACGCAGAACTGATCCTATGGTAAAAGTTAGACCAAGGATTACAATGAGTAGATCATCAAATGACAACCAAATTGATAATGTTACAAATTCTGATGAAGGAACTAATAATGATCACTGTTCTGATGATGACAATTCAGATACAGAACTTGTAGAAACAACTGCCAAAAGAAGCGGCGATGTGAATAGGGAAAATGATGTGGTGAGTATTATATATAATTTCATGATTACGTTTAACTTGGGATAGTATGTAAGTGAACGAAAAGAAATTTAGTGGTGGTGAACAAGAACTGTTTATATCTACCGCTCTGCCAACCCTTGGGCATGTAATTGTATGTATATAAGCATAACTGGCACGTAGCAGAGACGTTGAGCTGTAATTTAACCACTACCTTTGTCAAAAGCATTCACCATGAACACACGGTCCTGATAATGAGCTAAGACTTATAAATGATAAATGATTTTATTTCTGTAAGTAAGTTTTTACAAACACTTTTACACGTCAATCATATTTTTTTAAACTAGAAGAGTTCAGCGTTTCCTATCTGACTATTCTGAGAAGATAGGCCGAAACAAACTCAGAGGTCATAGTTTCTTGTAGAGTCCAGACATAATCTTGGTCAGATCATGTAAACACCATGTGGATTGGTGTTTAAAATGGCCTTTTGAGGCAAGAACCACACAGATTGAGTAGACCTGCCCATTCCGTGCCCGCATTTATCAGTAATCATGCAGCTCAACTCAGAACTTGAGGAGCTCAACGATTTGACGAACAATACCAAAGAAAGGACATTTGTTTAGGCCGCATAAAGTACTCAAACTGCCAGATTAACATTAAAACTAACTGAGAAAGAGATGAAACACAAAATAAAAAATAAAAACAAAATATGACCCACATAGTCCTCACATTCACAATAATTAAAACAATAATAATATTATACTTCTCAAAGTAAATATTCATGTCAAAGTGTATACAATAATTATCAAATGTCAAAGATTATAAGTTTGCAAAAAACAAATAAAAAACAACATTTAGTATGCAAAAATTGAAGCAGGTCAATCCCAAGCTTTTTTGTCCTCAATATAATCTTTAACGGTATAAAAGGCTTTCAGGCACAACTTACGTTTAATGAATGATTTAAATTTATTGAGACTCAGATCTTGAACGTGGTTTGGAAGTTTATTATAAAAGCGTATACATTAACAACTAAATGACCCACCTATTTTCTTGAGCCTTGTTGATGGTACAACAAGTTTGTGTTTGTTCCTAGTATTTATACTATCCATATCACTCTATTTTTTAACAATTTAATATTTTTATGGGCATATAAAAGATTTTCAAAAATATACTGTGAAGGCACAGTAATAACATTAATCTCCTTAAATTTCTCTCTGAGAGAATGTCTCGGACTTAATTTATAAATTGATCGAACAGCTCTTTTCTGCAAGAAAAAGATAGTCTGAATGTCAGCGGCATTTACCCACAACAGAATACCATACGACATTACACTATGAAAATAGCTAAAGTACACTAAACGGGCTGTCTTTATATCAGAAATTACGATTTTTTCTAACAGCGTATGCTGCAGAGCTTAATTTTTTCGACAATGTATCTATATGTGGGCCCCACTGAAGCTTGGCATCCAAAGTTAAGCCCAAGAATACAGTGCTATATTCAGGATTCAATTTTTCGACCTTTATCAACACATTCGATTTCACCTGCCTAACGTGAGGTAGCGTAAACTTAATGCATTTGGTTTTTGTTTTCATTAAGAAGTAAATTATTAACATTGAATCAGTGTGAAAATCGCGCTATTTACATCGTCATTAACCAGCTGCTGTCGTTTAAGTTCAAACAAAAGTGAAGTGTCATCCACAAACAACACTATATCATGATTATCCTTTATGAGGTACGGCAAGTCATTAATATAAATAAGAAACAAGAAAGGACCAAGAATTGAGCCCTGTGGGACTCCCATTGATACTATGGATCCGGGAGATGTTTATCCATTTACAACAACACACTGAATCCTATTACACAAGTATAAAATAAGAAGATCCAGAGCGGTGTTCCGGATCCCGTAGTGGCGGAGTTTCCTGATTAAAGTTTCATGAAGCACGCAATCGAATGCCTTATATAAGTCACAAAAGATGCCCAAGGCATTGTATTTATTTTCCCATGCGTTGTAAAATATGCCATAAGAATTCAACACTGGCATCGGTAGTTGAACGACCCCTTGTAAAACCGAACTGTTTGCTATGTAATAAATTATGTTTATTAAAAAATCTTTGCAATTGGTCTAAAATTAATTTCTCAAAAATTTTACTGAAGGTAGGTAGTACTGAAATAGGTCTATAATTAGAGGGGTCTGATGTACTAACTGATTTAAACAAAGGTATTATTTTACTATTCTTCATTAGGTCAGGAAACTCCCCACAGTCGCTACAATTATAAAATATAAGAGCTAAAGTAGGTGCTACAATGTCAATGATGGACTTAACGACTTCTACAGAATTATCCCACTGATCTGCAGTCTTTTTACATTCAAAGTGTGAAAGGTTTTTATTATATCTCTACAGCTAATATGTTCAAAATGAAATTCTGAATCACAAACATTAACATGTTCTTTAAGCAAAGACTCAGCAACAGAAGGTGATGAGTTTAGAAATTTTGTAGTTGAAACGGGAATATCTGTAAAGAGATTTTCAAAAGCCGCGGTGACTTGCGAGTCTGATGTTATTATGTTGTCATTGATAGACAGGCTGTAGTCAGTATTTCGCTTACTAGACCTTCCCGTTTCATTATTAATAATATTCCAAGTCGTTTTAATTACATTACTACTGTTTTTAATCTTTGAACTCAAATAACGCGACTTGGCCATCCAACAAACTTTTTTAAATAATTTCGAATAATTTCTAACATATAAATGAAATTCAGCAGTGTTTACATAAGTCCTTTCATTGTACAGCTCATAAAGTCGTGTTCTACATTTATAAATACCAATGGTAGCCCAATCACTGAAGGAGACGTTATTAGATGTATCATGGCATTGCGCTCTTCACACAGAGACAAATCTAAAAACTTTCTGTCAGTAATTTCACATATATCTTTGCCCCTTACAGCAGAACTTAGCAATACTGGCAGGTGGTAGAAATTGGCACTGAAAAAGGAAAAAAAATGGTCTTAGTAAGGAAAGAGCATTTTTTTACATCGGCAATTCTCAAACTTTTCTAGGTTAGTCAATAGATTTTAAGGTACTCATTATTGCAGTGGTGAATATTTAAAAACTCATTCACAGGAAGACCCTGGTTCAGAAGAAAACACAGAAAGCCAACGCAAAGACGAAGGCGTCCAAAGGTCTCCTATATTGACTAGCAGACACAGAGAAAAGAGAGGCAGAACAAGAGAGAATAAAGGCAATATGAGTAGTCCTATATACCAAGATGGATTTGACAGAAATCTCCCTTTTGGTTACATTCTCATTCATGAAACCTATGACTCCAGGATGCCTAGCAAAATCTTATTTACTTCTTTAAATAGTAATGTTAATAACCTTATCTAATTTAGATATTTATGTAAATAACCTGCCTGCCAATATGTCTCATCAAGATTAGAGCTTGCTTGCACCGCTAATCCTTAGATACGTTTAGCGCTAAACTATTTAAAAATATCGTTCTATTTCTATCGACTGTTTGAAGTTGACAGGGACAGAACGCTGTCGAAAGGTTGTTGCTGAAATTCAGCGCTGTTGGCTATAGGTTCGTCCGAAGTCACAGAATTTTGCTAAGTAACGACCAGTGTTTGTTATCTTTGCTCCTTGCCCTTCACATAAAGCAATGGATAAAGTGACAAACTATTGGTTGAATACGAGCCTTTTTGCTAGAATTTTGTCTTTTTTATCATTAGTAAGGGCTGATTTTTTTAGTAGTCAGGTAACTTTTATTTGAAGAATAAATCTGACAGTTTGACATATTTTCTAAGCAAAAGTGCCGCAATATAATATATACCTCGGATAAAACTTATCTGACTATTGAAAAATCAGCCCTAAAACAAATAATGCGTTTTGTTTGTGCAGAATTTTTTTTTCTTTCTTTAATTTTTTCATGTTTTGAATATGTTTAACGTTACATGTACTTACGGATTGGTGATGCAAGAAGGCCTTAGGAAAATTTCAGCCTTGTAGAACCTCGTCTCTCTCATTCAAAGCTGTGTGACAGTCTTTTGTGAAGCTCGATGAGTCATATTGAGGCCGAATAATGTTTATACCTACTTTTTCAATAGCCTTAAATGTGTTATGTATAATTATAAACTATTTTTTGAACTTTTTGTATTACCTACTACCGTCGTTACTAAACGAAGTGATGAGACTTAAACATTAATTTGATGTTCGATAAAAAATATTGTTGTTTTTCAATTTGGAAAGGAATTTTTTCTGTCAATTTTATTTATAGAGTATTTTTTCAGTATTTGATATTTTTCTCTTATACTCATGAAGAGTAACTATTTAATTTGATGTGTATCAAATGCGATTCTTTTTTAGCATAAAAATATTTACTTCCATATTTCATTGCTCAAATAAATGATATTCATTCTTTATTTTCGTACCTTTTCTAAAATTATTCCAAATATCCTTAATCAATACAATTCCAATTCACTAACAGAAAGAAAAAGCTGATTTAGTTGAACAAACACAATACTGTTGCATAAAACCATAATTCCTTTCTACCGCAATGGACAAAAAGATACAATTGAAGGCATATTCTCCAGTGATCTCAGAGAGCAAATATTCAAGTTGAATAATGATTTCAAAATACATTCATCCCGGTAGAATTTTATTGAAAAGTGGCTTACTACGACTGCCCCTGGTAATACAACTCCATACTTAAGTAAAAAGTCAAATGAAAACTGCTGGACAGAGCTACAAAGCACAAACGAAGATGTTGCAATATGCTGGAAAAGACTGATGTAATAATACAAGGTAATAATTTTTAACCAGTGCGCAAACTGTAACTATGAATTCAACATATCATTGTAGACGTAGAAATTTTTATATACAAAAAAACATCAGCTGTTTCATAGAAAAGGGCAATACCTACGCGGTCAAAATGTATGGAACAGCTGATTTTTTTTGTATAACTGACGAAAAATTTCTACGCTCTCCAGCTTAGAACCAAACCGCGCGCGCGCGTAGCGTAGCCTAGAATGATATGCTCAATTCATGGTTACAGTTTACGCACTGGTTAAAATTTATCCTGTATAAATTCCAAACCTTGGGTATGCTGTCTGTATCTTAGTCTTGTCTAGGTCTTTGCGGTGAGCCCTTTCCCATTTAAGAAAGAAGTGCCACGGTAGCCCGCAAAAAAATCTTTTTGACTTTTCAATTTGCATGTCAGTGTCAGGTTAATTGAATAGATTAAATGAACTTGAAGGGTTGTATTGATACTGCGTAGATCACCCTGAGGACACGGTGGAGCATATGGTGGAGGTCTGCCGGCTTGGGCGGAGCACCGCCGCGACTTTGTGGAGGCGATCGGCGGCGGCGATCTCTTCCGTCCGGCCCTGGTCCAGGCCATGGTACGGAGTGAGAGTGTATGGGTAGCCGTCACCTCTTGTGAAGCAGCAATACTCGCGAAGAAGAAGGCGGCGCACGTGAGGAAAAGGCAGTATATACGCCCTCATGGTCCTAGTCACCGCTGGAGACGCCCTAGGCGTCGGGAATCCCAGGCTGATTCTCGGCCACCGTAGGCGCGAGCTTGCGGATGGTGAGTAATGGGTAGCTTGCTGTCCGGTAAGGACCAAGCCCGGGTCGCCGGCGTTATGTTCCATGCGCGCCTCAAAGAGATGTCAGCACCAACTGGTGGGGTCCGCAAGGGCCGATGCCTGCCAGGAGTGCGGGTTGTTCGAAAGAGATACGTGGCCCCTGGCAAACAAGCAACTGCGGAAAGACGGGTGGGTTTTAGTCGTAAAAGTCTGACACGCCCACTAGCTCCACCCAGAGCGGGAGAAGTTATTTGATGAATACCCACACTAAAAAAAAAAAAACAGGTTTTATTGATGAGTTTAATTTTTATAATTCTGTGAAGCTAATTCGCGAATAATACTTTAATAAACATACTAACAACTTGACACTGCCAACTGCCATGACCTGCAAATTACAAAAAAACGTACAAACGGGCTACATCAGTGCACTCGCCTTAACTTGAACTCAACTTTCAAACTGCGATTCCACAGTAAAAGGTTTGTGTTCATCTTTATTAACATTGATTTGTCAGGTTTTTGAGGTTCCAATTTCTAGACTACTACCGAAAACGGTACTCTTCGAGGCACTAAGGAGTATCAATATAAACCCATAAATAAAAACAAATATAACACTAACTTAATTATACCTATTCACAAATTAAAAAACGGCGTCGAATAATTCATCCGCATCGCTGTCGACTGGTACCTAATGTTCCCAAGAGACTGGCAGCATTACCACGTTGTATGGCAATGCTTAGCCGCTGGAGAAACTAGAAACCAGCCCTTGGGCCACGGGAAGTGTCAACCAGCCTTTTCGAGACTTTCTTGAAGAGACCATGAGCACTCAGACCCCACGGCCCGAGACTTGCAACCCCAAACGGCTCGAAAATATAATTAGCAATTAGGTCGTTATACTTTCACCGCTTGAGGTCTTCCGTAGCCGCAGCAGCAGCGCCATCGCTGCACACCGAGCCAAGAATATGGGATGGCGCAAGAATATCGACACACGTTGCATCCCACACTAAAAGCCTACCCGACTTCCATGGAAATAAAGACATTCCATCCAATCTCTTGCCATCGTTGCGTGCCAAACCGTGGCCCGCGCTTCGGCTGCAAAACAGACCGTGGTGTCCTAGACTGTTGACAAATTCGCCGCAGTGACAGCGATGAGGAGAACAACAAGGAGCTCCCAGTCGTAGGGAAGCAGCGAGGCGGAAAGTAGTGTCATCGAACAAAGTGCCTATGTTCGACGACAGTAGTGCATGAAGCCGACTCCCACTCACCCACAGCCAGCAGGCGCGCACGCTCCTCAGTAGTATCAGACGTGTTAAGTAGATTGTCTTGTCAGAGCGGCTCATCCCACCGTCCCTGGAAAAATGGACTATCGGGTAAATCAGAGTTCGGGCAAGTGAGTCTCCAGGTATCTATAGCCTCGGTGAAGCACGGCACGTCAAAATTAATCAGTGTGGAGGCTAGGATTTTCCTGATTAATTTGTCAGTGCCGTGGACCGAGGATATGAAAGTCGGTAAACTAATACTAGAAATTTTGCGGATGCCGAAGCCTCCCATACGAATGGGAAGAGTAGATTGTGCCCAAGCTCGGTCGTCCATGACCACATTTAAGATCGAAGTTAGTGTGTGCCGGATAATTTGGTCCATTCTGTCGAATAGGTGAGTGTGCTTCCATAAATGGGAAGTGCGAAGGAAGTATGTTAATTTGGGACTAAAGCAGCAATAGCGAATTAAGGTGATGGCCGAATGCATGTTAATTTGGAACAATCTTTCCAAAACGTCATTGAAATTTTGAATTTTTTCCTCAATAAAAATGGGAAAAGAATGTTATTTAATTTTATTTATTTAGGGACAATAAACAGCTACAATATATAATTTTAACATAAAAAAAATAATAGAAGTGAATAACAATATTGCAGCCCACTACATTATCCGCATATTAAAAAACAAAATATAGGCAATGAGCGCCACCAAAAGGCATTATTAAACATACATGAAAATTTTTACATCATTCACAACAAATTACTAATAAATAAATTAACAACTCAGTGACGAGAGAAAAACAGAAATTTAAAATTACTTATACAGAATAGGGTTAGATCTATTATTAATTATTATACATTATTATGAACTCTCAAAGATTGGAGACCCATGGAGACGAAGAGAGCTTTTTTCAATTATTTTAATATCTAAGTATTGCGTTACATTTGGAAACTGTCAGATGTCTGTCAGTACCGTCCGTCATGTAAAGTTCACATTTCGATAGGTTAAGATCAAGGCCAATCAAGTTAAGTTAATTTTTTAAGAATTTTAAGTTATTTAATACCATTTATACATCAAACATTAAATTAGGAATTTAGCTGTCGAATAATTGGATGAATGGCTAAGCTGACAATCCTTGGCCAGGAGGGGTTACCTTGTTGGCAGCCAAGTGCAGATTCCAAAAGGTTGTCCCGAAATAGTAATTTAGATGGGTGTCTGTAGCATTGCCAAAGGAAACTATAGATTTGGGGTATTTCTTTTTTTAGTTTCTGCCAGCAAGGTGTCTCTATTAACTGAATTAAAGGCATTCTTTATGTCAGCATGACCTCTCCTTTGCCGGAATTTAGGAAGGTTGACAAGGCGTGTACGGCAGCCTCACAGCCTACTTTGGAGCCGTAACCTAGCTGAAGGGGCTGATTTTTTTGGAAACCACCTCACCATAAAATTTGCAACAAATTTTGGCTGCCATACGGTACGTAGTTCCTACGGCAATAGAACGAATGCCGCCATCCTTCTTACGCAGGGTGCATAGATTGGCCCCTTACAGAACGTCGATGACGGCCTCATTCACCTTGCCGAAGAGCATTAGGTTAATTAGAGCCGTGTGCTGCTTCAAGAGCAACTCACCAGCTTCCCCGGCGCAGAAGAAAGAGATAAGATCAGAGAAAGAGATAAGATAAGAAAGAGAGAAGAACAGATAAGATCCTTTAGGTGCTGAGGACACAGACCGTCGAGGCCGCCAGCGGAGCCACTCCGGAAGGAACAGACGGCTGTGACCGACTTGCGACTGGAAATGGTGAGGGAGTGATTATCTGGGTTAGGTGGGTCGAGAAAAGAAAGTTCATCCGCTGGGGCAGGGTGTTCGCTCTCCAAAGCTGCGAGCGTTTCTAGAGAACACGGTGCCACCACATCCCTACTGAAAAGAATCCTGGTTGCTCCGCTAATGTCAGCTTCCGCTAACTTAGACTCTCCAAGATGGGTTATACCTCTTGTGTGTCGGTAATTTTAAATCCAAATTATGAGCCAAAACATTACAGTTTTCTTTTATTTGTGTAGTTAATGTCTTTTTGGTTGCCAAATTCTTTTGTGAGGTGAGAAGCTGTTCCCAAGCACTTTGTGAGTTCTCCCGGGCAGCAAGACGAACGCAGCCTGCTAGTTGTGCCACAAGAGGTAGCCCTGCGGGGAACTCGCTTCAAAACAGGAACAGAGTTTTTCAATTTTGAGAAGGTTTTCCAAAACGGGTCAATAGTAGATGTAGCTGGTGTTGTAGGACTAGAAGTTACGATAGGGTCTGAAGTGAGTGCATTTTGTGGTCTGTGTACTTTTCCAATAAGCACATTCAGACCCTGCTTACCTTTGAAAAATCGTGCCTGGGTACACAGCGGACATCTCTCCAGGATGGGCTGCGATGTTGAAGGTTGACAAGCACTATTATCCACCACATCGCTGCTGCCACTAAGCATTTAGATTTTACTTAAATATTATATGTTCATAAAATAATATCAAAAACAAACTAAACGAATAAAAACACTGAAATGTCTATGTGACACCGATGACAACGACGGTTGACGGGAACGACGCAGTCACGCTGGCGGCCTAGGGCCGATGCATTTTGGCGCAGCCCTGACAACAGTTGCCGAGGGACAAGTGAACTGGCGTCGCGTCCTGGGCGCAGCGTTGAAGATTACGTCATATTTTTTTCGACAGTTGCCAAGTTTTTCCATGTTGTTTTACTTCTTAGGTAATTTTATTATTCGACAAAAGCTATAATCTGTAGGAAAAAAATGCGAATTGTGTATTGATAAATAGGTATTCTTCTGAACCCCGCATCAAATTAAATATTTGCTTTATTGTAATTGTAATATGAGAAGAAATTATTAAAATTATTCTCTTGACATTTAGGTCCTGGTATAACATTACATTTTGCAGTAATACTACATTTTGCATATTCTAATATCAAATTCATGCTCTCAATAAATTCCCTGCCACATCCACTCTTTACCAACATCCTTTGCACTACCAACAGCACTTATTGCGATTGCAATAAAGTCTATATTCCTGTGGCATTAACACGAGTTTTTCTATTTTCCCTTGGAGTTTTTGCCAGTCGTTTCACAGGCCACTTACAGGGATCGTCTGTAAGCAGTTTTTTTTTTTTCGGAAACTAATAGACTCATCGAGTTCGAATTGATAATGTAAGTATTGGATGTAACTATTTTTATTCTTTTTGTTTTGTCAATATTGGCTTGGGGATGAAAAAAATGTTACTAAAGATTTTTGTTTATAGTTTGTTGGCTCATTTGATATGTCTGCCTGCATTCAGAGCGTTGGTAAAACCGCCATGTTTTTGTTTCATTGGTGTTAGAGAAATGTATTGTCTAATAGAAATCCACTCTAAAATAAAAATCTATCCAGTATAACTTATAGTTATAAGTTAAACTTTGTGATATTTATCTCTAAAATCGGTGTTAACATGGCCTAAAAAATGAACCTAAAGGCTTGTCTATGATTGGACTAAGAAATAAGGATGTTTTTTTTAAAATAATCCTAAAGTTACATTCAGCCTATTCATTACATAAAAACCTCACTCAAACAGCTATTCCTACTTCACACACGTTTTCAATTCAAAAGAAAACTCTGAAATATTCAGACCTCTTGAAAGGTTTCCCACATTTCTTTGCCTCCACTTATATCATTCGTTAGAGACGAACTCAGAGTAAGAACTAACAGAGAGACCATATAAAAGTACTCTGTGGGGAGACCAGCCTCTAAGTTTATGTCACTTTGGTCATCGAAGACTGAAGCCCGAGATCAATAAAGATAAAAACGTTACATTGCTACAAGGATCTATGGGTTTTTAGTCGATTCGCACGAATTTACTCGCCCGAAACGGGTGAATCGACTCCTTTAATCAATTAATTATTTTCTGTAGGCGCTTCGCACGATGATAATTGATTTTGGGCGAATCGACAACTCCAGAAATTCGTGTTACGTATTTGGCACATTTTGAATTTTGAATTTTTCTTACTAATTATTTCCTATTATTATAGGAGAAAATCGAACGAATGTTAAAACTTTATTGGATCAAATTCAATGCGTGCCGCGCTGTTGGTAAACATTTTTTGCAATTGTTTTGTAAAATGCCACATAAAATGTATTAAAAAATATGATGGCTGTGTAAGTTCTGAATCTTGCGCTATAATTAACACGTACTTTGGCAAAACTGTAGTTTGACCGCGCTTCTATAGGAGGCGGGATTATTTCACGTGATAAGTAACGCTTAAAATTACTTAACCAGACTAGGATTGCCTGAAAATATGTAAATTTTCTTGGGTCTGGTGACCAAAAGTCTACGAACAAAATTCTAGCAAGAGGCGTAAAAACTATAGCATACTCTTTCTTCAACACAGGTTGTTTGATAAGAAAGAAAAGGACGTACATATGACTGCAGTCATTTTCTTTATGTACCCTTCTCTGTTATTAATTCGTCTGTGGAGTCCAGAGCTTTGCAAGTTCCATGCTATCATAGCCTACTAGACCTCAAGTGACTCAGTGCTGCCACCTAGCGGCGGCTTCGTTCCGGTGGTTACCTTAGAGTAATGGCTGGTTACATGAGCATCTGAGAGCGTCGTTAGGATAAGTCTGTCGAGGTCTCGAATTTATGGGTTTTGTTATGACGTAGTAGAGAGGTGGATGGTAAAGCAAATAAGTTGTGTGAGGTTAGGGGTATTTCTAAAACAAAAATAGCTGGTTCTAAGTACAGAGGACAGACAGCTTTTCTTTACAAACTGTATTCATATTTATTAATAGAAAACAAACAGTTTATGTAACAGATGAAATTTTATTCGAAAACATTCATTGGTTACTTACTAAACTGCAACTATTTCCGAAATCTCTAGTAGATATAATACGTTTATCTTTTAGTGACTGTACTTACATAAGTACCTCAATAACGTATTGCGACATTGTCGAAGTATTTTATCATTTTGTCGCAGTATTTATTTATTTCAACAGGTACCTCTACCCAGATCGGTAGATATTATTTAAAGCAAACAAATTATACAATATATTTTTTTCCAAGCAACCAAGAATAATATTTCCGCATTTAAATTCGATTCGCAGTGTAAAAACCAAAAACTATAACAAAACAAAATGAATTATCATACTTAATTAATTATTTTAACGAGGTCTCACTCTCTCATCCCTTGTCAAAAACAAAAGCTGCCGTAAATAAAAAAAAGCAAATAGACAATTCAAAATAAGAATTGCCATTTTTCAGCTAACGAAGGCCGAAGTAAATAATGGCCGCTTCCGTATGACGTTTCTCTGACAGCTGTCAGTCTCGGTTTCTCGTTAAAAGCTAACGGTCAGTGTTTATCACCTATGACTTTTCACGGTATATCAACAGTCCGCCCGTTGAGTGCCGGTGTCAGTGCATGCTTGAGGAATGAACAAAAAAAAGACTAAATTCAATATTTTAAACAATTATGTTTCTTTGTCTTACACCAAGACTCCTTCGTGCCTCGGAAAGCATCTTTGACAGTCGTTGCGGGTCGTCAGAAACCTGGTCTGACAACCAGTCTTACCACGGGTATCGCGTTACCCAGTAACTGGGTTATGGAGGTCAGATAGGCAGTCGCTCCATGTTCGCTGTATCTGCTGGTTCCTAAACCTAAAAGTTTTCCCAGGCATTAGGATACAGGTAGAAAGACACTCGAAATATAACAACTTATCGCATTTTTCTAGCTAACTATCACACCACTTTAATCAATTTCACACGCACAGACCACATTTAAATAAAAATACCTACACACGCAACCATATATTTCATAATAGCCTCATGTCATTACATTGTACATTTGCACGAAAGAAAGTAAATTGTCTCCTTGAAAGGCGTCAAATGACTTACATACCATTTTTCATCATTTGTGTGATGTATGATAACAGCTGTTTTCCTGCCGATGAAAGGTTTCTACCATGGAGGAAGGAATCATAAAAGATAGTGTGAACCCTTTTCTGAGAACTTGGTGTCGATATACATTTTTTACTCCGAGAAAATAAGTATTGTGTTTGGTTTGACGTGGAAAAAATGGGCACAACCTGTTAATAATATAAATAAATAAATATCGTCTTGGGACTGAAAGAATTAGAATAAAACAGCTGACAAACATTATCATCGATCTTCGCAGTTATTACTAGACCCCTGAATTCTATGAATAAAGCTACATCGCGTCCATTCAGTAATTTTCACGAAGTTATAAAAACAAATATCAAAATAAGTAAGAAAAACGGAAAATTGAGTCGTGGTAAACAATGATCAAAAATTTTGCTACCTTTTTCCTACATCGTACGTTCGAACGAAAAAACATTGCACTTTCAACGCTCTCCAAACAAAAAACTAAAACGCAAACCAAAGTTAATAAATAAGAAATTCAGACAACAGCTTTATCAACTAATTTTATGTCATTGTATGCTGGCTGAAGCCGGCTGGACCGGATGCTGGATGCTATCATTACGCTCCAGTACCCACGGGGATGTCCGTCCGACGTGGAAAAATGCCTGCCTTTTTATAGAAATGCATGTTATTTACTGGGGGTAAGAGACGTGGCTGTTTATAACACCGTCGTGTCCTGTGGCAAAGTAACATTACTTGACCTAATTTGTGAACTAGTCGAGCTAGCCACTAGACAGTAAACGGATACTTTGACTGTGTAGGGTTGATATTGTAAAACAAGGCAAGGTGTTGGGGAAGTTGCTTTTTAGGCAATTATTAAGAACGTCGGAAACCCTTGTTGGCAGTCTGTAGTACCTACCTAAGCTTCGCTTCAAGAAGATTCATTGTTTGGTAACTTTACAGGTTTTTAACTAACGTTAGCTGTCGTTAAACTTCATTTTCTAGGTCTCTCATCCCTATCGCTTATAGCCATTTAGAATTCAACATTCAGTCTTCGGGTCAATATCCTTAAAAAACAGACTTAGGTAAATCGTTCTTTCATGATAAAATGCTCACTAATAACATATTAAAGAAATGTCCTTTTCTATCATCATCATCGGCCTAGTCTTATCCCAACTATGTTCGGGTTGGCTTCCATTTTAACCGGACGCAGCTGAATACATAGAGTGACTGCCTATCTGAACTGCGAGTGAAAACCCAGTAGCTGGGTAAGACGCCTTAACCCTTGGTAAGACTGGTTGTCTGACTTTCGGGCTTCTGACGACCTGTAACGACTGTCAACGATCCACGATTGTCCTATTCTATAATACATGGGTATTTTAATAAAAAAGTATATTCGAAAAGGAAAATTACTCGCTTCGGTGTGACAGCCGCCCGGAAAACACAAGTACGTCTTCTGACAATGCATTGTTGTTGAAATACGAATAAAAATACATCATCCGAGCTCGCATGTAGAGATATTTGTATGGAGGCACAACTTTGTCACTCCGAGCGGCCATTGTGGCATTTGTGGTACATTTTAATATTTCAAATAAACTATGATGTAGCGAAAGGGTATTTTCTTTTGTCAACTTATCTTTTGGGTCGTAGAGGCTGAATGAAAATGGTTCTTTCTGTGGGTATGAATGTGGTATAATAATTATTCTTATACCGATGGGCTACTGTAATCAATAAAAAGTCCTATTAGTGGCTAATTTAACCAAACTTTAGCCGTGAAATAAAACTGACATCTGACGGTTTTTCTATGTAAAAACTGTCAAAAATTCAACATTTATTTAATATGGCAACTCGAGAGCTTTATTGTTTGTTACCATTTTTTCGTTTCTGGTTCGGTATCTTCATCTTCGTTATGGTTTGAAATCATGAAAAAACATGATACGAACTCTTGTCCACATGTGTAATATTGTGGCCCATAATATGATTTCATAAACAAACATACATAGTAATTTGTTTAGAAACCAATCCGACTAAAATAATCATTTAAATGTCCATTGTAAAGTTTAACACAATCGAGTTAAATAGTTGGCGAATACAACCTTTACATTTTCAACAGAGAGATATTTATGCACAGTTTAGACACAATGGGATTAGAAACGAACTTTTAAACTTGTTTATGATGTCCACACGGCTAAACATCAAGTTACATATTTATTTCCTTATACTGGAAATATGTAGCTTGATGCTGATCTCGCATTGTTTAGGATTTCCGTAGAGTGCGAGATCAGCGTAAACTGGAAAAGTATGGCTTGTTGAGTAGCCGTGTGTACCTAGAAAATAAATAAATTGTATCGAGGATGAAATGATTAGGCAACCGACGTTATATTTTTTAGTCTAAAACTGACACCGGTGACTGAAAAGTTATTTGGAAATCGGTTGTCATGGTATGTGCATGTAATCCGGGCGAGTGAGGAAATGTCGTGAGGAAAGTTTCGAGTATGAATGTCGATGGCAGTAAGATTAGGGGTAAACCCAAGAAACTATGGATGGACTGTGTGCAAGAAGATATCTTCTTGCATACACAACATATTCATGTCCTTTTTCGTCTAGCCATATGGCTAGACAAAGGAAAACGGACATGTTGTGCCAACCCCATAGAATTTGGGATAAGTGTTGGAGAATGATGGATGACGTCGACGTTATTTGTATTTTTAGGTGAACTTACTGATATTTGACAGTTTGGCGTAACAATATTTTTTACGTCTCGGGGTGCCATACGCAATAATAAAACAACAACCTACACCTCAAATAAATACAAAATGCTCATCAGGATTAATACTCTATTCTCAACAAATAGGCAGATTATTAGCAAATCCGATGGGGTCTGTAGTATTATCAATCATTGACGATCAACAGGCTTATCACGTGCTGGACGAGGCTGGAATACTGATAAGGAGGTATTTTGTATAGCTAAAATATTATCACGGCACACCCCAGGGGTAGGAGCAGACGGAATGATGTTATACTCAGCTTATTGGCAACACTGTCGGAATAATATGAAGACTATGATTTTAGTTATAGACTTATCAATTACTTTTTTGCACGACCTCTGAAGATAGGCGTTCTGAAAAAATGGAGTTACACGTTAAATAGTTTTTTTTATCAGAAAATATATTTTCACCAACTTATAGGGTAACAAGTTGCTTTTAGTTAGGACACAGGATACAGCTCCTTAAATCAAATACCAATGTTTATAAATCACAGTGAGACGGGCCCGAAAGTCGGGCCGGACCCATGGGCCCCATAATGTCACGATATGTCCCGTAGTACACGACAATGTGTGCATAGCTTTGGACAGTGCCAATGTTAACTGTGTAGATACGTAAGTAGATACTTCTAAATTGCACTTGGCACACCCCAACACTCCATTCAAACATCTGTATATAATTATATTTCTGTCTATATCTTTGAGTATTATAAACTAGCTTCTGCGCAACTAAATTATCCCACGCGAACGGGTTACCGGAACAAAATGTAGCATATATGTCCTTCCCCACGATACCATCTACCTGCCAAATTTTATCGAAATCTGTTCAGTAGTTTAGGCGTAAATAGGCAAAATAAAGACAGAGTTACTTTCGGATTCATTAATTAGTAGTATTCAGGATTAAAGTCGCTTGTTTTGTCTGTCTTTGTAACCGCGTTCTAAACTAAGCAATAGATTTTGGTGCGGTTTTCATCATCATTCAGACAATTTATTCTGGAAGGTTTATGTGTATTATAATAAAGAAATATTTATATTTTGTCAAGCCGTCAAAACCATGCGAAGCTGAAGTGGGTCTCTAACCCTACTTCCTACTATCTAATACCTTTAAACGAGAAATTCTTGCATATATACAAGATACATTTTTATCCAGTGCGCAAACTATAACCGTGAATTCAGCATATCATTCTAGACCCCCCTAGCGAAGAAATTTTACGTCGGTTTCACAAAAAAAAACAGCTGTTTCATAGAAAAGTGCAATACCTACGCGGTCAAAATGTATGGAACAGTTGATTTTTTTTTTTTGTATTACTGACGAAAAATGTCTGCGCTGGGGGTCTAGAATGATATGCTGAATTCATGGTTACAGTTTGCGCACTGGATAAAAACTTATCCTGTATATATATATAATCTGAACCTCGGAAACGGCTACAACGATTAGCGGGTTTCGGGGGCGATAAATCAATCTAGCCAGGTTTCATTTTTAGAAAACGTCAAACCAAAAAAAAACCGGGCAGAGCTCGGTCATCCAGATATTATATATAATATTATGAATTTGAAAGTTTGTATGTTTGTTAATATAATCACGTAAAAACGGCTGAACGGATTTAGATGAAATTTGGCACACAATTTTTTTGTAACCTGGATTAACACATACTGTCTATACTATCTATCCTGACAGTTGTCCCCGGTTCCGTGGGATAATTTTCGACCTCTACGCGGGCAAAGCGCTAGCAAAAGCTAGTTTTAAATATAATTGACTTCTTCAAAATATGTATGTACTATTTTTCCTAAACTTGTAAATTCATACGTAAAATATTAATATTGCTTTTTTAGCTCATTCTCTACAAATAAGTCTGAATAGTCACGCCAATGTTGTTACAGCCGCTTTCCAAATCGATGATTACGACTCATCAAAATTCACACATAGATGCAAGATGAATAATTATAGTAGCAAATTAAGTATAACGTATGCTTAAAACATTATTCATACCAAGACCCCTCCGTGCCTCGGAAAGCACGTTAAGCCGTTGGTCCCGGCCGACTGTCATTATTTTATTTATTTATTTCAACTTCTCGCACACAAAAAGGTACAAAGGCGGACTTAATGCGGCTGCGGCTGCGGCTGTCATTCGTGGATCTTTGACAGCCGTTACGGGTCGTCAGAAGCCCGAAAGTCTGACAACCAGTCTTACCAAGGGGTGATTCAATAACTGGGTTGTGGAGGTCAGATAGGCAGTCGCTTCAGATAAAATGCTGGTATTCAGCTGCATCTGGTTAGACTGGAAACTGACCCCAATATAGTTGGGAAAAGGCTAGGCAGATGAATACTAGTATCTTACTATAAAGAGAACTTTTAATATTCTCTTCTAACAGCACTTCCCAACTATATTGGGGTCAGTTTACAGTCTAACCGGATGCAGCTGAATACCAGTATTTTACATGAAGCGACTGCCTATCTGACCTCCACAACCCAGTTCTGTTTTAATATTTTTGTTTATTGCTTTTTAAAACATTTAAATGATCCCACAAGATCGTCTATGATTCGATCTCGTCACATTCGATTCGCTCACAAATCCGTCGCCATTGGGCTATCTATATATTTATAGCCTTCAATTTATTACTGTATAGCCGAAACATCAATCAACTTCGACGCTACCTGCTGCTTCCATTTTTTCCTGTACAGAGAAATAAATTTACATAAAATAACACCAGCTGTTAGTCTATGTAAATTCTTGCTCTTTTACTGAAAAAAAATGGTTATTAAAAATATGAAAAAAAAAAAACAACAAATTTGCAGATACTGGAAAAGTGTAGCGGTAGCTATTTTCTGCTACGAAGTCGAAAACCCACATGTTTAGGTAAAATGTGGGCAAGTTTTTACCCGACTACGGTAAGGTTATGATTCTAATAGGCTTCAGGCCTGGTAACTCGCAAAATTCTTGACGCATTTTAATAAACGAGAAATCATTGGAAGCGTCGTGTTTTTCCACGGGTTATTCTTAGGCTAAACGATGTCACATAAATCTAATAAGGTGGCTTATAGCTGATGTAAAGTGATACTGAGAATACCTATGGTGTTTGGTATCGTACATTACATTTGGTATATGAAGTTTGTAAAAAAGTCCACGGCAGGCATTACCAGGGTTAAGGAATGAAATCAAGAGAAGGCAGCCCTTATCTTTAAAGTAATTATTCCTTAGTTACAAAACCCATCATCATGAAAATTTAAGTCGCGATTCTCCAAACGGAACGCATACTACAACACCATTTCGGTCAACAACTACACAGAATACATAAGCCACACACTCGAACACAGGAGGCCATCGTCCCACAAAAAGCAAAACTTTCCCGAATCGCCGGAAAAAAGATTATATTTCGAGAACTGAACTCGAAACTGCCACTGACGGTGAAATGTGAACGTGGAACTTTCTCTACGCTTTTATTTTTCACAAAAGTCTAAAGCAAAAACTGTACGGTACTGTTTTGTGAGCATTTTATTTTCAACTGCGGAAATTTGTTCCACACAAATCTAAGTTGTTGTGTGTCGTAGCTTCCCTATATAATGGGTCGTCCGATTTGTTTGCTTGTAAGGTAGATATACTTGCTTTTGCCAGCTTTTTAATAAGTTTTCTCTCTTCCTGTCGCAACATAAAAATGGAATTATTTATAGCCCGTGTAGATGTTGGCAATTATCCCATGGGAACGTATTACCAAGATAAAAGTATGTGATGTCTTAATCCAGGTTATAAACTATCTGTTTGGAAAATTTCATTCAAATCAGAACGGATTACCGTTTTTGCGTAATTGAGTAACAAACATACAAACTTTTATATTTTAATACAATATTCGTAGGAAAATGTGCTTACAAATTATGTACGTTGTTTGTATTCGATTAGGCGGTAAAATAAGGGTCCATCTAAGTAGTACGATTTTTAACAGTGCATCACACAAATACGAGCCGTTATTTAGATCTTTGACCGTTATTACGAGTAGTAGAGCAGTGGCACATGAGTAACCAAATGGAACAGAGGCAAAGCTTCTTGACCGGTGTAGGCCGGACAATGACTTTTGACGATAAGTAGCCGTCAAGTCCCACGCCGATATCTGACAACTGACATTGCTCATAAAAAAGGTCCACGCAAGTTTTTATAATATTCAAACTTGCAACTAATAAAACAAACAACGTGCGTCGCACTAACCCTGAGATTGTCAACTGGCTGTGCCAGCGTAAACCGGTTTTATCCAGTCTCGCCGATTACGCGACAAGCGGCCAGTGGTCACGCAAACATGCCCCGCGTGCTTGTAGTAGTGCAACCGATTCGCGCGGTTGTATGAAGCTTTGTCTCTGTTCCGTTTGGTTACTCATGTGGTAGTGGTGGCCCAGTGGTAACGGCCGTGACTTACGAGATGTAGGTCGTAGGTTCGAACCCAGACCGGCGCTTTACTTTTTGTAAATTATTTCATCACCACTGCTCTCAAAACGGTGAAGGAAATCATCGTGAGGAAACTGGCATGTCTTAGTACCAGAAACTCGAAGACATCTGACATCTACCAACCCGCACTGGGCCACTCCCTCTCACAGAGAGGAGGCCTGTGTCCCAGCAGTGAGAACTTTATAGGCTTTATGATTACGAGTAGTCAGAACCCAAAAAATTTGACAACCAGTCTTAAGTTCTTAACCGGGAGTATAGAGAGTTATCCAGTAATTGGGTTATGGCGGCCAGATAGGCAGTCACTGCATGTAAAATACTGATATCCTTCTGCATCCGGTGAAATTGTAAGCCAACAAAAATACAGTTACTCTTGGAAAAGTCTGGGCATTCGCGCTTTATTCAATAACGTTGCTTAAAGTTAAGAAACGTGTGAAGTCAAAAGAAAAGTGTTGCCAAAACTCAATAACACACCAACAGACATAAATATAGCAACTAGAAACAATTTGTCACCCATATTTACAATCTAATTCACTGTTGGACGTTGACGAAGGATTTTATTGAAACAAACAACGCCGGCTAAAAATATAATTGGATATAAATTTATTGTTTTTGACAATATTTCAGTTGTATGCGACAATACAGGACCGTATTAAGAAGTGGTTGGGTTTTAAAACTATCTTTATCGTCGATTGAAAGAACATAGGAATAATCAATAAAATACCTAAAGGCTAGAACGGAAAAGAGTAGGCTAAGTGTTATGTTATGAGCCTGTGTAAAATTACTGATAAACTTTAATTATAATAGCTGACCCAACCGACATGAATAATGTTAATTATTACGCAATGTTAGTTATTTTGCCTACATAATGTATTATGAATCAAGTCTATTTAAGTAAACAGACAGCTGTGCTGCTGGGGAATTTGTTGCGGCACTTCTTCTTCCCAGCTAAAGCACTAGGAAGTGGTGAAGGGTGGGCGTTTTGGGGGACTATCTTATGTAATTTTGACTTTCGAAAAGTGCTGATCTCTATCTGCTGTAAGAGCTGATCTGAGCCTAATTTAAATAAATGAATTTTTATTTTTTGATTGGCCTGTCTAAACTTCAATAATTCATACAAAATTCCCAAGGAAAATGGTGTCCGTATGGATTGAGGAGCCATGTCTCAGATTTAAACGAGGGTACTACCAATATTTAGTAGTAAATTTGCCAAATTTGTAGCCCCGATCCTGGAATTTGTAGTAAAACCCTTCAAAAGTTACAGAACGTTGAAGGTGGCCCCTCAATTCAGACGTCTGGATTGAGGAGCCACCTCAGAACTCGAAAACTAGCCAATGGATATTGCTAAAACTTTGGTAGGAATTAGTAGTGTTTATGCTTAATTTGTACAAAAAAAATGGGGTTTGTACGGCTGAATTTGAGGTAGCTACAATGCTTTGATTTATCTGAAAAATCCATAAATTTCCTCGCGCTGTTTCTCGGAAACTGATGAAGCAATTAAAATAGATTTTTGGTATTATTTAGTAGTAAATTAGCCAAATTTGTAGCCGCGATCCTGGAATTTGTAGTAAAACCCTTCAAAAGTTACAGGACGTTGAAGGTGGCTCCTCAATCCTGACGGTCTATAAAAAACAAATGTACGTAGCTACTAAAGTAATTGATCAAATCGAAGTTTGATTATGCCAATATTTAGTAGAAATTTCTACTAAATATTGGCGTAATCAAAATTCCTCTACATTCAGTATTTCAAAAGATATTAATAATTTTAAAATTCCTAAAGAATTTTCTGTGTAGGGTGACCATAAATAATTCTAACTGCGTTCATAAACAGAACTTTATTTACACATGATTCATTCTTCACCAAATCAGTACATAAATAAAGAAACACAATATATTAAACACAAAGAATAAAAAAAGACAAATAAACTAAAAGCGGATTATCCCAAATTAGCTTTTACAAAATCTCTAAGCATTATCTCTACCGAGATTTTTTAGCTAAATCTTAGTTAAATATTAATGTATTAAACGCACAATTATGTTTTATTTTGATAGTAGTTCTAGTTAAGTTAGCATATGATTTCTATTTGCATTGTTTAAATCGCTTAAGTTGATATTTATGTACATTTCGATTCTGATTAAAATTAAAATAAACAATAAATCAATAAATTTGCTCTAAATAATGGTGGAAACCACATGAAACTTCATCTGTCGTTTAGAAGATCTAAGCGGTCACACAGACAGACACAAAAACAATTTTGTTTTAAAACATGTAGGTATAGATAATAGAGATTTAAAATTAGTACATTAAGTGTCTTTGCCTACTTTCAAATTTTAATGATCTCACGTTTTGTGGATTTCTGCCCGGTATCAATTTTTATAGTAGGTAATAAAAGAGTAAGACTCATTACAATCATTCATTACGACACAACTAAAAACCGTATTTTTTATGACATAAGAAAATGGCAAGATTTCTGATACGTTTACGTAAATGTGTATTAAATGTATTACATACAAAAAACTTCCAAAACAAATTCTATAAATGATGGTGAAAACTGGTGGTATTTTAAAATAAAGATTAGAGAAGGCTAGTAATTAATGATAGAATAAGGGGGAATATAGAGATGATGTTTAGAGATTAGAGATTTTATAAAAGCTAATTTGGGATAATCCGCTTTTAGTTTATTTTTCTTTTTTATTCTTTGTGTTTAATATATTTTGTTTCTTTTTTGAAGTAGGTACTGATTTGGTGAAGAATGAATCATGTGTAAATAAAGTTCTGTTTATGAACGCAGTTTGAATTATTTATGGTCACCCTACACAGAAAATTCTTTAGGAATTTTAAAATTATTGATATCTTTTGAAATACTGAATGTAGAGGAATTTTGATTACGCCAATATTTAGTAGAAATTTCTACTAAATATTGGCGTAATCAAACTTCGATTTGATCAATTACTTTAGTAGCTACGTACATTTGTTTTTTATAGACCGTCAGGATTGAGGAGCCACCTTCAACGTCCTGTAACTTTTGAAGGGTTTTACTACAAATTCCAGGATCGCGGCTACAAATTTGGCTAATTTACTACTAAATAATACCAAAAATCTATTTTAATTGCTTCATCAGTTTCCGAGAAACAGCGCGAGGAAATTTATGGATTTTTCAGATAAATCAAAGCATTGTAGCTACCTCAAATTCAGCCGTACAAACCCCATTTTTTTTGTACAAATTAAGCATAAACACTACTAATTCCTACCAAAGTTTTAGCAATATCCATTGGCTAGTTTTCGAGTTCTGAGGTGGCTCCTCAATCCAGACGTCTGAATTGAGGGGCCACCTTCAACGTTCTGTAACTTTTGAGGGGTTTTACTACAAATTCCAGAATCGGGGCTACAAATTTGGCAAATTTACTACTAAATATTGGTAGTACCCTCGTTTAAATCTGAGACATGGCTCCTCAATTCATACGGACACGGAAAATGCACTTTTAATTTTCCGGAATATTCCCAGAAACTTTCAATTTCTTTCCGTCCAGACCTGGTTTGGACTAAATATAACGAACATTTAAAAAATTGCCAAACCGGTCCACCGTTTCTGAAGTGATTCTCTTACCAACGAATAGCATTTCGTTTTTATTAAGTGTTTAAAAATAAATTATTTTTGTATGTTGGTTATTGCTAACCTTAACTAATGAACCATTAATATTATAAAACTGGAGTGCATATCATCTCGCAAAAGTTTTCTTACCTACGAAAAGCGCAGCTCGTTCTCAGTTCATCCCTGTCACCATTTTTTAGCTCAGCTCATCGTTCGCAGAACCCACGCGGTGTTTATTTGTCATCCGTTTGGAAATTTGCGAACGCATCCATTCGTGGCGGGCAGCTGTCAGTCGCCGCGCGTGCCAAAATGGCTACCAATCAGTTAAATTGAAGACACAATTTAAAATGCGCGCTGCCTGATGCTCCAACTGTGAAATGCGAACTCTCTCGTGCAAAATTTCAGGCTTCTAGTTTTAAGAATCAAGTATGGCTCTGGTTTTATAAAAAGTTAATTTGCAGTGCCAGATAAAGTAAGTACCTACTTACTTTCCATTTTTGTAGCAGGAAACTTAGATGTATATGCTAGTCATCAAGATTCCTTCCACTTGGTCTGATTTTTTATAGGTAATTGTTATTAATCGGTTCTTGTGTCGTGTCGACGCGACCTAGGTATAGTTGCCATACTAAAGCCTAGTCTACCAATACCTAGCTAGCGGATACCATTGTCAAAATGATAAGCCAGTCAGAGTCAGTGATGGTAATGGGGTTGACTGGTCTGCCCGAGGCGCTAAGTGGTAAACCGCGGGCATATAATATCGTAACTCGAGCGAGAGGACTCTAATAATCGGTTGAAGGACACATAACGAAACATTGTCCCGCAGGATGTTAAAATCCAAAGCAAAAAATAAAAGGCTTATTTTACCCACCGCAATTCGTTTATATTTCATTGCATTCGCGACACAAATACAGTGTCATTCGCGTAAATTTCTGAACGCATCGAAGCGTGGCCGCAGCTGTCAGACGCCCCTCGCGCCAAAATGCCTGCCCGTCACTGTTCCCCAAATTGATATTGGATTATATCCATGTGTGCCAATGGAGCATCATTTCCACATTTATTATTGCTGTTGTATTTCAAATAAAAATAAATTCAGCATTTCTGTTTTAAACTAAAATTCGTTTCCGTTTTTTTCTGGTGCTTTGGGTCTAAATTGTCCGTGACTAAAATAGGTAGATTGCGGTTTCTTACATGTACTGATTACTTACTGTCAGTAGATTTCCCAGTGACTACACGACACACCCGCAAGTCGCAACACATACCTAATTTTATTAATACACTAAACTGGTTATGTAGGTACCCATGTAAGTAACCAACCAACGATAACAATAAATCAATCAATCAAAGCAACACGAGTTTGCATCAATATGGCGAAGGCGAAACTGCCATTATTTTAAAACCAATTTCAAATGTGGAAGCCTATTGAAACTCCAAAATGGCGTCTGCGGTCATCCGGATTTAGTAGTGATGAATGAACTCGTTCCCAAAATAGACGACGCTACGTTAGAAGCGTCGAATGGAAAATACATGTCAGCTGCACTGGGGTAAGGCTTTCCGATTTTTTTTTTTTTCAAAAAAAGTATATTGAATTCCAGTTTACATGACTATCGAAACACAAAGTTTCATAGATGTTGTTTTTTGAACCGTTTTAAAGTGATGTATTTTCTCACGCAACTCGTTTTTGTTGGTCTTCGTGCAGCTCCAAAATTTGGGTGAAAAATACTACCTACCTACGTTTATTTGACCCATATTTAGATAGCAGTAGCATGGAAAGAGACTAGGTCAGTTACTTAACCATACATAACATATTGGAAACGTTTTAAATCGTGTAAGTATTTCAAGATAACTAGTTGCCGATCCGTTACTGTCAGCAAACACCTACCAGTTACGAATAGTGGACCCGTTTTAAATTTTATTTGACACTGTCTTCGAATTTCTCATAGGTCTCGTTCTTCCTCTCAAAACGGTAAAGGAAAACATCGTGAGGAAACCTACATGTCCTAGAACTAAAAATTCGAAGCCATGTGAATACCACCAACCCGCACTGGGCCGCCAATATAGCCCACTCCCTCTCAAAGAGCCGGGGCCTGTGTCCCAGCAGTAGGAACGTTTTATGCTCGTTTTGACTTTGTTTTTAAAGTGAGAACGAAATGTAACATTTAATTAAATCGGGCAGTAGTTTGACACCTACTCAAACCTACACAAAAATCCAATTTTTCGCTACAAATGTTTATCACGGGTATCGCATTTCAACTCCCAAAAAGCGTAACAGGGTTACACATATACCATATCAGCCCTATTTCGTTTTTGACAATCCCATTTACGACAGCATTTACAGGTTAGAGCCAGCGATATTTCAAACAAAGCGGTGCTTTTCTTATCCTGAATCTGGGCCCGAAGTGGCGGGAAATTGGTAGCATTATTCCAAATCAGGTAAGACGGCCACCAGCCGGCCTCTGAATGAGGTGGAAATTGCTGAAAAATTGTCGAAAGTGTGCGATCTCGGGTAAGGTAATTTTACGTTGTGTATTTTTTTATAGGTTTCATTGAAACTTAATGGGATTTAGAAGGGTGAAATATGGTGATAATATATTTTCTGACTTGTTAGATACTAAGGCAAGAGGTAAGCGCCAATATTTATTAATTCAAGCAGATTTTGAAGGCCAATAGCATCGCTTCGTCGCCAAATTCGTTAATGACGCAGCGAACGAAGAAACAGAAATTGTGTTGTTATTTTGATTTAAAAGAGACCTTGTAGTTCTTGCCCATTCTTTTCCATACAACTCTTCGTTTTGGAACGGGCAACTAGCTTCAACTTTCTGACTCTGAACGACCGTTATGACGATAAAAAGTGCCTGTAACTGGTTTAATTGAATTAAATCCTTTGAGTTAGAGTTTAGAAAACGGGAAGTCTGCCCAGCTGTGAGCCATTACAAAAGCTCATGAAAAAAAACAAAGCCGTTTATGCAAACTGCTATAAGTTATAAGAAAGTAAGTAACTACTTAAAGTGGATATACATATGTATGTCGCAGGCAGATTGTATGATTCCTCATTATACAGGGTAAGTTGTACATAATAAAGCGTAGAAATTTTTCGTCGGTAATACAATAAAAATCAGCTGTTCTACGAAACAGCGAATTTTTTTGTAAAACCGACGTAAAATTTCTGCGCTGGATGGTCTAGAATGATATGCTGAATTCATGGTTACAGTTTGCGCACTGGATAAAAACTTATCCTGTACATTCGGCGCCAACCGTTTGCATACGAAAATATAGTTATGTATCATGCCTAAAGCAAAATGTATGTAGCTTGCAGAATTCGTCATTATACCTGTAGTAATGAATTTTTCAAGCTGCCTTTGACATATACACTACCATTTAACGACCTCAAAGAACAGGCAAAACATTTATTGGTACCAGAAAAAAATACCGTTCAATTTATAAAGAGATAAACAATTCCAACAGACAATACAGGTGATCAATGAGCAGGAAAGAAGGCGAAGACTCAATTTGAAAAGTAATACCATACGATAGATAAACGTGTACCTTCCGTGAATGAAGACGACACGAAATTGTACGGAAATGAAACGCTTTGAGGAACATTTGGTATATTCTAGGTCACCTCTCATTATCTTTCATTCATGAAGGGCTCACGTTTATTCGTTGAAGGGCTTGAGGCTAAATCCGCCGAACAGCCGCACGAGTCGATCTATCACGTTAAGCTACGCTTGCCGCGGATGGTTCGTGCAACCCATGCACAACCCATCCGCGGCAAGCCATCTTTACCACCATCTTTACATACCACCACTCCTCCGTGCTTTAGAAAGCACGTTAAGAGCATTAATTCCACGCGGGCTGGCAATAACGCATTTATATTAGTTTTTCGTGATTATTTCTTTAAATACAATCAAAAGTACATTTTTTTTTTCAGCCAACCACTAGATCGTTGGTATTTCTAATTATTTTTAACATTTACTCATTAATAAAAACATTTAATCGCACTAAGTAATGCAAATAGAAAATAATTGACGGCATGTCGATTTTTTTAAGTAAATACCACAATAACTGTAAAAAAATAGCATACAAACTTGAAAATACCAATGATCTAGTGCATGGCTGAAAAAAATGTTTACTTTTGTTTGTATTTAATGAAATAATCACAAAAAACCGTTATAAATGCGCCGTTGCCAGCCTGCGTGGGATGAACACACTTAAGCCGTTCTTGGTTCCAGCTGTCAAAATTTAAGGGGTATTCAATATTATTGCACAAGTAAAAGTATTTTAGTTTGTGTTTTTTAGTTTTTAAGATTTGTACTGTATTTTACCAATTTTATTTTTTGAATAAAATGTATTAAATGTATTTGAATAAATGTATTGTGCAATATTATTGTACCTACAACGCCTTAGATTGTTTTACTTTTTTTTCGTCTACATTTTTATTTTTCCACCTTTTAATAATAGTGCAAGAAAAGCTAACGTTCTTGGTGGCTACAAGGCAGACTTTCTTTTTGTTCCTTTAATAAAATGCTGCAACCATTTCCCTCGTCATTTTTAAAAGATTTTCAAAGTAGGGTTATTTATTATTAAGATTAAATGCAATGATTCTCACAAAAGACGAGGAAATCTGGGAAAAGATTTTTATATTTTATTTTTAATGCAATGAGATTTTATTTGCTTTGCTTATTTCAATAGAATTAATAGTTTATAACAAAGTCACTTTTCGTATCTGTCTTTGTTTGCTTACTTCTATCAAAACTAAACAATGGATTTTGATTCGCTACAACACATAAATATATAAATATTTAATTTTGCTATAGAACAGAACTCTCAATATTTTAGATCGTATAATTAATTATACACTAGCATTAGCCAGTGGCTTCGCCCGCGTAGCGGTTGGAAATTATCCTACGATAACGTAGGTACTACCGGGAAAAAGTATCCAATGTCTGTAACACAGTTTATACTAGCACAGACACAGACGTTCACTCTGTCTCAAATAATGCATAGTGCTTCATTGTTCTTTTTGTTTGATCGAGATGGACAAATTGTATTTGGCTTTTTGATAATAAACATTATATTATATTATTATATTATATTATAATGTGATAATCTAGGGTATAAACTATCAGCTTGCCAAATTTCATCCAAATCCGTTCAGCAACATTCAAATTTATAATATTAGTAGGATTTGGATAACTACTTAATGATAGTTTCATTTTCCACAAAGAAAATACATAAGATAACCAAAAACCCACTTGTCTCTAAAAACTACTTCCTCCCTTTCCTCCGAAGAGCCGAACTCCAGCGATAAGGGTCACATTCTCTTATCAAGGGAGCCTCACGTCACATAGGCACCCCGTTATCAATGTACGTCGTTCTGGCGTATCGAAAGTGTAAATTATGATTGATAGGGCAGATTACCACGCCGTGTGCCATTCAGGGGTATCACTGAAGAGTTGAACTATATTTATCTTCCGTATTTTGGAGTAATAGTTTTGAAATATCAGGCTCGTTCGTAGCTAGGTAAAAACAGACAGCCACACGGGTCGATCGATCAGGTAAAGCTATGCTTGTCTAGATCGGTGCTTGGATGGGTGACCAGCCTTAGCTACCGTGCGTGGGAAAGCACATTAAACCGTTGGTCCTGGGTGACGTCGTGGATTTTGATAGTCGTAACGAGTCGACAGTAGTCCGAAAATCTGACAACCAGGCTTAACAAGGGGTATCGTATTACCTAGTAACTGGGCTGTGGAGGTATAGGCAGCCTTACCCTGTAAAAATCTGGTAGGCTCAGTTTCATCCGGTTTGACTGGAAGCCGACCTCAACACTGTCGGAAAAAAGCTAAGCAGATGATGAGGATGAATTCTGTAAAGCAATATTTGTTGAGTCGCGAATGGCGGAGATTTCTTGAAAACAGTCAAAAAGCTGGTTTTTTAAAGCACTGTATCTCTTTAACCGTAAATACATTTGAAAGCAAAAAATATGTACCTACCTATGATATTTTCAAGTCTTTTTTGCATACAGTGATCGAACTCAAAACATAATTAAACATATTTTAATGCATCAAAAAATCAATAAAGTCACCTCTTAATTATCTTTAAAAGCAATTTATCCCTTCAATGACAGGTAGAATGATCATTACAAATATACCATAAAATTTCAAATGCCAAACTACATTCAGTGATGGATTATTGATCATCAAATAGTTAATATCTAATTTTATACGATTTCGTTTACATTTTTACTACATACGCTTGCTCATTTATTATTCGAATTTATTACCACAGATTTTAACCCGTACCGGATTGCAATAAGAACTACTATCGCTCATAACGACACTATTTAAAGTTAACATGGCCTTAATGAACATACAGCATGACGCTGACTTACAAATTGCAAAAGAAATGGAAGAACCTACCCCCCCTTACCTTAGCGGATCCACCACACGATTGAAGGCTTCTTCAAACAGGCGCAACGTGGTATCGCGACGCGACACTTGTAGAACAATTTCCATGAAGTCTTCATTAAAATTATTCTACGTGATTTGCGTCGCGCTGTCACTTCGCGCCTGTATGCAGGAGCTTTACATAAAGAGTGCATAGGTACAATAATATTGCCAGCCAGCCATAATAAAATGTAGTTATTCTTATTTTAAATAATTTTTCCAAGAAAGTTGGCTAACCCTGTACGTCCGTTATGACACGAGTGAGGCACTATAGAGTGGCGCACTTGTGTCGCGGTTGATCATAAAGATTAGGCTTAACCCTCCGATGCTACTATACTAGAGGTGCGACACCATTTTATAGAGCTTTGTGAAAAATATTATGTCAGTTTTATGTCGACGTTATATACTTAGGTACCCTGTGTAACGATATTTGCCTAGCTTTTCTTCTAGATTCGGTTGAATACTATTAATTAATTATTTATGTAGTAGCCGCCTTTTTGAAAGATTTGTTTTTTCCTGACAGTCTCTTAAACAATCAGAGGTGATAGAAACCCCAATTGATGAGTAGCTCTAGGTTCATGTGTGAAGATTGTAAAGAATAGATACCCATCGGCACACCTATCTTTACTTTGCCGACCCGTCAAGAACCTAAAATTGCACTATTCAATTCAAATTCAATTCTATTTATTTGTTTCAGAGATCTACTACTACTATATACAGGGTGGCAGGGACGTCGACGCAAACTGGAAACCATGAATTCAACAAATATTAAAACGCGGTTATCAGAAAAAATAAAATCTGCAGTTTACATAGAAAAGCGCAACCTACGCGGTCAAACTGTATGGAATATTATTTTGTGCATGCATATACAGAGAGAACGCTACTGCCCATTATCTAGCAAGTCCCTTAGTCGCCTTCTACGACACCCACGGGAAGAAATGGGATGGTGCTATTCTTTTACGTCCGGCACCACACGGAATGGAATTTCTTTTTAATAACCGAAGAAAAACTTCAACCCAGGGGTTCAGAATCATGTGCTGAATTCATGGTAACAGGTCGTGTGTCTCTGTCCCTGCCACTCTGTATATATAGAGATATTTCCTTATTATTTCTCATATACTTAAAAGCCTTGTGAATAAGTTCTGTAAATGATGGTGAAAACGGCATCAAAATCCCATGCATAGTCTAGAAGAAAAACGCGATCGAACAGACACGGAAAGCGACTTCAATCACTACATCACTACGTATTATAAAACAAAGTCCGCCGGCCGCGTCTGTCTGACTGTCTGTTCGCGATAAACTCAAAAACTACGGAACGGATTTTCATGCGGTTCTCACCAATAGACAGAGTGATTAATGTGGAAGGTTTTGGAAATCATCAAATAACTTCTACCGCTCTGGGTGGAGCAGGAGAGCGTTTCAGACTTTTACTGACTAAAACCCACCCGTGTTCCCTCAGTAGCCTGTGTGTCAGAGGCCGCGGTATCTCTTTCGAACAACCCGCACCCCTGGCAAGCATCGGCCCTTGCGGGCAGCCCCGTCATTTGGTGCTGACATCTCTTAGAGGCGCGCGTGGAACACAACGCGCCGTCGACCCGGGCTTGGTCCTTACCGGACAACGAGCTACTCATTGCTTGCCGTCCGCAAGCCTGCGCCTACGGTGGCCGGGAATCAGCCTGGGATTTCCGACGCCCAGGGAGTCTCCTGCGGCGACTAAGGGCGCATATACTGCCTCTCCCTCACGTGCGCCGCCTCCCTCTTCGCGAGCATTACTGCTTCGCAGAAGGAGGTGGCAGCTACCCATGCACTCTCGCTCCGTACCATGGCCTAGACCAGGGCCGGACGCGAGAGATCGCCGGCGCCGATCGCCTCCACGAGGACACGGCGGTGCTCCGCCCAAGCCGGGCAGACCTCTACCGTATGCTCCACTGTGTCCTCAGGGCGATCTTCGCAGTGGAAACACCCGGGCGTTTCCTCCCTCCTTATCCGAAACAGGAACCTCCCGAAACAACCGTGTTCGGTGAGGACTTGTATCAGGCGGAAGGTGAGGACGCCATGCCACCTGTCAAGCCACTCCTCAAAGACCCCGGGGTCTTACCGTCGCTATCGTGGCGTGCCCATTTCATGAGGAAGCTTTAGGTGTATAATTTGTTAACGTTTCGTGTAAATTGGTTCACGCGGGCGAAGCCACTGGCAAAAGCTAGTTTATAATATAATATTGGTTATTAGGTACCTTTTGCCATTTTTCGGTTTCTACTGTTTTCTTCTGGAATAAGAAAAAAACAGGGGGCTTGTCGCTAAGTAATATTAGCCGCATAGCCGATCAGGTTAAGCTACGTTTGCCGCGGTTGGGCCGTGAATGGGTGACCATCTTTACATACCAAGACCCCTCCGTGCCTCAGAAAGCACGTTAAGCCGTTGGTCCCCGCTGTCATTTTTGGATCGAGCGTCAAGCTCGTTACGGGTCGTCAAAATTCCAAAAGTCAGACATAGCCAGTCTTACCAAGGGGTATCGTGTTACCCAGTAACTGGGTTGTGGAGGTCAGATAGGCAGTCGCTTCATGTAAATTTCAGTTGTATCCGCTTAGACTGAAAGCCGACCCCAACATAGTTGCGAACAGGCTAGGCAGAAGGTGATAATTATTTTTTTCCTGGAGTTCGATTGTTTTTTTTTTTGTGTAAAAAGTTTTTTCCGGAAACCCAACTCATTAGTTGTTAGTTCCGGGATATTAATGTAATCAGTAAATCTGTGAACTCGTTGACTCTGTTATCAAAGCAGGTGTCCTCAATATTTCGCTGATAATGATAATGGACTGGTGTTAGTCACACAGCAGTGATGTGTGGTAATTTGGGTACTCCCATAAGATGGCCGTCGGTAGACTCTTCGCCGCTCGTCATGTGTATATAGCATCAATATGTCTATCTGGCTGGCTCTTGCTACCCTTTCAAGTTTTGGACCATTTTCGGGTTTACGAGAGGTCAAAGAGAGCAGGTTTCCCAGCGATAACGGCTTCGACTTAAGAATTGTAGGACGTGGTTTCGAAACCAGACAGGCTAAAAGGCCTGTCCGGTTTGTTGTATTGTGTAAAAAAATATTTCATCATCACTAACCTCAAAACGGTGAAGGAAAACATCGTGAGGGAACCGGCATGTCTTAGTCGAAGACATGTGACATCCACCAACCCGCATTGGGCCGAGTGTTAGACGGCTCACTCTGTCTCACAGAGAGGAAGCCTGTGTTCCAGAAGAGGCTGATAAAGAGAGGTCAAATAAGCTTAAAGGAGCCGCCGTCTTACATACCACTCGCTTACGTCATCTCTACGGGTCTCCCGAAGTTGATTTGTTACTTCAAATGCCGTGAGGAGCCGATTTCGAAGCATAACAATAAATCGATCCTTTCGAAACCTTAGAAGACTCGCTGCACTATAGAAAAGTGACGCGCCTATTATTCTTGATGCACTTCACTGAATTCTGTCTTCTGCTAACATTGTTACGATACGTGTAAATTTTTCTGGTGGTGGCGACATGATAGTAATTCAATAATAATTCTGAAAGACACAATGACCGCCTTTAATCATTTTGATTTGACAGAATTCGATTGACAGATTGAAAACAAAAGTGAGAAAACAAGCAAAAATAAAACAATCCCAAATTTAATTTATTTCCAAATTGGAAGTTCAAAAAATTTTAATTACCTTGTAGATCATATCCTACTAATATTATAAAAGGTGTTAAAAAATTAATGTTCCAAATTTCGTGTAGGTACTTGCTCGGTATCAAAAAACGTTTTAAAAAAAAATCCCGGAAGATAAATCCAAATAGAAAGGGTGGAGTTTTTGGCGGGATCGCGTTGGAACATGTCGCACGAATTTCCATTTTCATGAAATTTAGTGAAATAGCGAATTCAATTGTATAATTTTGGTAGTGAATTATTGTATTTATTTAAGTAGATATTGAATTATGTGGACTTTTCGTGTTCCCCCCAAAAAACTCCTATTAGGTTGTTGTAAAGTTACTACCGCTTTACAATAACTTTAACTTTGACTTGACTGACTAAAGGCGACTACTTATGACTGTTTTGTAACTTCGTGCCCGATATCGGGCCATTTACTTTATTGAAAAGAAAAATTACTTGACACTGGCTAAATGCACAAACCGTGTGAAGCCAAAACTCAAAAAAAAAATTGGTTAAATCAAAATACCTACCTACAATGAACGATTTAATCAGGTTTATAGAAACCGGTTGTTAGTGTTGTGTGTATTTGTGATAAAAGTAATATAATCAGATTATATACCAAATATTCAATTAAGTCAAAGAAATGAATGTAATTACCTTTCTACCTAATCAGCTATCGTAGATAAAAATAGCAGTCTTAGATAAAATCTATACTTATATGTTTAATTGTTATGCTGTAAGTCAGGGATGTCGAACCTGTCAACCTCTAAGAAGCATTTTTCCCAAAAAATATTGAATATGGCATTGACAATCTTGACTTATTGAATACTAGAAAAAACCAAATACTTTCACAATAACAGGTACTCTTTATTTGCAAACAGAAATAGACTTGTGCTATTATACAGTAATCTACGTCACATCACGTTATTTAATGAAAGAACAAATTAGTGCAATTTCTGGTATTAGGTTCTTATGTGGCGGACATCTACAATACCCCACATACGAAAACTTCAAAATCACAAATACGGAAAATACAAAAAGTGAAGTGGCGCCATCTACAATGACACATGCGAACTACGCAAATCTGGACGTCACCTTATTTAATGAAAGAACAAATTAGTGCAATTTCTGGTATTATGTTCATATGTGGCGGACATCTACAATGCCCCACATACAATAACTTCAAAATCACAAATATGGAAAATACAAAAAGTGAAGTGGCGCCATCTACAATGCCACATGCGAACTACGCAAATCTGGACGTCACATAAATCCTACATCACGCAGTTATAGTTTATCACGAGACTCACTTAAATACAAGATCCCGACATCAATCGTCGGGCAGTAGCCCACCAGACACAACACCCGTCTGGTCGGAGGATCCTCCCTTTACTATAGAGTATGAGTGAACTTTACACCCTTTTCCTCATACCTCTATACATACATTGACTTTTAGCAGAATTCAAGCTGTACTGGAATCACGTGACATAGGTACGGTTTCTGAAAGCAACGACTCTGACTTAAGAAGATGAAATTACCAACCTCAGAATTCTGTTTCTTACTGTGACATAAGCTGTCGTGCCCAAATTATTTTGTTGCGTGCCACCAAAGGCACGCGTGCCATTGGTTCGCCATCCCTTATACTTTGCTATCCCTACTTTATATGTATGACTTACACTATAAGTCTTAGTACTTACTCTGTAAGACTTACACTGTAAGTCTTAGTACTTATTAAAGAGTATCTTCTATCAACCTATCTAAGACTATTTTTTTGTAATGTTAGAGCACAACACAAAAGGTTTCTGGTATCACAGTGACAGCAGGGTTTACATTATCTGTATGTCCTTTAGTTAACCAACTTAATATGTATCCTAGTCTTAAGCAATCTCAAAGGTTTTTGTATCAATAAAGATTTTTATTATTATTATTATTAAGACAATATTTACATATATCTACTTTCTCATTTAAACAACGTGTAACGGAAAAGTTGAGGGGTGTGCACCCCTCAGGTCTGATTGCAAGCTATTTCCACTGTTAGACTGAAATAGCTTTCATTTTAACAGTTCAACAACATTCATTGCGTTATTAAAGTTGTTGAGTAGATAATTTTTCGCATATAATGCAATGGATTCAAAATGATTCAGATTTCAATTGATGTGTTACGCAATTAGGTGGTACTGGTCACTCATCATCATCTGCCTTGCCTTTTCCTAACTATGTTGGGGTCAGCTTCCAGTCTAACCGGATGCAACTGAATACCAGTATTTTACATGGAGCGACTGCCAATCTGACCTCGACAACCCAGTTACTGGGTAACACGATACCCTTTGATAAAACTGGTTGTCAGACTTTCGGGCTTCTGACGACCCGTAACGACTATCAAAGATCCACGAATGACAGCCGGGACCAACGGCTTAATGTGCTTTCCGAAGGTCACCCATCCACAGACCAACCGCGGCAAACGTAGCTTAACCTGACCGATTGTCTGTCTGACGTGTGCTGGTCACTTATCATTTACAAAAATGAATGTTCTTTTGTTTGATGAGTGGCATACGATTGAGATTTTTGGTAAGTTGTTGCGTGCACGCACGCATAAGTTATTGAGTTTGTAAACCATCCTCCACGGGAACTCAGCTGCGGGCAAAAACTAGTTGATACCTAATAAAAATTACAATAAATAGAAATAGGTAGGTTCTGGCTAAGTTAGAATCTTGAATATTTGCGATGTTGCTGCCGTTGTAATAACTCATGATAAATATACCTAGTCATAATTTTTGAAGTAATTAATCGATGGTGAAAAAACACATACCTAAAAACACATACATACAAACGAAGCAAGTTGATATAAAGCTTGTAAAATAGGTAAGTGGTTAGATCTTTTGTCAGCTGCTTCGCCCGCGTGTACTTTGAAAAGTATCCAATAATCCAGGTTATAAACTATCTGCGTGCCAAATTTAATTCAAGTCCGTTCAACCGTTTACACGTGCTTAATTAACAAATATCCAAACATCATCAAAACTCACATTAATTATTAGGAACATTAGTAAGATTTAGCATTTGAATGACATTGACTGTTGACCGTTGTTGGTAAACATTTGTTAAATTGTCACAGAAATTGTATTGGCAAAACAAGATGGCGGCATTAGTTCCGATTTTGGCCAAGCACCGAAAGAACCTTGTAGCGCTATACTGATGCTGTGGTTGTGGAACTGCGATCGGTAACATTGGGGATTAATAATTAATTGTGACTAGCGGCACTTCCACAGTTAGCCGTTTTATAATACGACGACGGACACTACATTCGGTCACAATTGAGAGAGCAAACCGCCATCAGTATGTATGAATATAGCTAATCAACGGTCGTATTTGATGGTCGTGTATCGTACCGATCCGCCTAAACCTTAACAAGCCGTTTTACACAACGTAGTTGTTTTGTAAATCGGCTAGCCGTTTTGTATGGCGGTGCATTGTTCATTTCAGTTGCGACATTGTTAGTATTCACGATCAATCAATGAAGGAACTTTAGGTAATAGGTATCATAGGAAACAATTATTGTGTCTCTTTTTCGCTTACAAAGGAAGATTCAAAGCAGTTTAGCAGTAAGTTATAGCGCAAACTGTATGTTATGTTGCTGCGATTAAACGCAGAGTTGTCGTTTGCGTTTGTGGCTTGTCGTTACGACAGATGTCATGCAGGAAACGATCACTCTTTTTGAGTATTCAACGCGCTTCGATGTCCGTTTTGAGAACATCGACAGCGGAGAACTGTGATCGTGGTTAAACGACCTTACATTTATAGCCATGCCATGACTAATAAAATAAACACCCAAAGAGGCTTCAGCAGAACATTTAATTAACAAGAAAATCACACTTCCGCAGTAATATATTTTAGACTTCAACAGTCAATGTTGCGTTCTGAGCTCTGAATGTGTTGACCGGTGGCACGACAAGAACTTGCACTCTGATGCACACCACGGCGTTGTTGTTGTCGTCCATAATCCTGAACTCAATGGGCAACTGAGTTCCCTGTAATTAAGCAAACAAACCTGTGAATACAGGGCGTAAGGGGAAAAAATACCTAACCTAACTAGAGAATAGGCTGCTATAATTTTATATTAAAATTACGACCATTTAAAATCTATAAGTAGTCCTTTACACAAAAGGCTCGATTTCGAGAGGTTTCTGGGAGGGTGAGTATCTTTCCATCCTTGTTTTAGAGATATTTTTGAACTTCAATTGCAACTAACCTCTTTTCTTTTACTTACCGCAGGCATGAAATCCTCGATGGGCATGTTGAGCGTGTACCTAATAACTTCGTCACGAACCACGGGACAGTATGTGTTATCCAGGAAGTTACAGGTCTCTGCCTTATCGCCGAGGGCGTACGGGAAGGGGATTAAAAAGTATGCCATTGCCACAGTTCTCATCCGGTGTATGACGTAGGCTGAAAAATAAATAAGTGACGAAATTAGCCGACTCTCTTATGTTCGAATTTGGTTTGGCTTGGATTAAAATTAGATATCTTGTACCTAACTTCAATAATATGGTTACCTATTTTCCCTTAAGGGCCCATTTAAAAGGATACTAGGCAAAAATATATGAGGCTTTCTCCCCACCGCTAACGAGTACCATAGTCTATTAATATTACGTAAAAAGTAAAGACGGGTGGACGGAAGGGTGTCTTTACAATTACATTAAAAAGTGCCAGTAAAAAATTATAGCTAAACGAAAACGATTTTTAATTCAATTAAACTAGTTAGAATACCCAGATTAATTACAAAAACGAGGTATTTCTACTTAACTCCTTCCTCCTTCCGTACTTTCCTCTTTTTTAGTTTTTTGTGGAGTCTTATTATTTGATCTTGTTTAAAACAAAATACTTACGTGCTCTGAAGACGACTTGGATGACGGCATCCTGCCCCTGTGGCAGTTGGCACGGCTGTATGTCGCAGCCTGCTATGTACGCGTTGATCGGCAGGGGACCGGCAGAGCTACCAACGCCTGAATGAAAAACGAAAGTTCAAATCACACGGCCACTTTGGACGTCGCGTCATATCTCGATCACTGATCGTGTAGTCATCCAATCAAACTACGTGAATACGAGATTATAGGGTGTTACAAATTATAAGGGTATCTCTGTGTTCTGCCACAATAAGTGGCAGACAAATATTACACAGTGGCAAAGTACAAAAATGTTAAAGAAAGAATAAAAAATTAAAGCATGATCGATGATTGCAGTTCAAACGACATTTAAACAAACTTGTGTTCGTCTAACCATTTTTTTTGAGGGTGGGACATCATCAAATAACTTCTCCCGCTCTGGGTGGAGCAGGAGGGCGTGTCAGACTTTTACTGACTAAAACCCACCCGTGTTCCTTCAGTTGCCTGTGTGCCAAGGGCCGCGGTATCTCTTTCGAACAACCCGCACCCCTGGCAGGCATCGGCCCTTGCGGGCCCCATCAGTTGTTGCTGACATCTCTTTAAGGCGCGCGTGGAATACAACGCGCCTTGGACCCGGGCTTGGTCCTTACCGGACAGCGAACCCATTACTTGCCGTCCGCAAGCTCGCGCCTACGGTGGCCGGGAATCAGCCTGGGATTCCCGACGCCCAGGGCGTCTCCTGCGAAGGCTACGGCCGTGAGGGCGCATGTACTGCCTCTCCCTCACATGCCCCACCTCCCTCTTTGCGAGCATCACTGCTTCGCTGAAGGAAGCGACTGCTAGCCATGCACACTCGCTCCGTACCATGGCCTGCACCAGGGCCGGAAGCGAGAGATCGCCGCCGCCGATCGCCTCCATAAGGACACGGCGGTGCTCCGCCCAAGCCAGGCAGACCTCCACCGTATGCTCCACCGTGTCCTCAGGGCGATCTTCGCAATGGATAGTCAGCACTGTTTAAACGTCAAAATTACATAAGAGCGCCCCCAAAACGCTCGCCCGTTGATCACTTCCTTCCAAATCCCCCAGATTAGCTATTTATTATTATACTCACACTGGGTAACTTGAGTGGTCTGCCCTTTGGTCAGAGCCAGCACGGCACAAAACAATACCACAGCACGAAACATTTTGACTTCCTCAGTTGTGAATGACTGATTAATCAGTACGATTAACTTATATTAAAGACAAATCGTTATCAGTTGGAATGATAATCAGCACGTGTGTTAAAAAATGTTGAAATCCATGATAAAAAACCGATTACGTTCACAGCTGCTGTTTTGTTGTGATTCACAGCCTAATCGAAGGATTAAAAACAAAAAAAAACAGGTCATTACGTCATCTTCAACCCAACTTCACTCTCTTCTGGACATGTACTTTATTTTCTTGTGATAATCCCCTCGCTCCTGTGTGTGTGTGCTCAATTGCTCCGTCTGAGGCAGTTCTCGTTAACTATGACGTCACGACTGCATCCAGCAATTTAAGGCAATGGCAACATGTTGCCAGAGATACGGCCACACAATATGGAGCAATATGGAGCAACTTAAAAAACTAGGCAATGTGCCTCCCCCGCCGCCTCCGCCGCCGGCCGGTTCCTCTCGCAAAAACGAGACGTAGTTATACATACAAACGAGATACCTACAAAGAAAATTGACTAAAATTTCCAATCCGATCGGATGTTCGGCAACTCATGAAATATATGGAGCAATCAGAAGCAATTTTGCCGAAACACATCGGCAATTTATTGTTGTTGCTCCAGATTGATCTATTAGTGTTGCCAAGTAATAATTGCTCTAATGATTGCCCGTGTAAGAGCTCATTAAGTCAGTTTCGGCATTACCAACTTTTCTTCTATTTGGGTTAAAGGTCTTAATTCAAAAATGACAATGTAGCACTGGACTAAGTTGTCAGTTTTGTAAAAGGAGCTGTATTTCCATTACAGTTAGGTTCTTATTTCAAAAACAGGCTCGATGGTTTAAACTATACCTAAAGGAAAACCTTGTTTTGTATTATGGGGTAGTGTTTTATCTATGGTTCTACCCGCGATGGCAACAATGTCGTCCGCTCCTCTCGCCGCCGACACGTGTTCCTCGAATCCTTGGACTGGATGCCACTCGATCACTGTTTGGCATTACTCCACCTTTCGTCACTGCTATCCAAATCAGCCGTCAAAAAATGTATGTATATGTACGGTAATTATCAACTCGTATGTATAAATTCCACAAAAGAAATCTTATCCAAACCTAAACTGCTACATAATCTAAACTTACAAAGTAAGCTCGTTGATAAGTTATGTTTCTTACTCACGCTTTTTTCTCAAGGAGGTTGGCAGAAACTACAGAACGCCACCTGCTACGATCCTTACATGCAACTTCGTTTACCTTCATACATCTGCACAAACAGGCACGACGATTACCAGCACCCAATTACGTAAGTCTTTTAATCACAGTATGAATAATTTTGAAGGAAATTGCTAATCCATTGCTTTATATGTTCGAAACATTTGTTTGCTCAACAACGTAAATAACGAAATGAATGTTTTTGAACAGGCAAAATTAAACCCTTTCCTATGTAAGGGTTTGACGCAATTACCCCGCCGGCTCCCCATCAAGCTATACATTTCTAGTATAAGCTGATCTCGCATTGTATAGGACTTCCCTACAGTGCGAGATCAGCGTAAACTGGAAATTTATTGCTTGATTTGTAGCCGTGTGTACCTGACCTCTCTGGAGAACAAAAAGGCGTGAGTACATGTGTGTGTATCATCATGACATCACGCATTTTCCCTAAAGGGTAAAACTGATGTTTTCCTGTAGAGTACGCCCTGATTTCGCCAGCTAGCTAATAACTGCTGCATCGCCTCTTTATTCTTAAGAGTGATAAAGATCTATCTCTCAGTTTGAATTAAGTGAAGAGACTACTGGAAAGGAAGCGTAGCGTTGGAAGGCCTCCCACAAGGTAGATCGATGACCTGGTGAAAGCCGCAGGAATCCGGTAGGTGCGAGAGGCACAGAACCGATCGAAGTGGCGATGCTCGGGGGAGGCCTTTGTCCAGCAGTGGACGTCTTTCGGCTGAAACAATGATGATGACGAAAGAGGCTACTGGGCCGTATGACGCCTTCTTGTATGGGTTAGCTCTGCCTTGTGTTGCTTCGCTTGCTTTTGGCAATTTATTCGCGTCTTCCTGATTCATTTTAAACCTCCGACGGTAAAAGAGGGTGTTATCGATGTGGGTGAACTTGGCAGATCATTTCCCAGTAGAGCAAAATATGATGTGAGTTCGATTCGCATGCGGATGAGTTCTAGAGTTCCTTTTACTTAAAAAAAATAGTTCAGACGTTTTTGCCTGAAAAAAGGTCCAATGAAAATATGCCCTGCTAACTTTCGTTTTTTAAAACTGATTTAGGCACACAGTGGTGAGTTCTATAGTTCCTAATACTTTTCCGGAAAAGTTCTGCCGACTTATGTCATGAAATAAATAAAAAAGAAAATGTTACCCGCTACAAAAAAAAGAAAATCATTGTGTTAAAAGAGGCGCCTGGTAAATTTGTAACTTTTCGTAGATTCTATGGACTAAGTTTAGTAGCAGCCAAGATCCCCGGGAACAGAAAAAAACTAAATAAGCGCAGCTGTCTCTAAAAATTATCAGCAGAGCCTTATGAAAAAGTTAGTTTACAAGAAATCTAGATTTCATTGAGTGATTAAGTTGGTATGATTAAAAAAAGTTTGACTACAACTGAGGAGCTAAAATGACACCAACTATAAAAGAACTGTACTAAAACAGGCAAAAGTAACCCAGAACTTTGACTCAGGTATTGGGAGCGCCTGGCTAAAGATTTTAAAAGTCCAAATCAGGATTTAAATCAGTGGTTTAGAAAGATGGATCAATAAAAAAATTGAGTAGCACTCAGAAGCAGGAACTCCACGGTTTTTTATGCATCATTAAAAAACTTATCCAAAAACATGCAAACGAATCACAGAACTCCGACTCAGGTACATAGTGATGTAGAAAACTGGATAAATAAAAAATTGAGTAGCACTCAGGACCAGGAACTTCACGGTTTCTGATGCAACACTGGCCGCCAGCACTGGCCGCCAGCACTAGATGCTAGCACTGGCCTGCAGCACTGGCCTGCAGCACTGGCCTGCAGCACTGGCCTGCAGCACCACTTCATAAGAAAGGTGTCAAAACTGACATGAGCAATTATCGTCCAATAACCATAATCCCGGCCAGTGCTGGCGGCCAGTGATGGTGGCCAGTGGTGGCGGCCAGTGCTGGCAGCCAGTGGTGGCGGCCAGTGTTGGCGGCCAGTGGTGGCGGCCAGTGGTGGCGGCCAGTAGTAGCGGCCAGTGCTGGCTTCTAGTGCTGCAGGCCAGTGCTGGCGGCCAGTGCTGGCTTCTAGTGCTGCAAGCCAGTGCTGGCTTCTAGTGCTGCAGGCCAGTGCTGGCTTTTAATATTTTTTTTGAGAAAATAAAAGGCACCTCATATTTTATTGTAATATTATTATTTAATAAAACATAGAGTAACAAATAAATTGAAATATAGTATCTAATAATAAAACAACTAAAAACTTATATTTATATTTGAGACATTTTCGTAATTATGAAAGTTTATTGTTACAGTTTTACTAAGAATAGAGATTGTTGTAGATTTTATATTCTGCGTGTTTGAAATAATGTCCGAATCTGACTCATTTTGAGGAAAATGTGACGGAGAATCTCGTTGTTTGGATGTAGATGGGCGCGGCGACAGTGGCATGGATGGATTAACTGAAGGTTGCAATTTAATGTTTACCACGATGCGGTCACATGTTTTCGCCTTGTTCTCAATGGAATCTTCTATATGCCCCTCTGGTACAGCACTCGACTTCCACCATGTCGCTTGAGAACAGTTAAGTCTGCCCCAGAATCTGCCAAAAGGGTAGCAGAAGTACGACGAAAACAATGTCCTGTATACAGTTTGATATCTGGTAACTTCAAATGAGTAGCGATTTCTTGTGGCATGTTAGAAATTTTATTTTTTCCCATAACTTGTTTGAAGCACCTGCTATTTTGATAACGGATAAAAAACCGATTGGTCTTTATACCAGCAGGACGCAAGTCCAGGTATTTCCGTACAATAGTTTTGTATTCTCCTCGGATTACGAAGAATCGGTCAATTTTTGTTTTTGTATCTGTCAGCTTTACTAACAGTAAATCATACGAGTGATTTTCGACATCATCAACAGTTATTTTTAAATTTCATTACCACGACAAGCGCCATGTACTCCGAAAATTAAAGCCACCTGTAACAAAACCGAATATAAATAAGAGAAGTATCTATCTAAGTACAGGTTACAACAAAATGCGCATTTTGAAACACTATGGTTATGCTTTACTAATCCACCATATACATAGTCACTTACTTTTACGGCAAGAAAGACTTTGTCGTGTGCCTCATTAAGAAAAGTCTCCACGTTTTTGAGTATGAACACTTTGGAATTTTTGGTTTAAATCCATCAGACATCCTCTTCAGATATGCTATTAATTTCGAATGTGTCCAGTTTTACGTCGTTATTAGAACTGACTGTTGATTTTAGTATTGAGTTTTTACTCCAAAGAGTGGAAGTTTTGGCTAAGTACTGGAACTAGGCCAAAAACACAGATTCTGAAAAATTCTTGGCGCCTCTTGCATTTCTCCATTCAATAAAATTATCGTAGGCTTTCATATAGTTCTCCCGCGATTTTGCAGGTAATAGATTATTATCCATCACATTTGTTGCGTCAGTTCTAATACTTTCAGGAGTTAACTCTATACTTTCACCACATGAAGCTTTGCTTGGTTACTCCAAACGGAACAGAGGCAAAGCAAAATTGTTACCTATTTTGGTAGGGTTGTCACAATAGGTGAAGACAACTTAAACAAAACATTTGTTAAATAGTTTTATTGTTCAGTATGATGGAATTTAGGAGGCCTTTACCTGAGAGGGGTTCCAGTACAGTAAAAAAATGCTACTGCCTATTAGGTATTATAATATTAGTAAAATTTCAATAGTTATTAAGATAATTGTATTTAAGTGTATAGATATTAGTTTTGTCAATTTTTTTATCCTTTTGCTAACTTACTATACTTACTATAGGTAGGAGACAACATTTGCATGTTAATGTGTTACTGGAAATAAAAGGCTTTTTATTTTTATTTTATTTTATTTATTTATTATGATAGAATACTTCACAAATTATATATATATGTTAATATTTTATTTTTTTAATAATTTATTGTTTCTTTTAATGATGTGTTAAATTCTCAATCTAACATAAACTTTTTGTCCCCGGTCCCGGTTGTAATTAGTAGATCTTTGACAGTCGTTACAGAACGCCAGAAAGTCTGACCATCAGTCTATCCAAGAGTACCGTGTTGCCCAATAACTGGGTTGTGGAGGTCTGAAAGGCAGTCGCTCCATGTAAAACACGGGTATTCAGCCGCATCCGGTTGGACTGGAAGCTGACCTCAAGCTAGTTGGCAGATGATGATACCTATTTTTTAATATTTATTTCATTTAAAGACAGACCGTCTAGTAGCGAGAAATAAGAACGATGGTAACGGTATTAATGATAAATTTTCATTAAAAATGCTTTTTAAACGCGTATTCAAACTTTCATGATAATGCTACAATAGCTGTTGAGGAGTTTTGTGAGGAGACTATCCTGTCTGTAGCAAACAAAATTAAATTTAAATGCAAAGTTTCGAGTCCATGCTACTAACAGTTAAAGAGTTCCCTCGTAAGGAGGCAATGCTGGCTGCAGCAGCAGTTCATGATAGAAATCGTGTCAAACTAATCAAAATTAAAAGACAATCCTGGCTGCAGCATCAGGTTATATCTACCACATTAACATTAATTGCATTGTCACTGAAGTTACGGTATACAAAATTTCAGCTCAATCAGACTTCGGGAAGTGGTTCAAATCGTACTTGCAATATTTGAACTTAATACATGAGACTGTTTGAACCCAGGTTACCCAGTTACAGTGCGGTATCACACGGGCCGCGTTTTAAAATATAAAAAAAAAAAAACAAAAAAAAATACCTACTTATTTTATTATTGATTCGTGTCGAGAATCATTAGCATAGTTACCTCCTTGAATTTGACGAGGATGCAAAACGACACGTTGTATAATCATTATTAATAATAAAATACCACGTTTTTACATTAGTAGGCCGGACGATGACTTTTGACGTTAAGTAGCCGTCAAGTACCGCGCCGATATCTTACAGCTGACCGTGGTCTCAAAAAAAGGTCCACTCAAGTTTTTATAATATTCAAACTTGCAACTAACAAACAACGTGCGTCGCACTAACCCTGAGATTGTCAACTGGCTGTGCCAGCGTAAACCGGTTTTTTCCAGTCTCGCCGAGTACGTGACAAGCGGCCAGTGGTCACGCAAACATGCCCCGCGTGCTTGTAGTAGTGTAACCGATTCGCGCGGTTGTATGAAGCTTTGTCTCTGTTCCGTTTGGTTATTCATGTGCTTTCACTGTCACTTGAAGAATTCATTTTTCAAAACCAAAATTTATTTATTTATTCTTCAGAAAGCTTACAGTCTCTACTTAACTAATATACATTTAGCGCTTACAGTTGCCATTTACAAGCTTCCACAAATTAAAAACTATGTACCTAAAGTTAAAAGAATAAAAAATCACACAAAAAAAAAATAGAATCTGCTTAGACAAATAAACATAACAAATTATTCTTTCTAAATATTAACAAAACAAACAAATTCAAATAATATTTACTTACAAGCTAGAATAAAAACAGAAAATATAACAAAATTCAATTATATGTGCTTTAACTAGGAGTATTGGTATTACTGCCTATACCAAAGTATTCCTTAATTATAGCTTGTCTAAATATGCTTGGACTGGTTCTGAATAAATCAACATCTAAGTGAGAGGAAAGATTATTGAACCTAGTTGCGGTACGTGCGAGGTAGGCGTTCCGTCGGAAGTTTGTTGACGCGAATGGAACGTGAAGAAGTGGCCGCTGCCTAAAACCTACTTGATGTGTACGGAGTGATAATTTTGAGAGGAGTTGAGAACAATCGATGGAGCTATTGGCGATATTTAATAAGAAAGTAATATCATTAACATGTCGTCTATTTTCCAGCGGTAGGAAATGGTATATTTTGCAACGATGAGTGTAATCCATTGAGCATTGCCTCGTCTTATAATCTAGATATTTTAAAAACTTTTTCTGTATATTTTCTATTCGGGACTTATACACATCATACTGGTTCCATACTTGAGATGCATATATTCTAGATGGCTGCGTACATATGAACAGTATAGTATTTTGATTGGTTTTAGAGAGCTAAAGCAAGTAGATGGCCTTATGATGAAACCCAGGGACTTGGAAGCTTTCTTAACGATTTCGTCAATATACATTTCGAGTTTACCGTCCTGGATAACGCCCAAGTCCCTAATACTGGTCACCTTAGTGATCGTTTGGTTGTTCAATGCGTAACCGAAACCAATTGTCTTCTTTTACCGTGTATAAGTCATATGAAAGCATTTCGATACGTTTAGTTGGAGTTTGTTTAGTGTACAGTAATCTACAAACCTATTAAGGTCCTCTTGGAGTAGTGATGTGTCAGATGAACTACGTACTGTTTTCAGAATTTTCATGTCATCGGCATATAGTAGAATGTACGAGTTAATAAAACATTTATTTATATCTGCTATAAATTAATTGAACAGAAGAGGCCCTTAAATCGATTCCTGAGGAACTCCAGATGGTATCAGGTTCCAACCGGAGATAAAGCCCTGTAATACTTCTGCTTGTGAACGGTTTTCAATGTAGGAGGAAAACCATCGATATAGGTCGCCGTGAATTCCAGCTGAAGAAAGTTTACGTAAAAGTACACAGAGTACTTTACCTTTTTTTTTTTTGATTACGGGGGGAAATCCTCATGGATGTCCTCCGCCCCGGGGAGGGCGGAGGGGTCTGTCAGACTCTTACTGACTAAAACCACCCCGGTGTTCCGTCTCTCACTTGCACCGGGGATCACGGGAACTAGTGTGACTTCCGCGATCCCCGGCTAGTGCCGGCCCGCCTCTGCGGGCCACCTCGCGATAGGGGGGGAGTGAGGTATTAAACTCCCCCCTTACGTCATAGAGAGGCGCGCGTGGAACACTACGCGCCGCCATCTCGGGTCCTAACAAGTAGAGGGCGACAAATTTCCCCGGATCTGTCGCCCCTGGACCCATTTAGGGGGGCTGGAAGAGGGCGTTATCCGCCCTCCGCCGACGCCCGGTGCGTCTGCTGCGGATCGGGTTAGCGGAAGTAATCTCCCGCTCCCTCTCCGCAGCCTCCTTCTGCGACATGACTGTTTCGCAGAAGGATACCACCGCGTCCCAGGACTCCTCGCTGCCGACCATCGAGTCGACAACGGCCGGCAGCGACAGGTCACTGCCTACTCCTGAGATGAGGGCACGGCACGGCTCCTCCCAAGCGGCACACTCTGCCAGCGTGTGCCACGCCGTGTCCTCCACAGAGTACTTTACCTTGACCCAAGATATTTACATAGATTACAGTAATGTAATCTGTGTAAATTACATCAACTTGTGCACGTTGCTCCATACCTTCAAAGATAAATTCGTTGCAAAGAATAAGATTAGTAGTCGTGGACCGCTTCTGAAGAAAACCATGCTGCTTATCACCAAAGTCACATTCTAAGGCTGAATAAACCGCAGAGTAAACAACGCGCTCGAGTACTTTGGAGAAAAAGCATAGCTTCGAAATAGGGCGATAGTTATTTACGAGTGACTTATCACCTTTCTTAAAGATTGGCGTAACGAATGCAGATTTCCAAATTTCAGGAACAGTGCCTTCTGTTAAGGACCGCTTGAAAATGATACAGATAGGTTTGGTTAGGCTTTTCGCACTATTGACAATAAATATAGGTGGTATTAAATCCGGGCCACCTGATTTAGAGAGATCGAGCATTTGAAGTAACTTAAGTACTTTTTCGTGGCATACCTCTATGGAACAGTTGCTCGCTGTGTTCGGAGATGGCGTTGTGACTTGATCTTGGTGGTCTATATCTGGTTCTTGAATTGTGGACTGAAAGTATGTAGCGAACAAGTTACTGATTTCTCCTCCGGTGTCTGCGCTTATATTTTGATATTTCAGCACATTAGGGAAGCTACTATTACTTCTCTTGCTTTTAATAAAGGACCAAAAGAATTTTGGATTTTGAATAATCGACGACTCTACTTTATCCATGTACGTACGGTAACAAGATTTCTCTACTTCTGCAGCTCTTTGACGCAATAAAGAAAAGGTTTGGTAATCAGATAAATTCCCATGTCTTAAACTTCCGGTGATATTCATATTTTTCTTTAAGGATCTTAATTAACGCAGAGGTATACCAGGAAGGGTGTGATGAACTTTTGACAGACTTTTTTGGTATATACAGATCCCTAATCTCATAAAGCTTGTTATAAAAATAACTAACAGCATTGTCTAATGGCTCCGCACTTAGCAACTCATCCCAGTTGACGTCATCAAGAGCGGACGTGATGGCAGTGTTGTCTCCTTTATGGAACTGATATTTAGTGTTAGTTTTTTCTGATTTATGTAGATTATAATCTACCGAAAAATAATGCGTTAAATTGAAAGCAGTATAGTGCAGTTTACAATTTATCGACAGTTTATAATGTCGCGAGATAGATTATATACTAACGGTATTCACAATTTTACTGTGACATAGATAAAGACTGACGCTTTGGGTACACCGCAACGCTACATGCCTTTCACATATTTTGTATGAACCATCGCACAGTATAAGCGGCCGCACCGCTATTTTTATATTGAAATGCATTGCGCTGCGGCCTGCCGCGGATATCGCGTAAGAAGCGTTTTCTGATCGGCAAAGCACTTCTACATCGTAGCGCCCGGATAACTAACTAATTGATGGTTTTTCCCAAGATACGATAATGTTATCACTAAATCTAAACTCGGCAGGTGTGTGGGGGCTACCTCTGTTATCGACGCAGGTGTTTCCAATGCATCGCTGATAAGTCCTCAGGTGTTCAGGAAATGAACTGGTCATGATAGTGACGCAGCATATGTGTGGTGAACTGCGTATCCACATAAGGTGGAAAGTAAATTAATTAACAATGACTAATGCCTGGTTTCTGTGGTCTTTTTGGAAACTTTCAACAACTTTTTATTCTCTCAGTTATCTCATCGCGTTGTCCCTAATTGTTTTATTAATGATTGTATATTCTACATATTTATTTACTTATAGCGTATTAGCGTCTGCATAATTGAAAGCATAGAATTGATTTCTCCAATTAAGTTCCATTTTGGGGGAGTGTCATTAACATTATGCAAGATGCACAGTCTCGAACAAAGGTAACACACAAAACTTTCCCCGTCTTTCAGTCAGTCGTTTTTCACGTATAATTATACGTCAGTGGTTATAGTTATGATAAAACACATTTTTCACAAATTCAACCTTACACGCATGACTAAAAGTGATTTTTTACAAAGCAGTGTCCAAAAAGACTGCCTGAAAGATGACTGACGATACTATTTGACACCTGCGCACATTGCGCCTTATTTATGCGGACGTTTTTGAGACGCTGATTGTGTCTTGGGTTTTTTGAATATCAATGGGGACTGCCAAATAATTCTGACGTCTTCATTTTAATTATTTGATTTTCTGCTCAGAATAAACTCAGGAAACACCGAAATTATTTACATGAGTTACGTTTTTAAAAACATAATTTAATTTGGACGGAAACGAAACGTCGCGTCGTCGAAATACGGAATCAGTACGGTATAATATCGATCCAAGTGTTTAATGAATTAATGTTTGCGTTTAACTCATGTTGATAATGATAAAAATACGCAATTATTAAACCTAAATATTGACCCATGATAAAGTTTTAGTAAAATTATCAACTTATTTTAATTGAATGAGGTAAATGTATCTAGAAAGTACGTAATATTTATCTGGAATTACCTAAACATTCATTTGAAACAACAATTTCATAAAGTTCAACAAAAATAAACTTTCAGAAAAGTCTAAATATTAAATAACAGTTATTTTCCTCTAATAAAAATAAACCATCAAAGAATAGATAAAAAATAAATCAAATTAATCAGATCATATTGTTTCGAGTGATTTTGTAGATAGTATTATTATCAAGAAATGTCTTCCTTCAATTTATTTATAAATGTATACTATCGCGATTACCTGATAATGACTATTGTATAAATAACACAGCTGAGGTGATGTCTTCATTCAGTCATCACTTCATCAGTAACTAATTACTGTTTAAATCAAAATGTTCCGATTTGTGGTTCTGTCGTGTGCCGTGTTCGCCCTTGTACAAGGGAGCACTACTCAAGTTAGTCGGTGTAAGTAGAAATATTTACTTTGTCTATTTGTTGTGAATCGAGCTTTATATAGTAGACATAAATGTCAACTTCTTTTAAAAAGCTTCCGGTTACTTGGATATGTTATTTATTCAGTTTTCTCAGTAACTTATATGAACAGATTTTTAACTTGGAGATTTTTACTGGCTTACACCCACCCGTGTTCCTTCACTTGCCTGTGTGCCAGGGGCCCCGGTATCTCTTTCGAACAACCCGCACCCCTGGCAGGCATCGGCCCTTGCAGACCCCACCAGTTGGTGCTGACATCTCTTTGAGGCGCGCGTGGAACGCAACGCGCCGTCGACCCGGGCTTGGTCCTTACCGGACAGCGAACTACCCATATCCCGCCATCCGCAAGCCCATGCCTACGGTGGCTGGGAATCAGCCTTGGAATCCCGACACCCAGGGCATCTCCTGTGGTGACTAGGGCTGTGAGGGGGCATCTACTGCCTCTCCCTTGCGTGTGTCGCCTCCCTCTTCGCGCGTATTACTGCTTCGTAGAAGGAGGTGACGGCTACCCAAGCATTCTCGCTCCCATGGCCTGGACCAGGGCTGAATCATATGGGTTAGATCTTATATCAGAAAATTATGTGTGATATTATACTATCTATTATTATTTCATATATTACACACCGGTTCGATTGGGTACCTATAATAATCAAGTCATCAATCACTATGGTAACATTATAAATAGCTAGGTAACTACATGAAATTGAAGCTTTCATTGACCATTATTTGATGACAATAGTATGGTAATTTTATGGTCAGTTATAGTAGATTCTCTCATCAATTACTTATACTAACCTACAAAAATATAGGTGAAATGATATGGTGAAGTACGTTGAAATTATTTTATAGATGCAGTTGATACGCTTATTAGAAGCTGGCAATGCGTAAACATATCACAAAAGTTGCTTAAGAATGATCTATATGTGTGATTCCAGTGATGGTTATACTTTATGCTAATATTGTAATCTTTTGTGTGGCAGGTTCAAGGAATTCCGGAGCCCTGCCCGTGAACGCGTACATCGAGGGGTGCTCCACTCCGCCGTGTGCGCTTCCGCAGCTGCAGGATGCTGTCATCAACGTTGACTTCGCTACATGTTATTATCATTTACTATTCTACATCCATATTATTATGAGCCTGTTGTGCCATTTCGCAGGGCAAACGCGTTCCTTTCATGTTTCCATTGTCTTCTATCTCTCTCTGCAATCTTTCGCAATGTAAAAACTAAACTCTTCACGCTATCTCCTTCTGCGCCTGCCTGTCATTATACACAAGGGCCTGATTTAGAAGCCTATTTCTTAACTTCGGAAAAAATCCTGACAATTATGATGTTGGCTGTTGTAAATGCTAATAAGTCTCTCTCAAAATAATAACTTAAAATTTCTAAACACCCCTAGAACATTTGGATCTTAATAAGTTTCTGCCACTGGGCAACGTTAAAGGCGTACAATCACTTTCACTAGGTACGAGTACATATTATAAAACGAACTCCCCTCGGTCTGCCTATTCGCGATAAACTCAAAAACAGCTGAATGGATTTTCATGTGGTTTTCACCAATAGACAGAGTGATTCATGAGGAAGAATTAAGTGTATAATCGAGGTTTCGTGTAAATAGGTTAACGCAGGCGAAGCCGCTGGCAAAAGCTAGTCATTGATAAAATTACCGAAAACTGCCAATGATGGTATATACATAAAATGCCATGAAGATATTGTGCAAAAAAAGCAAAAAAACACAAAAAAAAAAAAATTGCACAAAATTTGACGACAAAAAAAGAGAGGCAGTGGCCGATCCCCATTTACTTAGTGGCAAGAGACCTAAAAAAAACAATTGCCAAAACCAACCACCCAAACAGAATAATTCGGCGGAGAAAAATAAGGAGACCTGACCACAAATAACGGGACCAGGGACGAAGAGAGCTTTTGTTGTGTTCCGCTTAACAGTCGGTATTCGTGATCTTACACGCGTTGTGAGATAAAAGCAAATCCTTGCCCTAGTTTTAACCTTGCCTACACCCCCTTGACGAGTTCCTTGTAACTAAAAAGAATATACCTTGCAACACCCAGTAACTGGGCATCTTCTACCCAGTTACTGGGTGATGAAAGTTATCGTTCGTGGTCAAATAGCCAGTCACTTCAAGTAAAATACTGGCATTTATTTGCATCCGGTTAAACTGGAAGCCAACTGCAACACAGTTCGGAAAAAACTTGATATACGATTATGAACTAGCCAATCAGACAATCAGCAATTAATGTACAGAGGCCAGTATATCAAGCTACCCCAATCTGTCAAATTTCTTTGCTAGAATGTCAACTTTATTTCAAAAGCGTAAGGTTCATGTTCAATTGGGAAAATTTGACAGTTTGCGATAGATTGATGTGCTGACGTATGTACCTAAATGTATTCATATTTACTTTACAGCCGGCCCGGTTCAGAGCATGAAGACCCTCGCCACAGCATACATTGGAGTGATACCCATCCCGTACGACTTGGAACAGAATTCTGTGACCTGCAACTTCCTGACCAACGCCTCGTGCCCTGTGCAAGGAGGTCAGCTGTTGAAGTACACTCTGAGGATGCCTATTGAGCCGTTCTTCCCTGTGGTGAGTTGATCATCATGATTTCAGCTAAAAGAATACATATGCACATAGAAGCTTAGGCTACGTCCAAGCATCGCCACATCGAACAGCCCTGTGATTCTCGAATTCTAATATCCTAACAAGGATCATGGTCTATCTGTGGTCCAAAACCTAAATCCAGTCAGCTGTTAAAGCGAGAAAAACTAACAGACAGAAAGAATATTAATTAATTGTAGTATGGATGATCACCAGTAGGTAAATAATGCCACATATTTATTAGAAAACATCATTATTAGTATAACAATGTATTAGCAACATGTTGATGGCATGCAATACTGCGGGGTTATAGACCTTTATTTTGACAATTTAACAACGTTCATTGCGTCGGCTGTTCAGCAGATGTATTTGTCAAACATATGAAGCAATTAACCATTTCCTTGAAAATCCGTCGATTTGTAATTAAAAGTAAGCATGTCACGCAATTGGGTTGCAATTGATTCTCAACTACTACTTTTACAGACTATTTATTAAAAAAATGTTTATTTCAGGGGACCCGAGTGACCATCGAGTTCCATATTGTTGACGAGAGCAACGGCAACTCTCTGATGTGTCTGCGGGTACCTATCCAGATCGCCCCTCCGGTAGCACTACTACATGATTAATTGTTTAGATGTAAGATGGTGTAAAGCAAACCGATGATTAAATTTACTCTTTAAGCATTTAATGGAGTTTTTGCTGTATTACCTATATGAACTTATATTCACATTAAACCACTAGAAGAAAATTTCTAACAGTCTAACAATTTTTACGACTTCACAAAAGATCGGAATTTCTTTATTTTATATTAGTTGAATTTTTATTCATAAAACTAAAAACAAAAAAACTTTCCGAAATAAATTAACTAAATTATAGTGAAAACCGCCGTGAAATCGGTTGCGTAGTTTAGAAGAGCAACGTAATTTAGCGTATTGAGCGACTGTAATTTATATTATCTACTTAAGGCGGAGATTTCTGGAAAACGTTCTAAAAGGTGGTTTTTTAAAGCTGTGTATCTCTATAGCCGTAAATAATTTTGAAAGCAAAAAAATATATGATATATGCAAGTCTTTTTTATATACAGTGATTGAACACAAAACATAATTAAATATACTTTAATGCATCAAAAAAATCATCAAAGTCACCTCTTAATTATCTTTAAAATCAGTTAACCCCTTCAATAACAGTTATAAACATAATTAAAAGTAAAATTCCAAATGCCAAACTGCATTCAGTGATGGATTATATAATATTAAATAGTTAATATCCAATTTTATACGATTTTATTTGCATTTTTACGACATACGCTTGCTCATTTGATATTCGAATTTATTACAACAGATTTTAACCCGTAACAGATTACAATAAGAACTATTATCGCTCATAACGACAATATTTAAAGTTACCAGAGCCTTAATTTAGTATGGATAGAGAATTAACCAATGAATTCGTCAACGTCTGGTGACACGTGTCCGTTTCAATGGCGCGGCCACGGCGTAATTTAAGTAAAATAATTTTACCAAGATTTTGTAAAAATTTATATAAGTTGATTCCCAAAACCATAAATTTGTCAAAGTTATGGTTTAAAAGTTAGAAGGGTTTGAACGTGGCCGCGCCATTGAAACGCGGAGAACCGCGCGGCCACGGAGATCTTTAAAACTAAGCGTTGCAGAGACCTGAAATGTAGGTAAATGATAGATTGAATTTGTAAACAATTTGTAAAAATATAGAAAAAACTTCTAGGTCTATATTTATTAACACGATATCGCCGATATCTCGCTGAAAAAACATCGTAGACGACTGAAGTTTTTTGTAAAACCTAGATTTGAATTTGTCAAAATTAGTAAAAATACAACAAAAAATCCTAGGTTTATATTTCAGGAGCTGTAAGGCTAAAACCACATGGCCACGCCATCGAAACGGTGAAAATCACGATATCGCCGATATCTCGCTGAAAAAAACATCGTAGACGACTGAAGTTTTTCTGTAAAACCTAGATTTGAATTTGTCAAAATTATTAAAAATACAAAAAAAAATCCTAGGTTTATATTTCAGGAGCTGTAGTACGGTATTGCGTTGAAATAAGTCGTGATTATCTATCGATGAAAGTAAGTAGTAGCGAGATTTTTTTGTAAACAACAACTATTAATATGTGGAACTACCGCTAAAAGGTAAAAAAAAAACAATTGTTTTGTTTTATAAACCCTCAAAACACGTTTTGAATTTTTCGTTAGGGTGAACATGGTTTATTGTTTACAGAAAACTTTTCACCTATTGTGTAAAAAATTATATCTCAAGGTATCCGAAAAAATATCAACAGTCCTATTCACCATTCAGGAACGCGAAACCATGACCTTCTCGGGGAGCAGGTTTCGACTTGTCGAGCTCCGGTCAACACGTGTAAGGAAGTTCAAAGATTTTTGGTTTTTACCTACTGGATTAAATGACATCGTTAACTTGGCGTAACACCATGGTGTCTGAACTATTTATGCTAATTTCAAATTAATTAAATCTACTTTACAGATGATTTCTACAAGTACGTTTATATATATACGTACCATTGGTAACGAAAATGTTGATTTTCCTAAACATGAAGACATTTCAGAGTTTAGTGAAAAACTCGTTGAATACATGGCCAGTAACATCGTCCATGCTTTGATAAAAGTGTGAAAATGTCAAACATGTATTGGAGCTTTGATTGGTGAGGCGAACGTAAATAGCTTGCAATACCGAAAAGATATTTATAAAAACATGTTACTTCATGCATCCACCACCGTAATGGAAATTTGCCGTCGTTGCGAAATTTATATAAAAAAACTATTAAAGAAAATGGGTCCAAAATACTACCACCAAAATGACCCCGATGACCAATGGCCGATTAATAAATTTCACAAGATGCGTTAAAAAAAAATACTGTGTGCGTTGAAAAAAATGACAAGCGTGTATTGATACACGCTAAGATTAACATTATACGGTACCTTCCCAATTCATTTACGAAAATATCATGTAGGTATGTAAGAAACATCTACATTTTTTAAAATTGATAATTTATAGGTTAACATAATTTTATTACTAGAAATATAGACAACATAGATTAATCATTTTTCAGATTAGCTAAAGTACATACATCTTTTATGGGATACCTACTGTGTTATAGACAGGATAAGTTTTTATCCTGCTGAATTCATGGTTACAATTTGCGCACTGGATAAAACTTACCCTGTATTACAACAAAATAATTTGTTGCAATTTTCAGATCAAACTTGCAATGAAATGAAAAAAATATCAGAACTCATAAAAGTACACTTTGTAAACAAGAATATTACAAAGAGGATTATATCCAAGACAAGAATGGTTGGAAACATGCTGGTCCTACTCCATAGGGCAATCTAGACTAGAGTCTAGACAAAATCAAAGTGGTTGCTAATTTAATTATTTATTTCATATTTTTTTGTGACTTCTGTGATTCTCATACTGACACACATACATTATTATTTGTAAATAATGTCAGTACCTACCATGTATCTATACAATTATTAATGAATATATCTGTCATCGCTTAATTTTTAATTCTTTTTCCTATTGTGGTATGGTATTTTTTTCTAGGTGCATCGTTTTTAGGTATTTTATATGATTAATGTGGTCAAATATTTATAAATAAACTAAAGAGCAAAAATTCCTCACCATTATCATCATCTGCGGCACATTCCGCGTTTGGTGCTACAGGTGCGACAATCGTTTCAGTCGCCACGGGTGAACACATTTGCTCGCTAGATAAGATAGAGTTGGAAATGCTGTATTTTGACTTGTATAGTGGTACCGGAAATGCAGGGCAACTGTTGCTGATGTAGCGAATATCCCTATCTATGTAGGCTATTACTTACCTCTAAACTTCAGTAACTTATCTACATGCCCTATACGGTGATGATCTAAGACATTAACTTAAATTTTGTACGTTTTATTTCCTATTCTGTCTTATTATGCCTTACTGCCTAATTTCTTTCCGTGCACTGGAAATTTCGCAGTATTTGTTATTAGTTGTTAACTGGAAATTTCACCATCTAAATGGGTCCAAACCACATCTTCCGTCATTCGCCGAAGTATCTATCAACGTGCGTAGCTTCGCTTGATGGTAAGTACAACTAAGTCGAGAAGGGGTCGTAGATTTCTATCAAAAACTTTGCTGGCGTTTCCCCAGTGAGTGGTACAATGCACGGTATTCATAGAAATCCCAAAAATAACCGGAAATTAATAATAAATAATAAAAATGAACATAATTATATAATTAGACAAATAGCCTAGCAACAATTCCTTGATTTGATACAGCGGGAAATTATCTTTTAAAATATATTTAGCATATTGTTATATGTTCTTACTACATTTTCGGCTTGACAGGACAGTGTCACTAGACTTTGATGGGTTCATTGGTTAATTCTATAACTATACATATAAGTGCATAATATAAATTAAAGTGACTTTCTTAAATATCTGTGACAGCGTTGCTCCTCTAAACTACGCAACAGATTTAACGACGATTATTTAGTGAATTTATTCCGGCAGGATTTTTTTTAAGCTTACATAAAATAAAGGAATTCAGATATTTTGTCAAGTCGTAAAAACCGTGCGCAGCAGGGGCGGGTTGCTAGTGTTAGATAATGTCTTCTAGTGGTTTAATGTGAATAAAAGTTCACATAGATAAGTAATACAGCAAAAACACCAATGAATGCTTAAGTAGTACATTTAATCATCAGTTTGCTTTACACCATCTTACATCTAAACAATTAATCATGTAGTAGTGCTACCGGAGGGGCGATCTGGATAGGTACCCGCAGACACATCAGGGAGTTGCCGTTGCTCTCGTCAACAACACGGAACTCGATGGTCACTCGGGTGCCCTGAAATAAATATTGTTTTTACAAAATAGTCTGTAAAAGTAGTAGTTGAGAAACGGCACCCCAATTGTGCAATTTCGGAAGGATTCGAAAAATTCGAAGGATTTTTAAGGAAATTGTACTAATGCATTGCTTCATATGTTTGAAAAATACGTCTGCTGAACAACCTAGATGGCGCAATGAATGTTGTTAAATTGTCAAAATAAGGGGTCTATAACCCCGCAGTTTCGCATGCCATCAACATGTTGCTAATACATTGTTATGCTAATAATGATGTTTTCTAATAATAATGCGGCTTTATTTTTATACTAGTGATCATCCATAGTACAATTAATTAATATTCTGTCTGTCTGTTAGCTTTTCTCACCTTAACAGCTGAATGGATTTCGATTTTGGTACTTAAGTAGACAATTACCTGCGTTAGGATATTAGAATTCGAATAGCACAAGACTGTTCGACATGGCTTGGGGGAGGCCTAAGCTTGTATGTGCATATGTATTCATTTAGCTGAAATGATGATGATCTACTCACCACAGGGAAGAACGGCTCAATAGGCATCGTCAGAGTGTACTTCAACAGCTGACCTCCTTGCACAGGGCATGAGGCGTTGGTCAGGAAGTTGCAGGTCACAGAGTTCTCTTCCAAGTCGTATGGGATGGGAATGGATATCGCTCCAAAGGGTAAGTATGCTGTGGCGAGGGTCTTCATGCTCTGAACCGGGCCGGCTGTAAAGGAAGTATTAATACATGTACAAGTAGGTACAATAATAATATGCTACTATTTTTTTTTATATTCCTCGTCGTCTTACAAGCCATATCCCAGGAGTGTGGAGTAACTGTCTTTCTCACCACGAACGATAACTTTCATCACCCAGTAACTGGGTAGAGGATGTCTAGTTACTGAGCGATGCAAGGTATCGTTCCCTTGAGAAAAAAATTGACACTTAAAAATACATATTACAAGCCAGTCTTATCAAAATAGCACACGATTGTATTGCCACAAATCAGGGGGCCTACTCTTTAAGCACGAAAACCGTAATTTCGGTCGAAGTTACGGGCGTTTCCTACTCCGTATCACTTACGGACCTATGATTAGTTTGGGGCCCAAACTAAGAATGAATTGCTACACGATTTGACAGTTGTCCCTACTCCCTATATGGTTTTACCCGTCCAAAAAAGCTAATTAATCAGCTGTAGGAGTAACTTTGAAATTTCGAACTATTTTTGGAGGAGGGTAGGCAGACCCTCCTCCAAAAATAGTATATATACTTTATACTCTTGTATAAAGGCAATTTTGTATCACATGATCTTCATTGCATCTTCAATGTGCCCATATCATCCTAGGCGGTTTTCGGTAATTTTTATCAGAGACTGGTGCGCCTTTAAAGCTGCCCATTGGCAGAAACTTATTAGGATTCAAATCTTCCAGCAGTGTTTAGAATTTAATTAATTATTTTGAGAGACTTATAATTGGTAGGTTATATAAGTACCAACATGAGGCATTTCAGAATTTTTTGCTCGTTATTTAAGAAATAGGTTTCTAAATCAGGCCCTTATGGATAACGACGCGGCAGACTCAGAAAGAAATGGCGTGACAAGTTAGACTCCTACAAAGGCACTGGCTTAAATATCAAAACAAAAATGGAGAGACGGAAGGGAAGCCTTTGCCCCGCGAAAGGACACAACAGGCTCATAATAATATGGATGTAGAAATAGTAAATGATATTAACATGTAGCGAAGTCAACGTTGATGACAGCATCCTGCAGCTGCGGTAGCGCACACGGCGGAGTGGAGCAACCCTCGATGTACGCGTTCACGGGCAGAGCTCCGGAGTTGCTCGTACCTGCCACACAAAACATTACGATATTAATAAAAATAATAACCATCACTGGAATCGCACAGGAATTAAGGCAAACACAACAAAACGTGGCGTTTGCAGGATTTACTGCCGAAGCTATAATGCATGGAGGGTCCGAAATTAATGCCTGCACCTTTAAACTGAAAATAAACTTCTGAGTAAGTAATTTTTCAACACATTTGCTCGTAATGTGAGCACAGTTATCACATCGTTCTTAGGGCCATAAACCGAACACACACGTGCATAATAATATTACACACTAGTGCATAATAGAATTATCCCTACAAAGTTAAGTTAGTAGTACCTAACTGCAAATTATATGTGAGTGAACAGAACATTTTCAATTTAACCGGGTAATACCGTTTTTTTTTTTTTTGTAACAACAAAGGTTTTATGCCGCTGAAAATCTATTTACATTATTGGAATAAACAAATGTGTCCATAATTAAGACGAAAAAACATTTATTATTATCAAATGATTTATAATTCACAATAATTAGTTATTAAATATTTGTATTTTATCACTAAAATTATAATTTTGAAGTAGGCTGTACATTTGGCGCGTGCAAAAAATAAACTTGCGCGCCATTTCCCTTATTTTTCATGTTTTCTTTGTATCGCATTTGTTGCGTGTGGTAATTAATTGTAAAAATGTCATAGTAGGTACAGAAGATGAAAAATTGATAGATTTAACCCCGCCAGAAATACTTAGATACTAAATGCAGCACAAAATGCAAACGAAAGCCTAATACCTGCAAAATCTAGAGAAAAGTACTTAGCTTCTTACAGTTCTTACGATAGTTACGATAGTTTCCTACAATGGAAGAGCAACAAAAAACCCCAGTTATTTTCAGAAAATGTGTTTTTGGCGTATTCTCTGAACTCGCCAATACCTACATACAAACCCAAAGAAGTGGCGAATACCAATGTAACACAAAATGTGAAATGGCCATCAAAAACAATCCAGTATCCTTTTGAAAATTGTACATTCACCAATTGTTTTGATAATTAAACGATTTATGAAATACATGTACAGGAAAAAGCTTTCCTCACAAGTGTGTTGCAAAAGTGCGTATGAAACTCGTGAGCAACTTGCTCACTAGACACTCGGCTGATTTACGCCCTCGCCTGCGGCTAGGGATGCAACCCACAGCCTCGTGTATAGTGAGCAACTTAGCTCACTCGTATCATAATATACTATTAAAAGTGGCAATAGTCTTAAATGCGCTTGGTTCAATAATCAATCAATACATTTGTAACTGATGTAACGGAAAACGAATTTAAAATATATTTTCCATATTTCCATTTCCCGCCATTCGTTTGAAGATGACAGACACTAAATTATGTTTAGCGCTAAATTTAAGCGCAGTCTACAAGCTGCTAAACGGGTCCACCAAAATATATACGTACTGAGTTAAAGTTACTGAGAAACCTGAATAAATAACATTACAAGTAAACGGAAGCTTTTTAAAAGAAGTTGACATTTATGTCTACTATATAAAGTTCCATTCATAACAAATGGAATAAGTAAATATTTCTACTTACACCGACTAACTTGAGTAGTGCTCCCTTGTACAAGGGCGAACACGGCACACGACAGAACCACAAATCGGAACATTTTGTTTAAACAGGAATTAGTTACTGATGAAGTGATGACTGAATGAAGACATCACCTCAGCTACATTATTTATACAATAGTCATTATCAGGTTATCGCGATAGTACGCACCTGTGTTTAGTATAAGTCATAATCTGATTTATTTGATTTATTTTTTATCTTATATTGATGGTTTATATTATTTGGGTAAATAACAGTTATTAGTTTAATTTACTGCCACATCAACTTTTCCAGATGTTTCTTTTTTGTCGAGTTAAACTTTTCAAGTTCAATCCTACTAATATGTGGTTTTTTTTAATAAATGAAAGTTTGTATGTTTGTTACTCAATCACGCAAAAACGGCTGAACGGATTTGGATGAAATTTGGCACACAGATAGTTTGTAACCTGGAATAATACATAGAATACTTTTATCCCGATAGTACGTTCCCGTGGGATAATTCTCGACCTCCACGCGGGCGAAGCCGCTGGCAAAAGCTAGTTTCAAATAAATACTGCGCATTTTCTAGATACATATGCCCAATGAAAAAAGTTGTGAACTCAACTTTAAAGGAACTTTAAAAGAGGCAGTGTCTTTGAGTTATTTCGGCCTTACTTCTCAGAGTAGTCAAATAAGAAATGCCGACCTCATCTAGTTTTAAAATATGATTGACGTGATAAAGCGTTTGTTTTAAACCTACTTACAGAAATAAAATCATTTATCATAAAATGTTTTAATTTCATTAGATAGAAAAGTGATATTTTAATACCGAATTACAATATCCACTGTGGCAACACTAGATACAAATTATTATGAAATAATATTTAAGAATTTCCCTACCTTTCTCCACAAATAAATAAAGCACTTGTGAAATTGCTAAAAAAAAATATTATAGAATGTGAATGTGTGAATTAAAAAAAATCGGAAGCTTCTAACAATACTTAGGCCTAAAGGCTATAATTATTGCGTATTTTTATGATGTTGATTCAATAATGACAAAAATGAGCAGTATTTATACTTACTTTTATTTTTAAACAGATTACGTATTTTCGTCGACGCGACGTTTCGTTTCTACTTAGAGGTGGGTCATTGACGGTTTTTTGATTAATGTAATTTATTTATTTATTTATTTATTTATTTATTTATTTAACCATTTATGCACACACACACTTGTTATACATCAATGGTCAACAGGTTAAAAAAGCTGTTAAATTATTAACAGGTTTTGAATGTTCAATCTGTAGCGTTTAGCGTCAATTTATGTCAACGTTTTCAATAATTGATAATTTTGTGAAAATAATTAATTTAATAAGATTTTTTTTTTTAATATAATGACTTTTCTTTCGTACTCTTTAAAGGCTTTAGGACTGGCTGGGTACAAATAGTACCGCAGGCGTACTTAAAAGATCGTTTCATTTTATATAAGTACATTCAAATCAAATAATATTTACATTTACAATACAAACAGTTGATTCTCAGAAATTAATAAAATTGTAGTGAAATAATCCGTTGAGCCGTTAATCTAAATTAACAGGATTAGCAGCATTTTATTTTCAACTGGTTTTATTTGGAACTGAATAAAATAATTACTTTTGAACTAATGCGTCTTTTGCGCTGACGTAAATTAACAGCAAATATTTTCAACCTGTTTTTTCATTGATGATTAACAGTTATCTCGTCGACGAATTAAAAATCGTTAAAAAAACAGTTTATTGATTCAACGACCATCTCTAGTTTCTACCGTTTTTAAATGAAGAAACCATTTCTATGCTTTAAAATATCAGAAGCTTTAGGTAGGTAAGTGAAAATGTAGAATATACAATCTTTTTAATAAAACAATTAGGAATAAGGAGATAACTGAGCGAATGAATAGCTATTGAAAGTTTCCAAAAATACCACAGAAACCAGGCATTATTCATTGTTAATTAATTTACTTTCCGTCTTCTTATGTGGATATCCTGTTCAAAACACATGCTGTGTCACTATCATGACCAGTTCATTTTCTGAACACCTGAAGACTTATCAGCGATGCATTGGAAACACCTGCGTCGATAACAGAGGTAACCCCCACACACCTGCCGAGTTTAGATTTAGTGATAAAATTCGTGTCTTGGGAAAAACCATCAATGAGTTAGTTATCAGGGGGCTACGATGTGGAAGTGCTTTGCCGATCAGAAAACGCATATTATGCAATATCCGCGGCGGGCCGCAGCGCAATGCATTTCAATATAAATATAGCGGTGCGGCCGCTTATACTGTGCGATGGTTCATACAAAATGTGTGAAAGGCATGTGACGTTGCGGTGTACCCAAAGCGCCAGTCTTTTTACTGAATAAAGTGAGAGAAAAATGTATTTGATACCATGGTCTTGCTCGGTCTTTTAGAAACAAGGTGTCACTGACGTCCAAACGCTGATCTTTCGAATGTTTAGTAACTATGATATTTTATTATATAACAATGGAAAAAATATGTTCTTTACTTCCAACACAAACATCTCATCTTCATACAAACACTTGAAACTCCACAAACACACACACACGCACACACTCTCTCACACACAATACTCAATTACATACATTTCATAATAGTTCATACATTCATCAGCATCATCGCCAGTCTATACAAGTCTGCTGCTGGACTCAGACCTCTCAAATCACTCGCCTTGTAACTTGATCCTCGGACTTTCAAAGTCTCAACCAGCATGGACCTAGAAGCCATCTGCGAATATAGTGGCGCCAACTGGTCTGAGGGTAAGCTTCCACATGTTTGCCAATTCACGGTATTCACACAACTTACAAGACTTACATCAAACTAACTTACATCTTCGTTTTACCAGATACCTTCGTTTTAGAAGTCCTACCTGCCCACGGGATTCTTCTTACATTCAAAGGCTCAGTCATTTTAAAATGTGCTCTCTTGAACACCGAAGAGACGTGACGGACCATATCCTTCTTTATAAAATTGTAAACGGTTTCCTAAATGTTCCCGATCTTCTGACGCAATTAAGTATATCTGTATCCCGACAGAAAGCAATTAGATCTAGTCGTGAAACTGTTACCTTTGCCACCACTGCAAGCCCTACCAACCTTGGTAGCACCGCACCCATGAACCGTCTAATGGGAAAGTACAATAAAATTGCCACACGTGCCAATAGCATCGACATCTTCTCTAACCCTTTACAACAATTCCGAACGAAAGTTCTAACCCGCTCGGAGACTTGAGTCGTCTGGACGACACGAGCCGCCCACTACTAATAATTGTATTAACTTCCATTCCTTTGTTTGTCAGAATATTTCTTGTTTTATTTTTATTTTTAAGTACTTTTTGTATTCCGATCGTAGCTGTGAACATTGCTCATTTTTTTTAACCTCTAAGTATTTTATTTTATAACTGATAAGTAATCCAACTAACGATATCTTGTACCTACATTATTTTAATTACTCTGCTAGTGCTGTGCACTTCTGTAAGTGATTATTTCACAATTCCTAAAACTGTTTGTGATTTTTGTTTGTGTCTGTCTTAGTGAATAAGTCGTTGAAGTGCCTTATCAATAAATAAAAAATAAATAAATAAACAAGTACTTAACTAGTTTTCTTTTGAATACTGACATTTTTCCAATTTATTTTGCAATTATTTTTTGACGCTAACCAAGCGCATTTGATCTGAAATGTGAAATAAAAGTTTTTGTTTTCATTCTCGTTGGCTATATGTACCTACTTGAAAAAAAAAACAACCGTCTTCCAAACGAAAACGCTACAAAGTAAAAAATAACTATAATTTCGGAAGTCGCGATCTTTTTTTTTTAGTTTTTTGTCACCGAATTGGTTATTTTTTTTTCCACTTTTTAGTTATGGTACTTAATTACCTAAGTACTCACCCCATACCAATTCTTAAGAGTAATCGGGGAACATACCTACATAAAAAAATAGAAAAGTTTCCGACGAATTGACAACCTCCTCCTTTTTGAAGTCGTTTAAAAATAAGATAATATGATAAATATAAATAAAAAACTTGATTACGTTCTAAACTGCGTTTATTATATTGAAACATACAAATATGAATTGACGAGCGTCACAGCCGGTGAGAGAGAGTGCCTACACGGTGCCTACACTAGGTCGTCGACTACGCAGAGTTCGTTGTCATGGTGGTATTATGAAAACTTCAGGCGTTCACACACATCATGCGTTCATAATATCATAATAATCAGTGCATTTTATGGTTATATTCGTTTTGTTACGTACCCAGTGACTGGGTATTCAGTTGCATCCGGTACAATAACAAGTATATTTGCGTGTGCTTGGAAATGTGGGAATACTCTCTATGTCCTGGATAGTTGAAGCTTTTATGCTACTAGCGGACCTAACAGACGTTGTCGTGTCCGAACAACGCCACCTACCGGGTCCAATAGGGTATTACACCCATTTTTGAATAGTGTCTTAATTAGATTCTAAAATGCTAATAAACCACTAAAAAATCACAACATTTTTATTGAATCGATTAGTGCCATAAAAATGCATTTCAACTTTACATTTTCGACGAAAACACTGGACGCAATGGACGCTATATTACTCTGTCGATATGACGTCAGTTTGCTGTGTAAACAAAGCCCATTTGCCACACAAAAAATGCTAGCTATGCACAAAAAAAAAATTACCTACCAAATTACACTACAAATCGTAGGGAACAATTACCATTTACAATTTCAATAATTATCAAACACCTCAGTAGAAGCTAGTTCCAAACATTTTTTCTAAAATGTAGGATATGTCAAGGGTAAACAACAAAACAGCATTTAAACGTTATAATCGATGCAATATCGAGACAACAGTTAACACAGTGTACGTTTGTGTGGTTTGTATCCACAGTCGTTAAATATCTTAAAAAGCAATACCTACGTATGTAACTCAAGTCGCAAACGCATAACCATGAATCAATCAATTCAAGTAAGCAATCGAAAGAATGACTACACTCAGTAATGTCAAACTGTCAGTAAGGCAAAAGACATACAGCCTACGACACGTTTTCTATTTTAAAAATAAATTGTTTTTTTAATGACATGCATATAGTATTTTAATTAGGGATGGGCTTGTGGCTAAGTAATATTAGCGGCACGGGTCGATCGATCAAGTTAAGCTACGCTTGCCGTGGTTGGTCCGTGGATGGGTGACCATCTTTACATACCAAGACCCCTCTATGCCCGGAAATCACATTAAGCCGTTGGTCCTGGCTGTCATTAATTGTAGATCTTTGACAGTCGTTACGGGTCGTCAGAAGCCCAAAAGTCTGACAACCAGTCTTACCAAGGGGTATCGTATTACCCAATTACTGGGTTGTGGAGGTCAGATAGGCAGTCGCTCCATGTAAAATACTGGTATTCAGCCGCTTCCGGTTAGACTGGAAACCGACCCCAACATAGTTGGGAAAAGGCTAGGCTGATGACGATATTATTTTAATCAGATTTATGGCTTATATGGGTCGAATTATATTAAATTGATGTTATATAACATATGCAATAATTCTGTAAAACAGTTCGTTAAGGATTATTTGACGATTGCTCTTTGGCTGAATATCGATTACTCATGTCAAATAAACACTGACCTCCAATAAAAAATGAATTAGACGGATATCAAGTTAAATATTTGAATGAGCGTAATATTTTCACCTACGCAAACTTGAGAATTAAATCACTATACATATTTTATTTTAAATAGAATTAAGAATTATCAGTCTACTAATAGTCCTTAATTCAAAGGGTAACGTAAAAAATGCCTAAAAAGGCATTTTTTACATTCAAATCAAATCAAAATATTTTATTTCACATAAACCTCCAAGGGCACTTATGAAACGTCAGAAGCTAGGTGCCGCTTCCTATGGAGAAGAGCCGGCAAGAAACTCCACGGTTACTCTTTTAAAATAATTGGGTTTTACAATGTTTTCAAATTACAGTGATAATAGGTATGGGACCCATTATACCCCTTTGTATCAAATTGTTTATAATTTAAAAAAATGAGTTATTATTCTACATATTGTTGATTTGCTGTTCCTAAGTGTAGTGTAAGATATTATTTCAATAAAAATCACTTTACGAAAATAATACTATTTCATGGTGTTCAAAAACAGATAAAAAAACTGAAATCTTTGAATTCAATTTTAAAATGTATTTCGTTATTTCATGAATAAAACTAACATTTTCCGAGTGCTTTTTGCCTAAGCTATTTCAATATGTTTTTAGATTTGATCTCATATAGAGTGAAATACTTTATTGTAAAGCTAATCCAATCCATCCACCCTCACACTCAAATACACATTAAAAATTTCATCAAAATCGGTATAGCCGTTTAGGAGTTCAGTGACACACACACGTGCAGAACCATTATATTAGGATACAAGGTGTAACAGTATAAACTCAAGACCTGAAAGCAGTTTGTTCCTAATTGAGTACTGAATCGATTTTAGTAACTTAATGTGGGTATTTTTTCAAAAAGTATTTATATATTTCGCCATACCTACCGCCTACTGACCCAAAAAATATATATTTCAATATTTACTGTATTAATGCAACTATTCACATGTAAAATTTCAGCTCATTGCACTAAATAATTAAAGAGATAAAAATACCAGAACAACCGTAATACATGGATAAACCGACTAAGTTAGAGTGGCTACGAAAAGGCGGCTGTGTAGTATATAGAGATAACGTTCTAAAATTTCCAGTACCTATATGAGGTTTAATCGTTTCGTACAGGTGCGTACACAATAGTTTAGTAGAAAATACTACAACTGCATTCAAAATCAAAATATTTTATTTCACATAAAACTGCAAGGGCACTTAAGAAACGTCAGAAGCTAGGTGTTCCAATTTGTCGCTTCCTATGGAGAAGAGCCGGCAAGAAACTGCACGGTTACTCTTTTAAAAATAATTGGCTCATATAATATTTTCAAATTACCGTGATATTAGGTATGGGAGGACAGTGCAGGCCTGTCAATAAGTACCAGGTACTTAGAGGAATGAAAATAACGAATACAAAATCGTTAATTAATCTGTAGATTTATAGACGACGTCTGTAAGGCCTACAACGTTCTCTCATTCACAATATGTAAAAGAATCTACATAAGTAAAATCAACCTATTTAAACCAAGTGACATGATTTTCATGAGAATCACTAATAAATACTCGATATTACAAGTGATGTATAATGTCAAATAATGACGAGAATATGTCAGAAAGTGTAAAAAATAAAAATAATAAAATTAACATTGTAATTTGGGAGCAGTTAATAGACTCTCACAAAGGTATGCTGTTAATGAGGTACCAGGGAAGCCACACGTGCAGAAGGAATTAATGCCAAATTTCCTTGTCTTCAACGTAGTCTTTTATCTTATGATATGCTTTTTTGATAAGGACACGTTTGATGTGAGTTTTAAACTTTCCATCGCTAAGTTCTGTAACCGACTTTGGCAACTTGTTATAGAAGCGGATACTGTTTATTAGAAATGACTTGCTTGTTTTAGTTAATCTAAATTTGGAATCACAATCTCATCTTTACTACGTGTATTTAGATTATGGAAGCCGCAACTTTTTTTGAAAAGACCTAAGTTTTTGCGAACATACAAGATATTTTCATTCCGAAATTAAAGTTATTTTTCACATTTTAGTGTTTTTTTTTAGAATAGATAGAAAAGATACGGATGTCTTACATGTCAACGATAGTCTAGCTGTTCTCTCGAAATGGTTTGCGGCTAATAATCTTTTACTCAATGCGAACAAAACTAAATGTCTTAAATTCTCATTACCAAATGTACCCCAATTAGGTCTAAATTTAAAACTTGATGGCAAGAAACTAGATGCTATTTCCGAAACTGTATTTCTGGGAATTACTTTAGATTCAAAATTGCAATGGGGTGCCCACATTAGAGCTCTCTCAAGTAGATTAAGTTCAGCTGCTTACGCAGTAAGAAAAATAAGGCAGTTGACTGATGTAGCCACAGCTAGGTTAGTATACTTTGCTTATTTTCACAGTATTATGTCTTATGGCGTTCTGCTGTGGGGATCGGCAGCTGACGTAGATTCAGTTTTTATTTTACAAAAGAGGGCAATCCGCGCAATCTATAAAATGGGGCCTCGCGAGTCTCTTAGAAACAAATTCAATAAAATTGATATACTAACTCTGCCTTCTCTTTATATCCTAGAAAATATCTTGTATGTTCGCAAAAACTTAGGTATTTTCAAAAAAAGATGCGACTTCCATAATCTAAATACACGTAGTAAAGATGAAATTGTGATTCCAAAATTTAGATTAACTAAAACTAGCAAGTCATTTCTAATAAACAGTATCCGCTTCTATAACAAGTTGCCAAAGTCGGTTACAAAACTTAGCGATGGAAAGTTTAAAACTCACATCAAACGTGTCCTTATCAAAAAAGCATATTATAAGATAAAAGACTACGTTGAAGACAGGGAAGTTTGGCATTAATTCCTTCTGCACATGTGGCTTCCCTGGTACCTCATTAACAGCATAACTTTGTGAGAGTCTATTAACTGCTTCCAAATTAGAATGTTAATTTTTATTATTTTTTATTTTTTACACTTTCTGACATATTCTCGTCATTTTTGACATTATACATCGCTTCAAATATCAACTATTTATTAGTGATTCTCATGAAAATCATGTCACTTTGTTTAAATAGGTTGATCTTACTAATGTAGATTCTTTTACATATTGTGAATGGGAGAACATTGCAGGCCTTACAGACTAGATTTATAGACGATTTTCTATTCTTTATTTTCATTCCTCTAAGTACTTGGTACTTATTGACAGGCCTGCACTGTCCTCCCATACCTAATATCACTGTAATTTGAAAACATTGTAAAACCCAATCATTTTAAAAGAGTAACCGTGGAGTTTCTTGCCGGCTCTTCTCCATAGGAAGCGACAAATTGGAACCGTGCACCTAGCTTCTGACGTTTCATAAGTGCCCTTGCTGGTTTATGTGAAATAAAATATTTTGATTTTGATTTTGATTTTGATTGATTTTGATTTTGATAGTGGTCCAGTCGTAGTAAATTAAGCCATTGCTCATTAATTACAAAGAGCATATAAATGAAACTCGGCAAGACTTGTAGACCCTTACTAGAAACAAATAAACGTTATAAGTTAGGCTTTAGACTTCCTATTTTAAGTACCTGGACCAAATAACCTTATTTTACTTTTGCGTAAATATCTTTTGAAGGGTATATTTTTTCCAAATTCTGTTTTCACGCACTTTATACACAAATTCAAAGCAACGTGCGTAAAAAATTACAACTCTGCACTAAACTGTTTTATATGATTTTCATCAAATAGCCAAACGTCAGCGCAGCGGAAACTTGATTATCTCCGCAGTTTAATGACACACAAATTTCATTTCAACATACACATTTACCTCTCGTTACACACTAAGTTATTGAATGCAATTTTTTTCTTGTACGTCATAGGAAAAAAAAAGTGCCGCTAGGATGACGTAGTCCCAGCGGAAACAGTTTTTGTTGAATATCTCCCCAATGGTTGGATGCACAAATTTGTATTTACCATACACAATTACACGTACGACGTCATACACTAAATATCTGCTAAACTGAAATTAGGAAATTCGACACTTTTCCGCTGGGACTACGCTCACTCGCGCCGCACCTGTTTGAAGAAGCCTTAAAGTAATACTAGGGTCAACACGTTTTTTTAATAATAACAGCAAGCTTTAAAAAAAAATGTTTTGTTCATAATGCTATAACCTAACTCAATACTCTAATTGGGGTCTATGAAGTCTTGCGTTATTATTATGTTACACGTTGTTCTAGCTGACCGTACACACGTTGTCGTGTTTCCTAGAACTCTAACAATTAGGCAAATAAACTATTTTTTGTAGTTATTAGCAAGACAAATCACAATAGTAGGTACATACCTACCTACTCTAAACACGTTTCTTTTTTTTTATCATCAAATAACTTCTCCCGCTCTAGGTGGAGCAGGAGGGCGTGTCAGACTTTTACTGACTAAAACCCACCCGTGTTCCTTCAGTTGCCTGTGTGCCAGGGGCCACGGTATCTCTTTCGAACAACCCGCACCCCTGGCAGGCATCGGCCTTTGCGGACCCTACCAGTTGGTGCTGACATCTCTTTGAGGCGAGCGTGGAACACAACAGGCCGTCGACCCGGGCTTGGTCCTTCCTTACCCGACAGCGATCTACCCATTACTCGCCATCCGCAAGCCACGCCTTCGGTGGCCGGGAATCAGCCCCGGGATTCCCGACGCCGCGCCCAGGGCGTCTCCTGCGGCGACAAGAGCCGTGAGAGCGCTTATGGGTCAATCAACTATTTAACCCACACTTTGAACAAGTTGGAAAAATCTTTTTTTCATAAAATTAACAATAGATATCGTAGGTATATTCTAATTCGATTAAGACATAACCAAAATCATCAAATTTAATGATTTAGAAGGGCAGCGAAGTTAATTGAGATTTAACAGAGTTTGTCCTGTTTCTTCTTTGTTTTTCAGCCGTCGACAGTCGCGCTATTTCAGGACAAGTAATATTTCCGTTTATTTCTTAATTTCACAATGTCAATCGAACAAAAAAAGTATTAAATGGTAAACCCAAACACGATCAATAATCTTTCATCCATCATCATCCAGTATGCTTCCGCAACACCAAATCAGCTCACTGTAACTCAGTATACGAAAGTAAAAGTGTTCTAGTACAGAACTTTAGGTTATTTTTTTGTAAAAACTTTTTCATAAAAATAAAAAAACAGCTGACTTCCAAAAAAACATAAAAAAAGTGAAAACTAACTTTAATTTCGGAAGTCGGTGACTTTGGATATGTATTTAATTTTTTTGTCACGTCGGTTATTTTTTTTTTTAAGATTTTTTTTTTCACTTTTTTGTGGTTCACATGTGCTTACCCGTTCACAGCGTCCCGGCGTGATGTTATGTTATGAACTGGTGTAAACAATAGACAGACATGAGATTTCAGCAATTCCAGACACGATAAACTGTTACACTATCTTTTTCTATAATAAAAAATAACCGAAAGCAAGAAGTAAGTTCTTTTTTATTGATAGTGCACAAGTATGTGGTCTTCAGACAGGAATATTTTGAATGGTGCGAATATTTCGTATCCACTCAGGATATCATGAAATTTTATAGAAATTAGAGCATTTCGACAACGTAACCAAGTTTTCCGTTGTGCCCAACAATCTTAGATTCAATTGTGACATTTGTTTTGCGTACCCTATCGTCAATTAGTGCTTAATTATAATAATGTGTTGGGGACAGGAAAGTGTCGGTTAAATAGTTGATTGACCCATATACCTACTGTCTCTCCCTCACGTGCGCCGCCTCCCTCTTCGCGAGCATTACTGCTTTGCAGAAGGAGGTGACGGCTACCCATGCACTCTCGCTCCGTACCATGGCCTGGACCAGGGCCGGACGCGAGAGATCGCCGCCGCCGATCGCCTCCACGAGGACACGGTGGTGCTCCGCCCAAGCCGGGCAGACCTCCACCGTATGCTCCACCGTGTCCTCAGGGCGATCTACGCAGTGGAAACACCTGAGCGTTTTCTCCTGCCTTATCCAAAACAGGAACCTCCCGAACACATCTTGGGTTGAGTCACCGTCGTTTTGAATATTATTCAATAACGCATGCATGCTACACTTTTGAAACGTTTTATGGTTATAATAAGCATCAAGAAGGACCGAATAGTTTTCTACGAGTTTATACGTTTTCTCATTTAAGCGCTACGATATTTATTCGGATTTTCAAAAAAGCACGACGACTCGAAAATTATTAATATTTTCTTAAATCTAATTCTTTTACAAATACGCACGAATTACGAAGAGCTACTCGTGTATGTTTATTCTACAGATGCACATACAATTTTTTGAGAGATACACGGTTCTGCAAAACGTTACTCCAGCGCGAAGTGCAATAACTCGAAAACCTGAAGACGCACAATGGTACATTATTGCAAACGCCGTGAAATAGGCAATTGCTGGCCGAGTATGAGTTTGAAGGCCGAGCCGTAGGCGAGGATTTCACTAGTACGAGACAGGCAATTGCCATTTCTGCAGTGGCATATATAGTGCTTTTCTCAAAAGACTGCAGGCAAATAAAACATACTTTTTATAGTATACATTTAATTTGATTAATATTAAAAGTTACATTAGTCATATTTGGGCAATTACTAAAAGAAAATGATATTGATTTCCCCGGTACATTTATGTTTGTTTGTTGAACTTCTGATGAACTTTGTAGGTGGGCGGGCATTGGATATAGTGGTAGATGGCTGAATATCCTGTTTTGAGGTGGATGGTTGTGGACTTAGAAGTTGGCAAGTGGCCAGCGTTGCATTGTGATGTTTTGATTTATTTTATTATTTATATCAGTTTTGTTTTCAATTGAGTCCTCAATGTAGCCTTCAGCCACTTTATCGGACTTCCAGCCTCCGTGTCTTTTCAGAGTCGTTAAATTCGCTCCAGAATCAGCCAGAAGAGTGGCTGAAGACCTACGGAAACAATGTCCAGTGTAACATTCAGGATTTGTCAAGTTTAAATAAGTTGCTATTTCTTTAGGTATTTTAGCTATTTTGTGTCTTCCAATGACCTGCTTCGTGCAGTTCCCTTTAAAGAAAGTTAAGAAAAAACCTATCTGATGTGTTCGCTGGACGAAGATTGTAATATTTTTTTTACATATGTTAGGAACTCCCCTTGGATTACAAATATCCGGTCAATCTTTGTTTTAGTGTCGCGCAATGTTAAATTGCTTTGTCATCAAGAAATTCTATGTCCTTTGTGGTAATATTTTAGAGTTCGATACTCCGACATGCTCCGTTAACGCCTAATATCATAGCAACCTGTAACAAACAAAACTAAATATCAAGCCACAGCCACGAACAGTATATTTAATAAAACTCATAAATCCTGTGTATCAAAATTCATCCAAATCCATCCAGCCATTTTGGCTTTACTGTGTCTCAAATAAATAATCAATTGTATTTACCTTTGTCGCTAAATATATATCATCTGGGGCTTTAATTAAAAATTGCTTTATGTTTTCACCACTAAAAAATTACGATTTTTTGTGTTTGAATCCGGTCGATTGTCGTTTATGTAAGGTATATTTCCATAATTTTTCAAGCTCATGCCGTTTTTAACATGAACTGTACATTTCAGCATGGAATAAATTGGCCATAATGTAGATGGCTTTTTAGTTTTAGCAATCTCATTAAAATACGCCAAAAATAGTGTTTCGGAGAAAATGTTCACTTTTTTCTCGTTTTTCCAAATCATAAAATTTTCATATACTTTCATGTATTTTTCTTTTGACTTCGCTGGAAGCAGGTTTTCCATTGCAAATCTGGCTTCTGATCTTAAATCTGGTGGAGTACAATCAATCTCCATTTCACTCTCCGAACCGTTGGAACTCATTTTAATTATTATTTTTATATTTATTGTAAATAACAAATCAAGACAAATTTTCAGCTTTGGCACCAATTTTCTATTTATCATATGTGCCGAAAGGCAAACGCATTTATGGCTATACAGTATATAAAAAAGTACTCTGTGCTATACAGCCACATGAACGCAATGTGTACTAAGCAAAAAGACTACTTTGGTATGCCAAGAATGATAAAAGAGATCCAATCAAAGAGTATTTAATAACCCCAGCACGCCGGCGCCTTTTCCATACAACATTGTTGGAGCGGTCCAAATTCAAAAAACGCTCTTGCAATGGATTTGATTTTCTTTGTTCGTAAATTCGATACTTCGCGTGTTCTTTTTTCGTAAATAAATAATGACAATATTTCCATGCATATTTGAGAAAATTATATTTTCAGCGCACATTTTTGCATAAATAAAAGCTCTCTGCCCATGCACAATATTTCTCTCTCCGATCATTTGTTTAGAATTTTCCTGTTGGAACAACGTTACTCCAGCAGGAATCGTTTAGTCCGTTTTTTTCCACACAAATTCTGCGGACGCTCAAATACAAATTATACGTTCCACTCACATCACTCTAGGAGGCACTTTCCTGCCGTAGTAACGTACACGGCTTACACGGCCGACTCATTGGCCTTTTTGCAGCAGACTAGTCGGCTAGTCGGCCAAAGTCATAGTTGGCACATCTCTATTACATTTAGTAACCGTAAAATATACCATACAATATGTTAATAAGTTGCATTTGATTGGGTTTCACGGCCAAGGGTACCTACAGCGGTTAAAACTGGTCTTCCACTGTACCATCAAGGGAACAGCAAAGGCTACACAGAAAAATAAAGGAATCTCATCATTATAATTTACAATAAGAGTGTAGATAAAATAATGCAACAGTATTTTACAAAGATTGTTTATTCTGTCTGAATGGGAATATAATTAGGCAAATAAACGATTTTTTGTAATTCAAATCAAATCACAAAAGTACATACAATGTACTCGAAACACGTTACATTATTGAAGAATGCAAAATGCTCTACTAACATTTCAAATCGAGATGAAAATTGAGTTAAGTTTCAAGCAAATAAAGAGAATAAAAAATGTTTACTATTATTTCTACCGACTGACTATTCATAATATAACAACTACTATTATACATATTAAACATTACACACTCACAGTTCTGCCTACCCTATGGGAGAAAAGTGACTTTATGTATGTACGTGCATTATTTAAATACAAGTACTTACATAATATTTTCTAAGATATTAAGTATTCTAAAACCGCAGTTGGTAATATGTAAGTGTTATATTTATTCCAATGCTTGCTTAAATAGGTTTATTACAGGACTAAATGTTACGAAAATCAAATCTTCGGCTTAACTTACATAAGCACAAAAGAAACGACCTTATAAATGCTCAAAATTGTTAAATATACATAGCTACTTACTACTAACTTATAAAATCATAAAAGAATGTATCGTAAATCACAGATCCCATACTAATTAAATGTTTAATATTGTTTCAGGTTAGTTATGTGCCATTTATAATGTATTATTTATAGAGAAAAATGTATGTGATTAATTGCAATCGAGTGTAGCTAGTTGGTGCAACAAGTGTACTCTTAATAGTTGCCTTTTATTATACTTTATATTTGCATATATTTTTAAGAAATGATGTTTTTTATTACTATTCATATCATAGACATAAAAAAGCTTACATACATATTTATATACCTACGTATGTTCAAAAATGATTGGCAATTCTAATTTGGCTATTTCACCCTTAAGAAAGCACATACAGCCGGTATACACGATTTTTAGTGCAAGTGCACTTAGTGTACAAGTAACTGTAATCACATTCGCACTAATTAAAATGTATATCAGTCTCAAGTATGAAGATCGATCATCTTATTCAATAAGCGACGATACAACTAACACAAATCCGTCCTCGAACCAATACAACTTCTAAACTAATACAACTTAAGTTCAATAATTGATTGTTCAGCACTTTGTCCGCATTATACTTATTTTTCACTTTTTAAGTGTCTTATCAGTGGAGGTGCCAGCTCGAATGTCTTCCACAATAAGTTTAGGCTTAAAGTTGAGGTGTGCACTCAGTTGCTTCAAACTAAACGGCCTCATTTTGTTGCAGAACGGCATCAGAGTAGTAACGTTATCATAGTTTTCTAGGGATTCAGGCTTTTTATTATAATGAGAATACCCGTCTTCAGAAGTACTAGGAACACTGTAAGGTAGTTTGGTGGTGGACTTCTTGGCGACAGTCTTGCCGCCCGGGAGCTTCGTGGTTGACTTCCTAGCACATCTCTTCAGAAGATGAGGCGCCTCTTTCTTTTTACTTTCTTTGTTACCATCCGCAGGTGCATACGGCACAGTCGTGTATTTGATTTTGAATAGAAGCATAGGATGCACAGCATTGTGGTGAGTCTTCAAGTCTCTTAGGAATTTAAATCCTATATCGTCACAATGACCGCAGAAATGTGTTTCTCTGGTGTTATGATGTAGCTTGAACATTGCGTAGTTGACCGGTATGTGCGGATGCGCTAGGCTGTGGTGTTCGTATAGAGATTTAACGTCGAGGCGCAGAACTAAGCAAATGCAGCATTTGACGACCACATCGCCCTTTCTAGCAAAGTCAGGTCTGATATTTTCATGTAGATGAGTGTCAATATCAGTTTCTGGTATTGAATTTTCACAGAATAAGCATATAATTTTGAGTACATTAGTTTCCTCTTCTGGTTCTTGCTCTTGCTTCTGCAGTCTCTTCTTCGGTTCGTGAATGTATGACTTTTCGGGGGGTATGCCTGTCATATTTATCATCATTTTTTGGTCAGGGTGAATTCTTTCTGTGTGTCCTATAATGCCCTGCCGGTAGGAGCAGCTGTATTTGCAATAGCAGCACGAGTAGGGCTTCAGATTATAATGTTTCAGTACGTGTTTTTTCCAAGAGTTGTAAAATTTAGACTTGTAGGGGCAGTGTGGGCATTGTCTTTGGACGTTCTTCTTGGGGGCGGCGGCCTCGTCGATGACGAGTCGTTCGTCATCACTATCTGGCGCGGGTCTCTTCCGGCTGGCAGGCACTTGATCGGGTGAAGGCACGCACTCTTCGTATCGGACAACGAGAAGAGAATTATCATCGGTTTCGGTTAAACTCTCTTCAGGAGTGGGCGGTGAGGAGCACGGCACGATCTGCTTCTTCTGCAGCTGTATGAGGTTGTTGACCCACGCAGCGCGTACCGACAAGTCTCGTATCGCCTCCAAGGGTCCGGAAGGGCCGTCGTGACCCTTGCAATGAAACTGCGCTTCATGATAAGTCTGATATTTGACTGAACAGTTCGTGCAACCCCACCTGAAAATGTTTAAATAATTATTGAAGCTTTATAAACAGAACATAAACAGCCTACCAAATAATTAAACTAATCTTACAAAGGGACCTTACCTGATATTATTAAGCTCCAACTCCAAATGGTCTCGCATGATCGCCTCATCTCCGTTCAAAAAGCCACATTTAGGACAACAGTACATGTTATGACTGGGCGGTATGAAGTCGCCGAAAGCTTCCTGCAACTGTTCCATCGAATACTTTTCAACTTCATCAACGGTAGGACGGGTGGCGACTGACTCAAGGTCAGGCTTGCTTACTTTTTTGTCAGTAATTTTATGTTTAGCTAAGTTGCCTTTATGCTTGTCTATAATAGCCGCTTGATGGTCCAACTGTCCCGCGACCCATTTCTCTTTGTTGACGTCCGTGGGCAGCTCGATGTGGTCGTACTGCCTGAAATGCTCGATGCTCATGTGTTCCGTAAGGCCGGCTTTATGGAAAGCCTTGTAGTTGCAGAGGCCGCATCCCCATCTAGAAGATTTTACGTTGAGAATGAACAATTGGGCATGCTAATTTGGTTTCAGTGTTTTTATTTAAAAAAATGTCAAAAGCACAAAGGTTTTATTCAATCAATGATACCAAGTTTTTTTTAATGCGTATAAATTGTGATGTTTTGCACAATTCCATATTATTAGGATAAAAGCTATTTGATACTTTATCATCATTTAAATAATTTTACTTACTTCCTGTATTGCAGTTCTTCATACAAATGAGACTGCATAGCCTCCCTAGAGTCTTCCGATATAACATTGCACAGTGGGCACTTGAACTTGATTCCATCCGGCTCGCAGAACTGTCCGAATCTCTTGCACAAATTCTCCATGGGCTCCGCTGACTCTGCATCCCCTGTTCCGACAACTTCCTTCTTGATCAAATTCAGGTCGATATTGGCGGGAGGGGGAGGGACTGATGGTATCTGGTCGGGGGTTTCCTGCTCCTCAGTCTTAATCTCAGACAAGTTTGGCCCCAGTTTCTGCTGCTGTTTCATCCACCGCGGGGTCCCGTCCACCTCATCAGGTAATGAGCCTTCTCTATAGTAGTAATAGATCACGTCTTCAGGCTCGTTACCGTGTGAATGCGCCAGGTGGTTGTTCACATTCTCTAACGCGGACGCCCTGTATGGACAGTAGCCACATCTGAACTGCATTTTCGACTGGTGCAACTTGAAGCAATGCTCCGCCACTTCGGGACGCAACATGCTTTTGAATTTACAGAGCCCGCACTGCCACGGCTTCAAGTCCATCGTAGGCGCGGCGCTAACTGACGCCGCGACCGAAGCCGTCGCAGCCGCCGTGGCAGACGCCGCCGCGCTCGCGCTCTCGCGCACTATGTACAGTGGAGCGTTCTGATGCATTTCCATCATATGCTTCTCAACGAACTCACGTTTGTAGTGATAGACGTGACACTTAGAGCAAGCGTACATGGTTTCGTCGTGCATCTTCAGATGTTGCACCACTCGGTTAGCGGTGAGAGGTTTCGACGTGTCGGTGGTTTGGTGGTTTGGGCAGTGCACGCAGCGGAAGTTGCAGCTCCCGGGGCCGGAGTGCAGCGCCTCCCAGTGCCGCTTGAGCATGGACTCGTCCACCGACGTGTAGGAGCAGCCCACGGCGCCGCACGTGTTGCGCGCGCGCGCAGAGATCTGCTGCGGGTAGCCCCGGGCCAGCTCGCGCGGCACGGGCAGCGCGGGCGCGGGCCCGGGCGCGGCGCGCTCGCGCGGCACCAGCGAGCTGGACGCCAGGTTCACCATGCGGTCGAAGTGCTTCTCGTTGCTCTCCAGGTGCGGCACGGGGTTGACGGGCGTCGTCTGCGCCACGGGCTGCTGCTGCGCGTGCAGCTGCAGGTGCCGCACCATATTCAACCGCACTTTCGTACTATACTCGCAAATCTCGCAGTAAACCAAGTGATCCAAAATAGGATTTATCGGAAGCTGATCAATTTCTCGAGGCCAGAATCGGCACTTGTTTAAGGTTTCGGTGGCACTGGCGCTCAATTTCCTCTTTGGCAGCTCTCTCTTCTCCTTTTTCGATACATTTAGAACGTAAAAAGTGATCGCGTTCTCTGTGGTGGTCGCGATTACAAAGTCTTTCTCTCTATGCACGTATTTGAGGTGTCGTTTGGCCAGGGCCAGGGTCGCCAGGGTGCTGCGACAGATACCGCACTGGTATACATTACGGTCACAATGATCGTGCAAGTAGTGGTGCATGACGTTATCTCTGGTGCTGGCCATGTATGGGCAGTGCGCACATTTGCAGCCCTGTTCCTTGTCGGGATAGCAGTAGAACATATGTTTTTTTAAACCGTTAATGGATTTGCAAATTTGTTGACATTTAGGGCACGTGCTAAGCAGTTCGAGCGGCACCTTGTTGTAGACGGCCTTCGTCGGCGCCTGTTTTTTGCTAGCGGAGATGTCTTCATCCGAGAGGTCGATAACGGGGTGCCGCGCCTCCTCGTCGTCACTGTCCAACACCACTACCTCGCGAGGCAGGCTCTTAGGTGTTTCAATCTCAGTTTTAATAGGTACTCTAGTGATAGTCAGAGGCGGTTCAGATGTAACAGAAGCGACTGGCGTATGTACGGTAGGTTGGTTTGTAACATCTGTCAGACTAGAGCCGCTGATTGAAGCAACTGCTTTTGAAACTGGTGAAAGGATTCCGGCTTCTAGTTTAGCAACAGAGACAGTTGGTGCAACAGACTCAATAGGTACAATTGGTTGTTCTACAGGTTTAGGAATGATTTCGTGAGGATGTTCTTCGCTGTCGCTTAGTTCAACCTGTGATGGTTCCATCATCATACTGAGATTGACAAGTTTCTCCAGGTCTATAGACCGTTCTGCTTCACGAACTGGGTTTTCCTTGATTGCACTTGGAGTCACATCCTCAGTTGGCACTTTCATTTTGTTCAGCAAGGCTAGTGGAAGGACCCTCAGCTGGTTAGAACCCTCCTGCAATAGAAATGGTGCATGAAAATACTGGCCATCATTAGTATGGCATTATAGCCAAGCTTACCGGTTTCTGAAAGGCTTTTCAACCCAAAATATGCCAAAAACCTATAAAATCATCATGTCAATTGGTTTGACTGGCTGTTGTTATTTCAAGCAGCAGTTAAAAGCTAACACTTTTGAGAAGCCTGGTGTTATCGCGACAGTTTTATGAAAAACGAAGCATGAGAAACAGCAAAAAACGGCGACAATCCTGACTGGTTACAAAAGACATGTAAAAGAACAAATTAATAGGCAACGCAAAGCTTGATTTCACACAGAAAATACGTAGAATAAACTGCACATACTTTGTTAGTGATAATTCTTAAGTAAGCTTGGGGTTGTTTCGTCGGGTGCACGATGGATACATGAGCCAGTAGTTCCCCCTCGTTGTCAGCCCCTAAGACGCACCAAGTGCACTGGTATAAGTTCAACCCATGGGACTTCATGTGCTGGACCAATTCTGATGGCGATGACACTTCCAATTGGCATTTCTGTAATGGAATTAATGACAGAACTGTAGGAAACTAATTAGAAAAAAAATTATGCTTCTTCAAACTTTTTACGTAATTGTCATACTACTGTTATGTCGAATTAAGCGTGCATTCTAAAGTTGAAAACGTCGCAAGTAGCCGTCAAAATATTACACTTTTTTATTTATTTGTAACTACCTCTGTGGAAATATGAAATATCGCTCTAAAGTGCACTAAAATATGAATTGCAATATTAACACTGAATCAAACAAAGTGTTACAGTTTAGTGTTACAACAACGCTGTTACAGTTTGAAGTGTAAAAAGGGTTTATTTTTAAACTTTCCAAACGCATTTTTTACACCCGTAAAATTATTTGATATAATAATAATTAATAAAAAGTGCACTATAAAGCGATACTTCATATTTCCATTCAGCAATATAAACAATTTTATCAAAACTTTCGGATTCGGAACGACTTTCGGAATGCACAACCTTAAATAATGAAATGTCGTAATTATAACCTGCTTTGCTATAGAGTTATGTATACATATACAACTTTAGTTTTAGTATATGCGAAACCCGAAACTCGTGTCTAGTATTTTCATGTAAAGAATCTATGTACAAAATTTCAAAACTGTATCATGAAAAATCACAAAATTATAAGCTTGTTATGATACCTGGTTGTCTACATAAACATGATCACCACGCAGACCCCCACGTCCAGCTTCTTATTTTGCTCAATGATAATAATTAGGCAGTAGGTATCTAACCGTACGGCGATTATATTGTAATTAACTGGTGATAACATTTTTCATCACACTTGAAAAACATTTTGAGAAAAATAATATAACATGGTGTAAAATTATTGGAATCGATTCAGTTACTTATTCTGAACAAACTATATTCAGGTTTCGCAATTATACTAAAAATAATGTTGTATATTTAAATTTCAAGGCGCGTGCTTGAAGGAACTCGACGGAAGAAAAAGATTTATAAGACAATATCACCGCCGTAGTGGAACGCCTCATCTAGGGCCTAGGTTGCTACGGAGGGCAATATCGATAAGAAAGTTGTGTTGCCTAGATTCTAGACAGCTCATAACTATCATATCGATATTTTTCATCTATGGAAAATTTCCTTATCCATTTCAGATTTTACAGATTATAATATCGTGTTTATACATTTAAATACTTACAAAACAAGGATGCGACGAGGTAACGTGCTTCTGCTGTAAATGCTCGCAGAACTTTTCCTGAGTGTTAGTACGGAACTTACATTTACTACCGCTTTCCGCTGAAAACAAAAAGACAAACAAATTTTAAAATAGGAACAATCTACGGTTTTTAATAGGAAATTACATATGTCCGTAGTATGACACAGTGTGTGCGCAGGTACTCGAGAAAAGCAAGGCATGGCGGAGAGATGGGGTGATTTTTGTCCGTTAATGCTATGCCAATGCGACCTGTCTCCGCAACGCAGTGGAGCCTGGCAATTAGCGTCCTTCGAACGCAAGTGTGATGTTTAGGACAATATAAGTAAGTGTGTTCGACTTACAGAAACCAAAAGTGTGCCTTTCTATTGTCTGTTATATTACTTGACAATATATTGAAAGAAAAAAAAAACATTTTAAAATAACTTACCGTGGTGACAAGTATAATACGGCACGGCCTCTTCTCGAGTCAGCAGGCGACCCCCATCACTAGCTTTAGTTGCTACAGTTGTTCGCAGCACGGTGGCTCCAGATTGTGCTACCCCATGCACCCTGGTCGCATGGGCCACCACCGACTGACTCGCCGCAGCTCTGTAGAAACACTGCCCGCAAGAATACTGGCAGTTTCCGTGCACTTTGAACACATGCGTCACCAGGTCGATGACGTGCCCCAGAGCATCGAAATCACAGTAGGAACAATTGAAGGCGTCGGCACCTCCGATGCGCTGGTGTGTGGAAGCGTGTTCTAGCGCATCCTCAGCAGAGTCGGATGTAAATGAACAGAATCTACCCGAACATTTGAACACCTTAACCAGTTTGTCTCGAGCCATCATAGTTTCTAGAATAAGTCGGTGTTTATTCAACATCACTTTGGCCTGCACTTCCTCGTATTTAAAGCTAACGTCAGTTTTCTTTATCTCTTGTCTCACTGTCGGGTAAGTAGGGTTCAACGTCGGAGATTCCGCTCCGAGGCTCACTACACTTTGGATTATCGGGAAACTTGAAGTTTCCTTTAACGTATGATCTGCCGACGTAGATATCAATTCATTAATAGGTCTAACATTGAGATACGGCGTAGAAGAAGCAGGGTTTTCAGTTTGCTTAACTTGTTTATCTGTAACCTTTTCAGATGCAGATTCAGGCACAACTTCCTTTTGGTAAATAGGAAAATTATCTATGTGTTTATCAAGATAATGTTGGAAGCAGTCTTTGAATGTATGCGCTCCTTGTGGAGTAACAATCACTTTGCAAATGAAACAATATCCGTCCCAATTCTCAGAGTGCTTCAGTTGCACATGTTTCTTCATTGAAATCAAAAGAGTCGTCTTAAAGTGATTGTCCTGTCCATTGATACAACAAATGTATTCTTTGGCGCCTGATTCGGAGATGTTAATTTTGAAATGTGGATAGTCAACGATGTCATTAGAAGGCCGACTGGCTAGATCTTCTAGGCCTGAGTCCAGGCTAGATTGTTCGTCAATTTGATGCGTAGGCTGGACAAGTTGGTGGTCTACCTTTGCAGGTTGGCTTATTTCACTTGTGCCCGTAGACTGCGGTTCGCCCTGCAAAATTTCTTCCTCCGGTTCAGCCTGTTCAACTTTTATTTTAGAAATAATGGGTTCTTCCTTAGGCAAATCAAATAATTCACCTACATTATCATCAGCCTCAAAGGTAATCTTAGACTTAATACTTGTTATCGTACCCTTTATCACAGGTCGCCGTCCACTATTTTCTGCGACATTGCTTGGTCTTTCACATAGCCCGGCTGCTATCATTCGAGAAATGGCCTGTATTGGCTTGGATGATGTTCTACATAGATAGTCCGTCAATGTCTGTTTAGTCAAGACTGATAAATTAATGGTATAAACAGATGTTTGTTCATCATCATGGCGACGGATGACGTGCTTTTTAAGATTTTCAAGAGATAGTTGAGTAAAATTGCACTTTTGGCAAATGTAGCCAGTGAGCTGACCCTTTGTTTCTGTTGGAGGTGGCGGAATATCCAAACTGAACGGGCATTGATTCTCATTTGAGCACTCAGAACAAGTGTGTTTATATTCTCCAGTGTGCGTGCTCACGATATGCCAAAAGAAAGTTTCCAAAACCGAGGAGTTGTAGGCAAATTCTTTATTACAGAATATGCAAACGTATTTATCGGAAGAGTACTTGCAAAAGTCTGTAAAATTAATCTCTATACACTGTTCTATGGCTTCGTCAGCTAGCTCCGGAGCCATTCGAGACAGCGGGATTTCAACGTGCGGGTGCTCACTTATATAATGACTTACTATATCAAAACCAACGTACCCACAAAAGCGACACCAATAAACTGAGTCATTTTTATGGAAACAGTAGTTTTTATCAGTAAAACAATCTTTCGGATATGGAACCATAATTGGTTTTCCTCTTGGCTTATCACAATCCGGAGGTTTTACAACAGATTCTACATTCATTTCACGTTTTTTCCTTTTATTTTTAGGTTTAATCACTCCATCTTGCCAACGCCCTCGTTTTCGTTTCTTTTTCTTTACTTCAGAAAGAATTTCGGTGCTACCATAGCTTTTCGAAGATGCCAGTGAAACTTCGGAATCAGAACTGTCGGATTCATCTTCGCTCGCCTTTTCAGTATTGGTGTCTCCTACCGATTCTGTTTCAAATGCATAAGGGTCTAATTCTTTTTTATTTTTAGTCTTTGACTTAGGTCCAGGTTTATATTTTGGCTTTGCTATTTCAGGAAGACTATCAGTGGACGATTTAGGTTTAGGTTTAGGTCCAGGTTTTTTTCTGACTTTTTCAGGAATAGGATTGTCACGGCTTTTGCCAGCCGAACTCTTGAACTTTTCCAAAACAACAACGGGTTCTGGTTCAGGTAAGTCATCATTCGTTACGGTTTTTTCATCGACCATTTTAGCTAAACGACACATTCTTATGCCAGTAGCACTTAAAATATCATCTTTAATAAACATTTCTCTAATGTCTTCATGGAGTTTTTGTAGCTCCCGTGGTGGTTTTTTAGGTTTCTTTTTTATTTCGACCGCAGCTGTTGCTCGAGTGACGCGTTTCTCTGCAACTGACTCTGTGACTTTTTTAGGCCACCGGCCTTTTCCTTTCCTAGAAACTTTAGATCTTTTGCCAGTCATTTTCTTTTTATATTTAGTCTTTGTTACCTGAAGATCCGTCTGTTCTACTTCAGCGGCGTCTTCGCCTATTATATCTTCAAAGCTTCCATCGTTATCCTGATCGTTATCATTTGCCGGATCTTCATCATTATTCAACCGCCTTCCATTGTTTTTATTCAATTGCACCCCCTCATCGTTTTTATTCAATTGCACGTCCTCATCGTTTTTATTCAATTGCACCTCCTCATCGTTTTTATTCAATGACACCCCCTCATCGTTTTTATTCAGTTGATTCTCATCATCGTTTTTATTCAGTTGCGTCTCACAGTTTTTATTCAATTCCTTCTCTGCAATGTTTTTATTCAATGGTGTTTCCTCGTCGTTTTCATTCAATTTAGTTTTCTCAACGCCATGCAATTGTGACTCCGTTTTCATTGATGCCTCTTCATCGACTGTCGGATTCGCATTGGATTTTTTATCAGCAGCGAAAGCGGAACATTCAGATTTACTTTTCTCTGGTTGTTCCGTTGTTTCTGTTTCGTCATCGGACACTATTACGCTTAATTTTTCAAGCTTTTTCTTAATTTTATCGTTACCTTCAGATTGATCACCTAACATACTAAGCAATTTTTTTAATGTAGATTTGTCTTGTAACATTGTTAGAAAATTATCCAATTCTGATTTGGATTCCGTTTCAAGTTTAGGTTCGACAGAATCTGTAGAGGTAACATTCGTTTCCTTGTGCACTTCTTTATTTGTGCTATCAGCAACACAGTCAGCGATGCTGTTGTTTTTGTCTAGGCCTTCAGTGTCGATGGTGCTATCGGGAGTCGAGCAACCATCCATACTTCGTTCATCTATTTTTGATATACTTTTAATTGGTATCGTATCTTTTTCGGTTTCGGTAGTGGAAACAATTTCCTCGTTGGTAGATTTGCTTAAATGTAAGTTTGAATTGAAAGCTTCATTCTTTTTATTCTTCATTTCTTCATTTTGTATTACATCCTCAGAAAATTTTACTGAGGCAAGTAGGTTGTCAAAACTTTGCGTAGCAGTACTCTTGTTTGCACTGGAATCCTCAGTATTTTTAAATTCTTTCGGAATTTCTGTATTAACATGAGCAATATCGCCAGTAACCTCATTTACTTCATCAAGATCTGATAAATATTTTTCATACATTTTGTTTTCAGATGTTTTAGATAGCTCATCAGCTGCTTTGAGTACTTTTGTAAAGTCATCTCTACTTTCACTTGAGTTGTCCTGTGGAGATGTGATATTCTGCATCATATTCTCAAGAGTAATTTCATTAGTAAAATTATTACTCGATTCGTTTTTAGAGGCATCAATGTCGTCATCAAGGCCTTCAATCAGTGTATTGATATTCGGCTCGGCTTCGGGGTCCGACACAACACTATCGTTAAACATTTCTAGTTCTAACCCAAAGTTAGTCTGAATATTGACAGAGTCCGGTCCCTTGGGTACAATTTTCTCCTTGATGGGACTTGTTACCCGTAGCGGTGGTACGGGTGTCTTAGTACTTGCAGTTTCATCGACTTTAGGAAGTTTTCCTGTGACACTATTATCCGTTTCGGAATCAGAGTCACTTATAATAGACTTCTTAGGTCTTTTAGTTTTTGAATTCTTCACAGTGTTTGCAACTGCCAGTTTTCTACTTAATCTTAATGATCTCCTTCCAATCTGGTCATCGGTCTCACTCGTATCATCAATATGTATTTGAAACTTTTCTGTTTCTGTATCAGATTTAGTATCGCTTTCTTGTACAATTTCTTTAATTTTTGCTTTGGATGTTTCCTTGTTTTTATGTTTAGGACTTTCGTTGAATCTTTCTTTTGGTGTATCTTTGTTCTTTGGTTTTGGTGTCACTTTTTTGTCTATACTTTTATCGTTAGCACTTTCTTTTCTTTTTTCGATATTTTGTCGTTTATCTCTTTCATTCTCACTATTTTTGTTTGTAGGTTCCTCTTTTTTAGGTATCTCCACCTCTTTCTCCTCCACAACACGTTTAATTTTAGGAATCTTGTAGTTTTTGACACCATAACCGGAAGTCAAAATTGCACCCTTAACAATATTGTCATTCGAATATATTATTCCACTTTTCCTAGCACGGGGATCTTCATATTTATTTTTAATTCTATTATCTTTGCGCATCCTGGGATCTCTATAGTTCTTTCTAGGAGAGTAAGTCAGCTTTGCAGTACTTTGAACGCGCGTTTCTTCTTTGTATTTTTCGTATTCTTTTTCTTTTCTACTACGGGCTATGTTTTCCGTATTAGCTTTGGTAAATTTCGTATCAATATTTCGTATTTTACCCGTGTCAAATTTGCAGAGTTCTTTTACAGGGTGTCTATACGTTTTAAAATCAGCCTTAATTTCTTGGAAACTTCTTTTCTCAGCAGAAGAATCTGCCAAATCTCTACCTACACTTGAAGCTCTTCGAAACACGTCCTTTTTATTAGGAGTTTCAGTGTTCGGTTTGGAACCGCCAGCCACCTGTTCACAACGGGATTCTCGAACTAATGATCTTCCTACACTCGCAGCTCGTTGTCTTCTGGCATCAAAATTGTACTCAAACACTTGAATACCTTTGCCACTCTCAAGGAACTTTTGGAATGTTTCATTAGCACTGGTGTCAATCTCAAATGAGCTGCCACCGTAAGATTTAACTGTTATTGATTTATTTTCTGGTTTGATGGAAAAATTTGTTCTAATACTAGGTCCTCTAGACGATGACCGTTTAAAAGTATCTTCAGCGCGATGGTGCCGTCCAACACTCCTTTCACGTTTATCGTCTGGATGTACGCTACGCCCAATACTTCTTTCGCGTTGGTTGCCGCGTCTCAAAGCAACTTCTTGATAGCCGCTGTTGTACTGTCCACGTTCTCTCGAAAATAATCGATCTTTTTCATAATCATTCGGCATTGGACCACTAGCGGTTTGTTCACGTCTGGGTGGATCTTTACTAAATTGACGTCCAGTTTGTTCTGACGCATAGTACCTGTATTTGCTATTCCTACCTTGTTCTCTATCCTGGCTTGTATAATTATCTGATCCAGTGAACGGTTTTTGAGATTTGTAAGTGCTTTCGCGGTAGTAGCCGCTATCTCTATAATACCCGCGATCTCTGTCGTTTAACTGAGAATTTGATTCATACTCAGGTTTTCTGTTAAGTCTAGGATCTTTAATATAGTTTTGTGTATTAAAATCGGGTCTTCCAAACGGATGATTTGGCGTAGATGGACAGTCAGACCTGCCAAATCCCTGATTTGGTGTAGGCGGGCATTCAGACCTACCAAATCCCTGATTTGGTGTAGCCGGGCATTCAGACCTACCAAATCCCTGATTTGGTGTAGGCGGGCATTCAGACCTACCAAATACCTGATTTGGTGTAGGAGGGCATTCATTTCTTCCATAGTATGGCGTTTGTGGGCACTCGCTCACACTGAATTGGTGACTTGGAGTAAGAGGGGGCTCATTAATATTAAATGAATGACTCCCAAAAGGATGACTAGGTGTGGAAGGACAATCTGACCTTCCGAAAGAGTGAATCGAATTGGGAGGGCATTCCGATCTTCCAAACTGATGAGTTGGTGTAGTAGGGCACTCAGCCCTCCCAAACGAGTGCACAGGAGTCATTGGTTTCTCTAATCTACCAAATGTTTGAGTCGACGTGACCGGCACATCCGATCTTCCAAACGACGGTAGAGGTGTCCTGGGACATTCTGATCTTTTATAAGAAAAGCAGTCTCGATTTTCAAGGCTATACCTATCATTCCTTCCTTTACTGTATTTGTCTCCAGTGAATGAGTCTGTATTACGCGTATTAATCGACACGTCACTTGAACTCCAACTACTGGTGTCGCCAATATCCTCAAAACGTGATTTTCTTTCATGAGATGGTTTCTTCCTCGAATCGTTTGTCACTGAATTTTCTCCTTCTCGAGAATCAATCATACTAATCGAGGGCACATATACGTGCTTCTTGTTAGATTGGTCGATGTCAAACGACTGGTGGTTTTGTGTCACTTCGTACGTCCTAGCATTAGGGGTCATAACTGCATTTGAGGCAGGACTTAGATTAACACTCGAAAACGCTAATCTTGGCGTCGTAACAGGAGGAACAGTATGCGGACTAGGACTTTGGCTAGAATTTATATCCCTTCTAACACGAGGATCAAAAAGCACAGGTCTATTTTGACTTTTGATTTGATCAGCTTTTGTATCACATAACGTGTTTGTATTCGAGAGCGAAAGTCCTGCAATGTTACTGAACAACATAGGTGATTTGTTCTGATTAGGACACAAAATGGGCAAAGTTCTCATATCTACATCTCCATTGCGATTTACTGGCACAGCCTTCACAGAATCCACAGGTATTATGGCTGGAGGTGACAATTCCATAATACTCGACTCATCGCGGTCAGGCGATTTTGGAGCTAGATCGCTATAAAGGTCACTTGCTTGAATTTCACCTCCATCGTCACTGTCTGAACTGTCATCATCGAAAGACATTTTCTTTTTTATATTAAACCTTTCACATTCTTTATCTGTCAATTTAATACTGGGTTTCTTGATAAGATCGTCTTTAGACTCATTATCTACGAAATAAAACTTTATAGAATTTACTATTTTATCTCTGTCTGACTTCTGTTTATAGTTTTCTATAGATATCCTTTTCTTGGGCAACATATCTTTGGCGCTAGCCACTTTGTTTACTTTAGGTTGGTGTAAAAGTGGTGTGCCTGCTTCTGAGCCGGGCATTGTTATAGAATCGCTCAATATTTCGTTCTTGAGCGCTTGCAGTATGTCTATTTCTGAAAGCACAGAATTAGTTGGTGTTCCGGGTATTGTGGGTTCATTGAGTAAAGGTATTTCAACAGGTTTCTCCATTTTCTCTAGTTCTGCTTCGATCAAACACACACCTTTACTAGCTTTAGGAACTTCTGAAACAGTCGTTTCTGTTTTACAGTCAGGTTTAACGTCAGTTCCTTTTTGAGTTTCATCCTGTGCATGTCTAGCCTCAGTACTATCCTTTATCATATTTTCTTCTACGGCTTCAGAACTATCTGTCAAAGGTTTATAGAAGTTAGCTCTATATTGGACTGGTTCTTTTGGTGTAATACCAATTTTTTCGTCGTCTGACGGTTGTTGTAATTCATTAGAGGCATTACTTTTACTTGTTTCTGTATCAATAGAACTATCCTCTTTTATATTCTTTTTCTTATCGGGTACTGTCAATATCGAATCATCATCATCGTCAATTTTTATAAAGTCTTTCTCATTTTTCTCCTCGTTAGAACCAGTTTTATTTGGCGCTTTGCTCTCTGTATCGTACATTTCTAGTTCCGAAGCGTCGAAATTATTAGTTAATTCTGCACTAGTATTGGGAGTAAGGTTACTATCATCAGAATTTATCACAAGACAAATTTGAATTTTACGATTTTTGTCTTTGTCTGTAGAAGTTTTGGCATCACTTAAATCGTTAAATACCAAGTTGCCGCTCAAACTGCCATACACATTTTCAATAACTTCACTCTCACTGTCTGATAGCTCTCCCTCTTCTACTTCTTCTTTTCTTCTAAACCTTCCTTTCTTTTTGCTATACGACTTCAATATTAAGTCAGATATGTCATCTCTTGATCCAGTCTTTTTTAGTTCACCAAGTATCTGTTTTCGCAACTCCCGTAAAGTATCGATGTCTACGTCACCATCTTTGCAGTTAATAATTCTGGAGAATATATCCTTTGTATTCAAACTGCTTAAGCTATTTTCAGGCACATTCAAAGTGATATTTACACCTTTGGATTTACGTGTTGAGGCTTTAAAAGATTTTTTTCTTTCTTTTTTATGATAGGAAGGAGAGTACCTTCTCGGAGATCTACGGGGTGACCGCCGGCTAAAAAGAGGTTTATCTTCCGCAGAATCAGGCGTAGACCAACGTCGTACGCTAGAATCGGGTGACACTAAAACTCGAGTGTAATTTCGCTTCGAAGTTGATGGTGGAGGTGAAACTTTGTCTTCTTTTATTTTAGTTGGAGAGCAGTGTGAGGGCGATACTGACGATTTATTTGGCCTTCTCTGAAAAAGGGCTGGCTCTTTAGAACCGGCTGTGTGAATTTCTTCAACTTCATCAACCCTCAATATCTCAGGTAACGTCTCCTCATCCTCTTGTCGTTTGGCCATGGTTTTGAGCTTATTTCTTACCGCCTCTAAATCTGACTTTTCCTGTGGCGTGGGAGGATCTATGGAAAATCCTGGATCTGGTCCTATTTTCTGCAATGGAAAAACTGAGATATAATGTTATTTTTCCAACAACACACTTTTATTAAAATTAACAGAAATAAACTTACCTGCGACTCCACTTTCGCGTACAAATTAACCAGAACTTGTTCACATTTATGTAAGTTCTCCATTTTCATTCTAAAAATAAACAACAAAATGTAGTGACTAAAATATATCGACAAGACAAACGCTTGATCGTTCGTTATTATTAGTAAACCAGAAATTACACAATCAAAACAGGATCACTATTCGTATTTAGTCATGATCATAAAGCTGTTCAGAGTTAGATATAAAAAATTCGATTGTATTGGTTTTATTGCCAAACAAATAAATACTTGAGATCAATTCGTGCGTAACTTAAAATAAATGCATGCGTCTTTAATGTCCGTTTATCATTTTAAAAATACCATAATAATGTACTAACCTTTTCTTCTTAATTGATAGCAACTCTCTTAGAGATTGGATCTTCTCGAGCTGTGCCTGCCGAGGATTCCCAGTCACCTTGCCGTTAGCCTCCAATCTCCTGATCATGCCGTCCAGAAATGGTATATACTTCTTCATCTCCTCGAACTTTTGATCGTATTCTGAACCCATGTTTGCAGCTGTAAAACAAATATCTTGCTATTTACATTAATGGAAACAATAAATCAAGCTGTCTCCATCATAAACACAAAAAAGTTTAAGCAATCATGTTTTAATCATAAGTGCAAACGTCTTTCCGAATGTGTATGTTAAAACATTAACATACAAATTTGGAAAGACACACGATTTTCTTTATGTATTTTATTCAGGAAGTCAACGCGCGATCTGAAACCATGAATTCAGAACAAGATTCTAGAACCCCGCGCAGAAATTGTTTCTCGGTTATAAAAAAACCTGCTTTTCCATAGAATAGAAAAGTGCAATACCTAAGTGGTTAAAATGTATGGAACAGTTACTTATTTTTTGAACTTAACCGACGAAAAATTTCAACGCGGGCGTTCCAAATCATGTGAATCCATGGTAATTGTTTGCGCGTCGATTTCTATGCCATTCATCATTCTGTAGATACATATTCTACAAAAGTATCATTCGTATCGCTGCAAATGATTACGCTGTTGGTATTCGAACTTAAAATACGAATGAACTATTTCTTTATGGACATGTACTATCGAGGAAACTAACATCTATATACCGTAAGGACTATTATTGCTTGCAGCCCTCAGCTGCTATAGTAACGCTTGCTAACAGATGTGGTCATTGTGTGCACGGGATTTTGTTTTCAAATTGGTTAGATGTAAGTTTCCTCGATAGAATTTGTGATAGGTACCTATCACAAATTCTTATATTATTATCTTTATCAAGATAAACCACGTAAAGAACAATATGAAGATTTCCTATTTAGACCGAACCTTGCCCTCGGTCCTAAGGCACTACCCACTACGGTAATTAGGGTACTAAGAAACTACAGGCTGGCGATTTAGCTACCTGAAAACGTTAAGTGTGCTACTCGTCATTCTGAACAATTTTTCCTATGAAAGCCACATGCGACTCGAGAAACAGTTGACCAGGGGACCATAAATTACTGACAGACATTCCAGCATCTCTTAAAGATTATAATCAAATAATCTTTAACAATGCACTGGTTTTTTTCTCTATGTAGGTACGAAACATATTACCAAAAATTATAATAAAGAACAATAAAACACCGATCATAGTTAAAATAAGATATTACTTGTCGGCTTGTTATAACGTATCGAGTTGTAAGTCAGAAAAGTTTTCTAATAGAATTTAAAGAGCATTTGTTTATTATGATGTTTATCCGCTTCTAATTAGTTTATTTAGCTTACTTGTAGGTAATTAGTTTTCATAATATATTCTAATGAGACTGATTAAAGTAAATTTGGAAGGTATTTTTGAAATAATGTAGGGATTGTCGTATAATTAAGTAAGTAACATCAAAATGTTATTATTGTATAAACCATTATCTGAATAATTGAAGTCTAAAATGACAGATCCATATTCGAAACAATTTTTAGATATATTTTTGATTTACATTTTAATTGTCATTTTAGACACCGATTCCAATTCCCGATTTGCATGAATCATATTCGAATATTAATTCCAATGAGATTCATGTGAGGTTTCCTAAAGCGTGCTTAGTCTTATTCAGTAAACTATTATTTATTTAATTCCATTGACCTTTAAAGTAGGTTTTTTTTGTTAGAATAACCGGGAGTGGGTAATTTGCGCGGCTGTTGCCTTCTATGGATGTGGTAGCCGTTTCTCGGGCTATCTCTCCGGAAAAAAATTATAAGAAACGGTAATTCTGATCTGTTTTTATTTCATCGCTTCCTTCGCGCTACCCGTCTCTCCCCAAGTTCCTTGTGAGTTGTATACCCCACAACATAATACGCGTTCAGAGACCCGTGGTTACGTGTGCTGCCAGCGTAGTCTCGATTCGACTCAGGTAGTAGGGAGCGCACGTCAACAAGAGTGGGAGATTCGTACAAGGATTCGTACAATGCGGCTGCTCTGCGCCCGTGACGTTCGCTTAACCTCATCATTCTTGGCAATTTACGAATACAACCACGTAAAGTAAAGTAACGTACAAAAATAGAATTCAAAATATATGCGCTGAGATCAGCTTTCGGCTACGAAACCCCGGTACCAAACCGGTATCCCCAAACGTGAATGATTGAATATTTTGTCTTAAAATTAACAAATTTACGTAGCGGGATATCCTTAGAACCTCCGTAAACCAACGTACGCAAGCAATAATAAGTAAGACCCAGAATTAGAAGTAAGGCTAACACCATTCGATTTTCGTAAGAGAAGACGCTATGACGACATATTTTGTAGATCGATCTTTACGACCTTGGAATATTTCATCAACTGGACGTAGGTGAAAGATAATATTAATCTGCGCGAAAATAAAATTGGCCACGACACGCATAACTTGGCGTCGCACGATTAAATCGTTTTTTTTTTTTATTGGCGTTAATCAATAGCGAAAACCTGCGATTAAGGCCATTATTTTGTAATTTTGAATTCCTATTCAATGAACCACCACAATGATTTCCAGGTTTGCATTTCGTGATGTTGTTTTGTCGATTCGAATCCGCTACGTGACTTCGAGATATGCTACGCCGAATAAAGGCTTCTTCAAACAGCCGCGACGCGACAGCGCGACGCGACACTTGTAGAACAATTTCCATTAAGTTTTCATAGAAATTGTTTTAAAAGTGTCGCGTCACGCTGTCGCGTCGCGGCTGTTTGAAGAAGCCTTTAATGCAGCGCCGACAGTTTGCAATAACGAATAATGTAATGACGAAAGCATGAAGCAACGTAGGTATATCGTTAGGTACGACGTAAACGAATCACGGAACAACGAATGCACATTACAACGATACACTTCACACCTAACATCGCGGCGTCGAAATAATGAACAACGAACTTACCAACGACACCAAAACAGTAAAACAAAACAAGAAATTTCTACTACTAATAAGTTGGATCTATAAAGTCACTCCAAATTATCCTATTTGCATAAATCGGATAATTTGGAGTAGTAAATATGACTAAAATAACAAAGAATATGGTAAAGTTAAATATAATACAAATAAACCCACCGGAATTAATCATCTTAATGATGGCGTAAACCGCATTAAACTCCGTTGCGTATTTTTTTTATTGGATCTCCAACACAGGCTACACAATTACATGCAAGTATACATCAAGCAAGGGCAAATACAGTGTGCGCTTTACTCACACAATTATAGGACACCACATTATTTAATTGTAATCCAGGTAGTTACATTAAGTTTGACAATGTAAAAATATGTAAAATAATTTTTAAAAAAACATAACAAGAAAATCATACTAAAAGGAAACAAAGTAAATGACATAAGTAAGAGATGAATAATACTAATCATATGTTTTTGTATAATTTTTGTAAAAATATTTTAAAATATCCTTAATATGTATGAAAATAAATAAATGATACAAATGAACAGTTAGAAAAAAGATTAGAAGAACAACGGGGGGCCACACAGATAACACATGAAAAGCGACTTAATAATATTTATTGACTTGATAATAATAACATTTATTATTTATTTATTTCCTATGTTTCATTTTTGTCCAAATTATTAGAAGTAAGAATTTCTTCTTTTGTTTTACTGCTACGTTTATTGTTTCATTATTTCGACGCCGCGTAGTTAGGTGTGAAAATTTCGTTGTAACGTGAATTCCTTGTTCCGTGATTCGTTGTCAAATGTTTCCGTTGTAACGATATTCGTTACTTCATGCTTTTGTCATTAGATTGACATTTGGCTCTGCATTATTCGGTGTAGCATATTTCGCTGTCACTTTGCGGACTCTGTCGATTCACACTTGTATGAATAACAGTCGCAAGTACCGAAATATCTTTTCGAGATATAATCAGAGAGATAATCAGAATCACCGAAGGAACTGTTGATCTATTCTGTAAATATCTCGCCGAGAAAACGTGATGGAAACGAGATGGCATTCCTCCTGATGTTAGGTATTGACACTATTGACAGCTCACTTCAAAGTTTTCACGGTGATATTTTTACAGAATCAACCGCCTGTTATACGATTTATTAAAGATCTCAAATCAGAGTTATAAATACTTAGTGTGCATGTTAAAGAGGTGAGAACCGTATTACCGTTTATACTTATAAAATTATTTACTCATTATAAGAAAGCCTTACGGAACGCTTAGTCTCGTTGACAAAGCTCCATAAATAGTTTTTTTAACCGGCTGACGTTGAAACATCTTTACTATCTCGAATCCGCAGGGTAGACAATTACGTAACTCACTAACAGTACGAATGGCTTTATTTGACAGTTCAAGAACATTCATTCCGTTTTTTACGTTGCTGAGCAGACATTTTTTTCGAATTTATGAAGCAATAGATTAGCTATACTTAATCTTCAAAATGATTCAGATTCTGATTAATAGGTATCCACTCTACTCAAAACACGGAATGGTTGGTTATCCCGGACTGCAATGGAACCACAAAAAGATAATGTAAATACGTATGCGATACATTTCAGAAGGTTAGCATAAAAGTATTACTAACATAACTTGGTCGGGTTACCGCGGTAATAATAATAATTATTACAATTTTTCGATTAATAATAATAATAACTATTTTTCGATTATCTTGTTTATTATTCAGCTATTACATTGGAAATGTACAGATATAAATTTGAAGTAGTCAATTAATTAGTGATATAACATTCTCTTAATAAATCCACAAGAAATTCGGTTAAACTTTGGTTAAATAACTCCGCTGCGCATCATGGCTCGAACTTAATTTAAATTTCATCACTTACCGAATACTTATGACACTTCATAAACATTTGCAGGCAGTTATTAGCTATAACATAACGTTGCAAGTAAGTCTTTAGAGCGCCTATTCGGAATGCTAGGACCGATTAAAGAATATTTATAATTACTTAAATAACATCTAAACGGTGTTTTTTTTTATTGATAAACAAATACGAGCTTATTCATAAAAAAGTGCAAAAAATTATAAACGAGCGCCTAGCAGTTTCAGAGATCCAACTAACACGTAAACGTTACCCCAGCAGGATCTTGAATATTTTTGTAACGATATAAGATACAAATACCAATTAAGTTGCAACAGTTGTTACTCAGTCTACCTACCTAATTACCGAATATATATATATATATATACGTACGTAATATATATATACGTAGCTAAAATGTATTTCAATTCTAGCTTTCTGCCAGCGGCTTCGCCCGCGTGGGCGTCGAAAAATATCCCACGAGAACGTACAACCGGGATAAAAAATACCTTATGTGTTAATCCAACCTGGATGAACACATAAGGTATTTTTTCACTTAAGGTAATCTATCTGTGGAAACTTTTATACAAATTCGTTCAGCCGTTTTTGCGTGATTGTATACCATCTAAACATACAAACTTTCACATTATTATAATATTAATAGGATACCCATTAATAAACCAAACTTTTGGCTAGGGTAACGTTACCGCAGCCAGAACTGTTTTTGTGAAATAACTAAAAAACATTAGCACTACAAATTTAAAAATCCACGCAACAATTACAGAAGTTGACGTACTAATTATCTATTACACTCAAATTATGATATTCGAGATTTTCTTGCTGGGGTAACGCACACTGTAAATACTAGCAATATAGGCACATTATAACCATGTCTGTCTTTGTTGAAATAAAGCGCCATACCGAAGACATATGAAATGGTTAGTCACGTGACAAACGAACTATCATCGTAATTAGCAAATCTTAAAGGTGTGGTCTTCAATGAGGGCAAAATAATTCCCGCGCACCAGATGCCGCCTGGGGTCTAGACCCCAAACTCGAACTCTAGAGTTCTGTGAACTGGGCTGACATCTGTCACTACACTTCTACAAATACGATTTGCCGGGGGGCCGGAAACTTCTATTTATTACAATAATCCGTTGTATTTTTACATTATTTTCCAGTAGTTTACTTAACTTACTTTTTTAATTTAATAATTTTTAGGGTTTCATCATTATAATCATCATCATTTCAGCCCAAAGACGACCACAGCTGGACATAGGCCTTTTTTCCCCAAGCTCCGCCATTTCGACCGGTTCTGTGCTTTGTGGTTTATATATGTATAACCAATATATTTTAAAAAATACACTTTTCATGGGATACCAATACCAGACACGATTAATTAATCTTTAACAAAAACTACATCAGCTCTATGCCGCCATGTTGGATATTATGTGACACAGTGACATCATAAAGCCCGCGGATCGACATGACGTTTCCAACATGAACTCGCTTGTCAATATACGACAGTAAGTAGTTTAGGAGCTACGGGGGAATAGCTAACCATACATAAGTAGACTGTTTAAATCACAACCCTCGTTGGGCTTTAGCGTGGTTGAGTAAAAAATAACTTTTCGTACAGAACCTTGAAAATAAGAGGTCAAATTATGACCCTTGCTGGCTTCACTCGCCTGTCACTATTATACAATACAATTCCAAGATATGAAATGGTTGGACAGTTCTAAAACAATGTCCATCTCTTTCTTGTGTTTTTCCTTTCAAGTAGGTAGGGTAAACATACCGGTTAACCGGCCACTACCCCTTTTCGGCCACTTCGCACGTTATTTGTCCTTATAGACAGTGTTATAGGCCGCCCCTTTCAAATTTTGCGCCATTCAATCCGGACAAACTTCACGGTTCATAATCCATCGGCATGACCGCGAAATTTGCGAACTGAGCCCTCAGTCGCCATTTCAAAATTTGGTGTGTGGACACTTGTCAAAATTAGCGAAAAAAATAGCAGGTGGATTGATTTTCTAAGGTAAGTTTTTAAGTGTTACTGTTGGTTTATTTTTCATTGATTTGGTTTGTGTGTATTTAGCATGTTTAATTTCAATATTCAAGTGCCCAAACTCATCTAACTTTTCATAATTTGTGATATTTTTGGTGGTCGGACAATACGTTAACGATTAATTTCAAAATCTACTTTCCGACCGGGTGGTCGCATAACCGGTTTATTCATGTCATTTCACTTTGCCTTTATTGGAGAAACCTTAAATTCACCAACATAGATTCCATTATATTTGTAAACAGCTAGAATTTTGTAAATTTACAACTAGATTCCGGCCGCCAGTATACCTCATATTTTCAAAGATATGACCCTCAAAAATACCAAAAGTTTAGCGGCCGATAACTGGTAAAAATATAACCTGTCTCCGGCCGTTCAAAATAAAGGACGGCCGAAAATTTGTAAAAATTACACCTGATTCCGGCCTTTCGAAAAAAGAACGCCCGATAATTAGTAAAAAGTAAATCTATTTCTGGCCGTAATATTAGTTTCTGATTTCATGTTTGTTACCCCTTTATGCTGAAACGGCTACATGGGTTTGAATGAAATTTGGCATAGCCTTACTCTGAATTAATACACAAGCTACTTTTTAACCGCGGAGTCGAAGAAGCTTATGTGTTTTATGTGATAATGGATAAATTTTTGGTTGATGTGCTTGGTGTTGGAATTGTGCTTTTTTTTTCAGATGGCACCTGTCAGTAAAGGAATGAAAAAATAAATGAAGAGCTTTCCCGAAGGATTGCTTATAGTGAAGAAGCACTGACAAGCGCTCTTTCAGATATATGCGGCAATATTCGCGGCATCAGGAAAGCGAGCCGGTAGGACGGAGTTCACTATACAGGACAGGCTTTCCAGTCGTGTTACTGATTTAAGGAGAAAAATTGGCCCAGATCCTACATTTGGTTTTGATGGAGAAATAAAAATCGTTAGTTGGATAATTGAGTTGGCGAATTTTCATGAAATTTCATTTTTTTTTTATTTGATTGTGTTAAGAGATTTTTTAATGATGCTAAAGCCAAAAGTAGCTATAAGTCGTACAAAAGAGTAAAAATATACCGCTTTTTTGAGAATTTATTCATTGTTTTACTTTCATACTATTATAAACCCTATGAGCTACTGAATAAGAGTCGTTTTTCTACCGTGAATTAGGTGGCCGATAACTAGTGCACTAGTGGACGATAACTGAGTGAAAAGGCCGATAGCCGGTATATTTGCTATTTTTACGAATATATATTTTTTATTAATTATGTATCACTGATACGTCTATAAACGTTAGGTTTTATGAAACTACACTATTGTAAGATAAAATATTAATTTTTTGAAAAATCTTGGAGTACAGCATTATGATAGAAATCAACTCTAAAGTCAACAAGCCGCTTAAATGGCCGATAACCGGTATGTTTACCCTACTAAAATGCAATAAAATACAGGGTGATAGACATCGCCGCGCAGCCTGCTACCATGGGTTCAGTACCTATGTGATTCTGAAGCCCCTGCGCTGATTTTTCGACGGTTTTCAAAAAAAAAATCCGTTCCATACATTTTGACCGCGTAGGTATCGCTTTTTTAAACAAAAGGTGACAGACATCGATGTGGTTAGTAGAATTTTAATACCTATGCTACCGATCGATTGTCTATGGGGAAGGAAACTGTCAAAATGGCGCTGTTGTAGCTTGTTCCCAACACAAGCTATCAATAAGACGCGTAAGGTGGTTTTATTTTAGTTCTGAGAAAATAACCTTTTGTGGTACGTAACACTGGAAACTGGAGTCCACCATTTCTCGACGAAATAAAAATTTAAGATTGTGACCTAAAGCTGTACGAGAGACAGTTACGTGAAAATATTGATAATTCTGGCACTTTCCAAGTTAATTATTTGATTTAAAATATTGAAATCACGTAGAATAACGAAATGGTGAATTATAATGAATGGACACGAAATGGAATTAATGAATGACCGGAATGAACGAACAAACGAATTCCCTTCACCGTAATGTTGGCTCCCCAGTCTGTAGGTCGTACTACCAACATTACGGCGAAGAGAATTCTGTTCTTTCGTGAAATGAAACGCACTCAGCTATGATCACGCCATCTGCACGGCTTTGCCTGACCGTCACCAATAGTACAAAAAAAACAAAAAATATCTACCAACCGCTAGTCCAAAACTACCGTGGGTAATATTTTAGCATTGTAGATTATGAAACCAAAATGTTGAACAATAAATAGACACATGTTTATCAAGGTTCATCAAAAAAACTTCTTAACGAATAATAAATCGCTATCAACACCTACGTCCGATTAACTTATGATAGGTCATTCCAATGATTCTTCACCATTCTTGTTGACGAAAATAAAGCGGTAGGTACTAATAGAATTCTTGATGATCTCGAAAAAAATCCTTTTATTACCTATAAGTTTAGTCCGAGCTAACCAGTATCAGATCGTCCTAAACGTTACTACACGACCACGATACACCCTCCGTAGGTTTTTAAGTATCTAGCTATTTGTTTTTGAAATTACTTAATACCTACATTGATTCTTTACTTAACAGATACGAGACCTTTGATGACAAAGTGCAGATGAAATTCATAATAATATTAGTTTTTTTTAGTATTAAATAGTTAATTTATGACTACTTTAGAAACTAGTTATGAGTTTCTTTAATTTCTTTGTTTAAATGTTAAGGAATGTAGATATTTATTTATTTTTTAATTGCGATGACATAGGTACACATACGCGAGATATACACACAAATAAAACATGTGAGTAAAATTCCACACGATCAGAATGAAAGTTAATGACCCACCTTCTATTCAAATACACCTAGAGTAAACAAATCACTCGTCAAACATTAACAAACTTAACAATTTATTCAATATAAATTGCGATACAACATTACGCACACTCTTTAAAAACATTAAAACGTGATTTCTTCCTCACAAGGCGCAACAATAATGGCATCGTACACCAGTGGCGCAGCAGCGCCGCACGCCTTTGCTAGCGTCCCCTTCGAGTCGCACCGCCACAAGAAATGAACGCAAACCAAAATGGCGACTCATGCTAAAACTGCAAATCAATGAGCGTTCTGAGTTCTGACTCATTGTTCTTTCAATATTTTTAATGTTTATGTCAAGAAAAGCATGGCATTTATTATAACAAATTTTATGAATGTATTCTATGTAAGTGAAATTACTTCTAATTCTTATCATGTTCACCAACATAACGGAAATAGCGTTGTTGTATTGTATGTGGTCGTACTCGTACATAAGTCACATCCGTACCTAATAATACGAAACGGTACTAAATCAAGAGGTTAGATTAATTGTAACCTCTAGCTATAATTCTAAATACCACAGATATGTGCCTAGATTTAATTGTCGTGGGAAATAAAAACATGAAAATGATTTAATCTCAAACATACCTGTTACTCCACATTTTAATTTACGGCCGATGGCCAATCTTGATCCGCTTGAGCAGCTTATAAATAGCAAAAATATATAATTAGGTAACAGTTATCTGATCTGATACCTGATAATTTACAACTACTTTTCCTAGCATATGGAATTAGGTACATAGAGACTAGGTAGCTAATTAATACTTACTCATGTATGGTTCTACTAAAAAGTTATTTATGTAAGTACATATTTCAGCAAGTAGGTACTTATCACATCACCTAATCGTGTTTTATTTAGGCGTTCCTCACTTGGCGATACACTGTAATAACGTCATGCACTGGCCTACATATTCCTATTTCAATAAGAAAGAAATGTTCACGACGCCATCATGCATGTGTTAATAACGACGCGTATCTGGCCAAATTACGTATTCAAAGAAGCACTACTAACCTTTCATAAAATACAAACAAAATCAACAATCCTAGGCTTCTTTAACACTCCTTCAGGGATTTGTTGTCATTTTAGTGTGAGTGCATTATGCAATAACACTTTATGTACTGATTTTAGATTCCTGTTTTTCTTTGTTCGTCGCTCGGGCGCGGATGGCGACTGCTGGCGGGTTAGTAGCGACGGCGCAAGGACGGCGACGGGCGACCCACGCCCCACCGCTGTGACTAGGGCTCCACTCCACCAACGGTGTTGGAATTATTATCATTCGACGGACGGCAGCTGCTACGCCGGGTGTGTTGCTCGTTCACTTAGATCCTTTATTGTGTTGCTCCTCCGCCCACCACGTCGCCATTATATTTTTGTGCACTCACTCACACGGATTCCGAGAAATAGTGACGCGTTCTAGAATATTCGCGAGTATTTTTTTTTCCGTGACGTCGATTGTTTTGTCGTCGACCAGCCAGAAACGAATAATTAAAAAGGGCTTCAACAATCCATATTCTAAACTGCGCAGTCCTCGCGCAGGTATCTATAAAGAAAGTCTAGGTCTATTTGTCAGTTACCTGTCAAGTGCGAAGTTAGGCGTCATTTTAATAAAATATTTGTGTTAATAAGTTACGTAAGGAAATGTGATAATAAAGTGAATATTGCGACAAGTTTGGTTTTAAAGATTCGTTGGGATAATAATAAAAGTCGTATCGTATCTGCAGAGGTACTTACCATTAACTTGGTTTTTGTTGGCAAAATGTACTTTATAATTTATCGTTGCGCGCAAATATCAACTTTCATATCGACTTACTTTCCCGTGCCGAATCCGTGCTGTGTGCCAGGCGTGCTGCGTCGCGCGGAGTCGCACTCTATTTACTGACGTAATATTCGCACATAATTGAGTAGGAATGAGCAAACACAAAAATGTAGTGTCCAGTTTTAAGAAATCAAGCCGAGGGATGGTGATTAGATGCCCCAAAGCAAAGTACCTAAAACATTTTGTCATAATTAACAGTAAGTATCGAACACTCTCCGAAGATGAAAAGAATAAGTACCTAGGTATTAAAAATCAAAATGTTTCATATACCTAAACCTACAACTACATGGGCACTTATGAAACGTCAGAAACGTTAACGTTACCTGTACCTAATAAGATAAGTAGGTACTTCTCCATGATAACAAATACGCAACGTAAGCACTTGAATGATACATCTAAAAGCAAGCGACCCTTTCTCTGAAGAACTATAAAATGAACCGGCCATTGCGAGGCTGACTCGCACACGAGGGGTTACGTACCACAAGGCAAAAAACGCAGAAAAAACAAGTTTCTTGTACGGAGACCTCTTTAATTTTTACATTTGTTTTTATTTTCATTATTAGTTGTTATAGCGGCAACAGAAATACACATTCTGTGAAAATTTCAACTGTCTACCTATTACGGATCATGACATGCAGCCCGACAGAGGGACGGACGGACAGTGGAGGCTTACTAATAGTAGAATTAGTAGTAATTAGTAAACACCTTAATAACAACTACATACAATTAACAGCAACTTATTTAGTAAACAATGTGTTTACCTGAGTACCTACCTACGCAGTTTATAGACGGTGTATACTTTCTTCAACCAGATATTTGGATTTCTGTGTCTTCTCTCCTTCAGGCACCTGTATAATCCTATCAACATCTTAACGCTTCCCGGAATCTCGACCAAAGCGAGAAGTTAGTTAAGTAACTAACTACTAAAGAATAAATAAAAAAAATTTATGGAACCCAGATTTTTTGAAATGGACTTCATTTTTACTGCAAAAGTACGCCAGGAAGTTTATGTACGGCTGCTTTTAGCACTTCGGAATTGGAATGCATTACGTCTGAAATTCGGACTAAGTTCTTCCATAGTATTTAGAACGCTGGATTAACTTCGTAGCACACTGATGAAATAGATCAGCAGACATGAGACGGTTGAAATTAAAAACTCTTGATTTATTTGTTTGTGCACAGTTTATTACCATATGATACTGTTGACATGCCAATAAATAAGACCGCCAATAAGTCACAATCAAACAATACCCCCCGTACTTGACATTGCATTACAGTGGAGTTTTTATTTTCATACAGCGACGGTTACCTAATTCCTGGCAACATAATTAAGGCCAAAAGACGACCACTGCTGGACATAGGCCTCCTCCAAGATCCGCCACTACGACCGGTTCTGTGTTTCCCGCATACAGCAGATTCCTGCGGCATTCACAAAGTCATCTGTCTACTTTGTGGGAGGCCTTCTAACTCTACGTCTTCCGGTACGCGAACGTTTCGGCGAACTCGAACCTTTCGACCCCATCGGCCATCTGTTCTGCGAGCAACATGCCCTGCCTACTGCTACTTATATTTGGAAGTTCTTCGGGCTATGTCGGTTACCTTGGTTCTTCTGCGGATCTCTTCATTCCTGCTTCAATCACGTGGGGAAACTCCAATCATAGCCCCCTCCATTGCCATTTGGGTGACTTTTAGCCTTCTAATAAGGCCAATTAAGTATAAACCTTAATTAATTAAACTTATATAATCAGTCTTATAAAGATACCACAAATCACAGTAATATAAAAATAATAAGTAGTTTAAAAAACTAAAAAATACGCTTTAATAGAAAACCAAACTTTACTAACTTTACTTTTAGTTTGGTTTACTATTTTAGTTTTATTTTATTAAAACTATTATTACTTTTTGGCGAGGATAATGATACCAATTTATTAAATTATTGTATTGTCATCGGTCCTTGATAAGTATGCAAAATTTCAAATTAATCTGATATCTTGAAGTGGGTGATATTCGAGTCACAAGATTCTGTTACATACATGGATAGCAAGATACAGGCGAAGCTAAGAACAAAAATAAAAAAAAGCTTGTTAAAATAAAATAAAAAATCCAACGACAATAATAACATCGTATAGCGCACCACTACACCTGCGTTCAGTCAGTCCCCGAATTATAGCCCGCGGCACGACGCGGCACGGCACGGCAAAGCATTAACATTTTGCAAAGCCACCGGGCATGCCAAATCCCGCTGCGGTATTCCTACCGCTGCTTTTCGCTGTATGCTCAAATCTCTTTGTGACGATTTTATTTAACGAAATGTGAGTGCTAAAGGTATTGGAATAAGATTCAAACTTATGTCCGCTTCAAAAATCAATATTTTGCCGTGCCATGGAGCAGCGCGTTTGTGAGCGCTACCTTTATTTAGTTAGCAGACGGCAAAGCTAAAACGTGGTATTTTCTTTTACTATGAATGATGGCTCAAAAACTTCCGGACGACACAACACAGTCGGTGATGGCTTTCGCCATTGCAGGTGATTGATAGGTCTTGGTCAATAATGTAACGTCTTAGAGACCCCAGCAGGCTTAGAATATGGCTTAGCATGAGGTTTTCTTTTTCTACTCTACTGTAGAATATAAATCCGTTGTCTACATTTCTCGGTGAAAAACTGTCTACTGTCTATACGTAAACGTCATTTTTGTCTACTCTTTCGACGACAAAACGCTTGTCTACGGTTCTCGTGCTAAGCCTGCTGAGCCGTACTAATTAATACCAACTGCGGTAGATTTTCATTTATGAATAGATAGTAATTATTGGGAATTTCGTTGAGTAGATGAAGGTTTCTACTGATAATACACTCTCTACAGTCCATCCGCGCCCTTAAATAATATTAGTCAACTCGTACTACTTTTTGATCTACATTGATGATCACTTAACACTGTTTTTTTGCTGACACCAAACGAATAATAGAGTGCAGCAAACAATTTGTATAAATAAGTAGGTAGCTGGTTCGCGTTACAGATTAGGGCAGTATACACTGATGTGGATCTGATGATTCATTTTGTCAAACGTGTGACTCGTCTCGTCCTGCATCCGCAGCAGAACTAAATAGCCCTCCCGCATAAAATTGGGAGCTGGACTGGCTATAGGTATTTGGATACGAAAAGCGTCTTTTCTAAGCTGCTTTTGAAGCAATAAACGAAGTAATCTTCGCAGTTGTCTTACGGCCCACTCCCTAACAGAGAAACCGCCCTTATCCTGACACTCTCAGCAGTGGGAACGTTTTAGGCTGATTGTTCTTATGCACAGGTACCAGGGTATTTTACTCTCTATGAGCAAAATCTAAAAATATAATATTGAGATATCTTAGGCAAAATGCAGTCGGAAAATGTTAGTTTTAGTTCATGAAACAACAAAATAAATTTTAAAATACAATTTAAAGATATCAGTTTTTTTTTATGTTTTTGAACACCATGACATAGTAGCCGCCATGTTAGTACGTCATACGGCATGTCAACTGAGCAAGTTTATACTTTTATTATTTTCGTAACCAAAGTAATTTTTATTTAACTGGTATCGGCCGGCCATAATCTTTTGCATTCAGGAACAGCAAACCAACGATAAGTAGAAAAATAACTCATTTTTTTAAATAATAAACAATTGTCTTATATAATATCAGCGCATTCGGTTATATAGCAAACTGACGTCATACCCACAGAGCAATATGGCGTCCACTGCGTCCAGCGTTTTCGTCAAATTACGCGCGAAATTTGAAAATGTAAAATTGAAATGCATTTTTATGGCACTAATCGAAAATGTTGTTTTTTTTGTAGTTTATTAGCATTATAGAATCTAATTAAGACACTTTTCAACAATTAATGTAATACCCTCTTGCGGCACAAAATTAGAGGAACTTCAAATTTGGAGCATGTCACGAAAGCCACTGTTCATCATCGTTCTCCTGCCCTTATGTATCCCAATTTATTTGAGGTCGGCGCAACATATCTTCTTGTTCGATACTTCTCTATTCGTCGTCACAACTAATACCGAGATGATGGCTTATTTATTACTGGTGAAAGCAGACCATTTTCCAAGGGAGAAAGCGTTAAAGAAATCCGAAATATGTTGCACACGAGATAAGTAGGTATAACAAGTACCTAACAACGACGACTTTAGAATTAGGTCAATTTGGAAGCCGCTTTTACCCATCATCATCATCTGCCTAGCCTTTTCCCAATTATGTTGGGGTCGGCTTCCAGTCTAACCGAATGCAGCTGAATAACAGCATTTTACATAGAGCGACTGCCTATCTGACCTCCACAACCCAGCTACTGGATAAACGATGATATCGCTTTAAGAGACTCGTCAGATTTTCGGGCTTCTAAAGACCCGTAACGACTGTCCACGAGATCCACGAATGACAGCCGGGGCCGAGGTACGGAGGCGTCTTGGTATGTAGTAAAGATGGTCGGCCATCCACGGACCGACCGCGGTAAGCTCAGCTTAACTTAGTCGATCGGCCCGTGCGACTGTTAACTTAGCGCAGTATACTGCATGCCGTCCTTTAACTAGAAAGACGTTATCCTTCACTTGGTACATTTTTACTTTTTAATAGAATCTAAGAGAGTTTAAATTCTCTATCTTTCTGTCTAACAAACATTTTTACAATACAAATAGTCGCCAAGATATTAAAAGTTTGTAGGCCGTTAACTGGAAAGGACTCTTTACAATAAACAGAGATAGCAATTGAAGTATCCTACAATCCAGTTAAGAAATAACGAGTCGCGCGATTTTGCCATTTTCTCGGAAACAACTTTTAGGGCTTAAAGGACGGCAGATAATAGTACTTGGTCGATCATTTCCATTCTCATGTAGGTAAACCGTGATTCCTGGATAAAGTATAAGACGGGCAAAGGCTAGTCTTCATTCGGAAGGTCGGAAGTTATCCCACGGGAATGTAGGTACGAGGTATCTACTTACTTCCGGAGTATAAACCTAACACAGATCTTGGTCTAACTGTGTGCCAATTCGAGGCGTAAAAATGTACCAGAAGACAGTTTTCACAGTTTTTGTAACTCGACACTGTCCGTTCAGATTTTTCCGAATAATCCAAATAAAAAAGAAGCTAATCCAATTATTAACCGACTTCAAAAATAAGGAAGTTATCAATTCGACATGTTGAATTTTTTTTTTGTGTGTTCGGCCGTAACTCCCGACTGTATAGACGGATTTGCAAAATCCCTTTTTTTTTGTTCGAAAGGGGTTTATTTCGAAATGGCCTTATTAAAATTTCGTAATACATTTGATGACGAGTTTCGGAGACAGACAACCGAACTTTTCAAAAAATTACAGCAAATCATTGTTATGATTTGATTGACTTATACCGCAAGGATGATGAAATTTCGAATTTGTGTACGGTAGGTACTAGGTACCTACTCTAACTAAAAAGTGAAAATTAACTAAAAAAAAACAACTGACTTTTTTTGCTTTTTTTATAACCCTAGTAACTCGAACTTTTGCGAACATTAAAAAACACAAAAAAATATTCTTATCGGTCCAGCCATTCTCAAGCAACGCGCTTACTGACGAACAGTATTTCACTTTGAATATCAGTATGGATGGGCTATGCGACGATTGCTCAACAGTCTAGTCGTTCGGACACAAATTCTTATCTAAAGACGTTACCTGTTTCGTCAGATAAAAATTATCTCACGATAAAAGTTTAGCACACACATCCGCGGCTTTCCAAGCTACAATCAAGGGACCTACCACCACCTCTTACAAATTAAGCGTGGAAAAGAGATAGAGCTATACAAGACTATAGCTCCATTTTATAATACTCGCCCCCAGGTAGCTCAAACCTGTTGTCGGGTCGGTTGGTGAACCAAACAAGTTATGTTAACTGTATAAGGTGTGCATTGGCAAAGTCGACTTTGCACCGATTTCAAAGATACTTCAGAAATACATTACTTCGGGAAGTTGAAGTGGGTATGATTATTTGAAAGCTGGACTGACTGGTCGATGTGAAAAGGGGAGAACGCCGAGGCACTGCACTCTCAGTCGGGTGCGGCCGACAACTTTTTACGCCAATAAGCACAACCATATATCACTACTTTTTGTTTTGTTTTTTGAAGCAGACGGTGGATGTTGGCAATAGCAAGCGATAACAATCATCATCTGCGTAGTCTTTTCCAAATTATGTTGGGGGTCGGATTCCAGTCTAACCGGATGCAGCTGATTACCAGTATTTTACATGGAATGACTCTTTAACTGACCACCACAACCCTTGACTGGCTGGTTGTTAACACTTTCGACGACCCCTAAAGACTGTAAAAGATCCACGAATGACAGCCGGGACCAACAGCTTGAACGTGCTTTCCGAGACCCCTCGTCTTGGTATGTATAGATGGTCACCCATCCAGGGACCAACCGCGGTAAGCGTAGCTTAACCTGATCGATCGAAATGTGCGGCTGTTATTACTAAGCCACAAGCCTTTCGAACAACCAAGCCAGCCAAGGATAACAATATCTACTGTAAAGGTACGAATAGTTATCCTTGGATATTTCCGCCTGCAAACCGAATCTCAACATAAAATTGTCGAGTCCAAATGATAAATTGATAGTATCAATAATATTCCTTCTGGCCTAGATTTCTTCTGGTATTAGACTCCAAGGTAAAGCCCCACTCTGGCATTTTCTGCTGACCAAGCCGCGTGGTATGCGAAAGTCTAAAAATAACTATTGTATAAAATCTAGTTGGCGTATCTAGTTGCGGTTGTCATAATCTGAAAAAGGCATAACAAATTACTAAATATTCAAAATGGCACTCGCAATATAATACTAAACATTTATTTTTTACGACAATTTTTCATCGTTGGTTCTTAAAAGCATTCTCAACTTTTGCTTTCGATGTCTGGTTGAACTTTATATGATGTCTCTTGAATACACGTTACTGCTCACTAAAACATTTATCTACAAGGTTATTTCTGTATCGACCAACTACCAAGTATACTTACTGTGCTAACTGCGCATGTCCGTTGCCTTGCCAGTATGACGACACCCCGCGGCCCGCTTAGCACGATGAGCTGTACAATCTACTATGTATAGCTAAATGTAAAATGCGGTCGTCCGCCTTGCCAGTACAATCTAGCGCGTGCCAGTCTGCCAGTCAGTAGCAGTGCGCTTCCAACCAAAGTAGGGGACGGCCGTGTCGCTATTTTAACTTAATATTATTTGTACTTATCGTGTTTGACGTTTCTATTTCGTACGTGGATCGAGTATTATACGTGTATGTGAACAAATTGTTAAGGGCTTTTCAATTTTAATAACGGAATATCGAGTCAGCAATTATTACATAAATAATTGTAAGGTTAATTAAGTTTTTATGTGGTTTAACAGTGTTTTTCCTTTAAAGTACGTTTATCAGTGCAGTCGTTTTTTGAGGGAAATGTTTTATAGTTTTACACGTAAGCATTCTCAGAGCTTTAAATAGAGAAATATTATTCTGTATAACTATAAATTGCTTATCTTTACCTTATGTACATTATTAATGGTTACCAAGGCCAGTTTAATCGATATACAGTCATCGTTTTTCCTCATCGCGGTAATTACTATGTCTATTACTATAGTTACAGAGCTATAACAACAGGATGCGGTTCACAAGACCTTTTAAGGAGCTGTATTTTGTTTTCAACATTCAACAAGTGTTTTTGGAAAACAAAACCTATTCGTTTTGAACTCTAAGTTCTACAAAACTGGGCGTCAATAGGAGCTACCTTTTACAGTACCTAATTCTCTGCTATAGTGCACATTGGTTCGATTTATTTTTGTAAAATATTATTTCATACTATGTGGCAAGCAAACATTTATATAAGTAATAAGTATTTACTTAGCAAGTTTGCCAGTAACTGTGTTTGTACTCTGTAAACAAGTTTACATATAATATAATGCGTAGTTTGCTTTGAAATTATTATTAGAATTAACGCTTCCTTTATGTAGCAAATTGTTATCAACCAGCTAACGCCGACATTGTAAGTACCTACTGATTTAATTTTTTATACCATCCAGAATATTTTGTTTGAAATAACAATATAGACGTACTTACAACACAAGTATAATTTCAATATCATTACGCAGTATTGACTTTCGATGAAGCCCGTTTAATGATAGTACTTATTATAATAACGTAGTCTGCCTCACTACATTTTATTTTGTTTTTATTGCTAGTGTGACCTTGTTTGGCCATCGAGTTTCCGACAAAATTACATTTTGTTTTAGTATCACCGAACAAGCGGCGAGATAAAGATAAGGTTATTTTTTTCCTTTTCAGCTTTGTAACTGGCTTCACATATTACTTCGTAATAATAAAGATTTTGAAATGAATGTGTTTTTTTATTGTGCATGACAAGTCTCGCCTTTAGTTTAGTAATTTATTTGTAAGACTTTTCAGCTGTGCCAATAGTGGGTTATAAAATTCATTACATACCTACCTGAAAGAAGTATTCTCAATTCTGAAGACATTTTCACATCCAGACATACTGATGCGTCGTAACAACCACGATAGACGAGGAGTTTTCAAATATAGAACAGGAAGTTGCGATTGCGACACATCTGAAATGTATGAGCAAAAATGTTACTTTGAAGATAAGCAATTGGAACTATGAGAGGTGTGTCCGTACAAACAATAAAACAAAGAGGAACTTTCAATTTTTTCTTTAATCAATAATTTAAAGCTTACAGACATTCTCGTGTTGTTACAAGTAAGCGTCGGCACTGCTGCGTGCCGCCGTGCTAGTCGCCACGGCTCACAATCCCGTTAAACTAAAATTTCGCCAGTAAATCTTGGTACCTTGGTACCGCCAGTGACGCATCTCATACGTCACTCACGGCACCACGTCCCCTCAAATAAATCATCAATTCATGATTAGAGTCCGTCAAATCCGTCTCAAAATGTCATCAAAATGCTTTGAAACCTGCGCTATACGACCAGAGTACGTTCAGATGGACCAAGGACTAGCTTCCATTATATATTTGATAGTTATACAACAGATTGAATATAGATAAATAAGCATTTCACACATTTTATCTTTTAAAACATCTGTAAACTTTGGTTAAAATGTCCATTCTGAACAATTAATGCTGCTGGTCAAAAACAATAGGGTTTTATACTTTATTATTATTAAATTAATTAAAAGGCATAGGCATTATGTACGTAGTATAATTGCTTGAGTTTCTAACAAAGAGATTGACAAACGCTTTCTGGACGGTAATACTCTACATTTGTCGTAAGGGCGTACACAGGAACATTTAACTAAAACAGGCTGGTACTATCTATACTGTCGATAACAAAATCTGTATACGCTCCTACTGCGCGGCTAACCGAAATGATAATTGACATGCATCTAGCTCAGGTCTCAATGATGAAAAAAGAATCGCTAAAATCGCACGCGAATCGTAAAATTCATAAAAAAATATATTCAAGGAATTTAAAACACAAGTGTTTATTTTTTGTTTACACTTGTGTCAAATTCCAAAATCGTATTACAAAATGAAATCGCGATTCGGAACTAAAACGGTCGCCCTAACTACGTCTGTTCCCCGCCTCGCTGAGTCCAGACGCGGGGAAAGACAATACTTCTATTATTATTTTTTATCAACAAAAATCCTTCTCCTCACATAAACGACGTAGTAACAAAAATGCTTACAAACACAACCGTAGACATACTTAAACACTCACGCGCTCACATTCGATCACACTTGCATCTCAACCGACCTAACGTAGAACCGAAAACAAGAAAACCAGATCAAATGAGGTGACTCTTCAATTTGGCAGTTTGTTTCTTGCGATCAGCACTTGTCCATGAGTGTCATGGAAGGAGTACTAGTCCACTATGATGAAGTCAATGTGAAGTTGGGACCTGACAGCGGGTTAAAATAATGACTATCAGTCGAAACAGCCTAGACAAATTAATACATCAAAATTGTTACTCGCCATCAGCTTCACCTTTTGTCAACACTAGTCCTGTCCAGTAATACAATTTGAAGGGAACATTGACATCCTAATTTTGTTTTTATTAAATGTTTCTTCGTTCTGAGATTTCTACAACGCTATGGTTACAAGTCGCGGACGTATGAATGAATTTTAATATTCTACTAACAGGCAAAATCAGGTCTTATGATATACAATAAACTATTTCCTACATCGTCCGTGCTTGTAAGTTATCAATGTTTTTCGATGTCTTGAGATTTAATAGCAGCTCAATATCTTAGTTTCTATTATAGTAGAATGGTGTTGCAAGTTATCCCACGCATCAAATCTTCAAAGAAGGTTAAAATATTTAATGAATCTTTTCAATGTTCCAAATAAATAGAAAAAGGGACAAATCTATAAAACCGAAAACAAATATTTCATATCTATCTCTTGAATATAATGTTGGACTATGTTTGCATAAAATTATCAATACAATGCAATCTTTTACGCGTTTACGTCATTCATTTACGCTATTTTTGCGCACAATACCGAGTTTAATACTCTCTTATACGTTTTAACCTCAGCTTTTATACAAACGGAGTAGATTAATAACTATATTACTTCTAAATGGGAGTTTGACAAATTCATTATTGCTATTACAGGTATCGAGGGTCGATTTGAACAAATGAGCATTTCATAGACCTAAACATATCTTCCTTTCACTTTCAATAATTTGAGGTGTCGCTTTGGACGAGAAGTCTCGACGCAAAAATGTCCCAAACGCACTAAGCGTGTTATGTATAACTTTGGATAGGGAAGACGTTCCACGGTAAGAGTAGTTAGACTGGCGTCCGCCTGGGGCTGGTGGGTGTTGCACTCAGTTGGGCTCGTGCACGGAGGGCAGCTCGCCGGCCGACCCGCGCCAGCACGTGCGGCGTGGCACTCAGTTGTGCACGGGCGCCGAGCTGTGGTGGTGACGCTCCAGCTCCTCCAGCGAGAGCGCGTTGGGCACGTGCACGGAGGGCAGCTTGCCGGCCGACGCGCGCGCCAGCAGCTCGGGAGAGAACCAGCGGGCCAGCTGGTTGTCGCCGCCGCCCGTGCCGCCCGCTCCAGCCATTTCTGCGAAATTACCTGATTCTTACATTATGTTTATCGTGAACTACAACATTACCGAGAATCATTTAAAAAGGAACATAAATTTAGCACACCTACTTAATAAAAATCTTGTATTACTTCATTGATTCACTGACAGACAACGTACAGACTAACTAAAGTTGAATTTTTGATAATTCGTCTCAAAGAGAAATATCTTATGGAAATTCGTTATTTTTGCCAATGGGATATCCCATCGAGCACGTTCCCCTATTCATAAATAACAGATTGATAAAATGACAGATTGTAGAAAGATTTCTACTGACGAAATGTTTCGATTCTTCAGTCAACAAAAGTTTACGATGCCAAACCAATTTTACTATGCTCTTGGCACTTGGCGTTAGAGAAAGATTTTTACTGAATTATATTCATTGAAATCATCAAAACAACCCCCTCTAGGTTCATTTAATGCCATTGAATGACTATTTAATGAAAATCCTTACACCTCGGCGCATCCACCTTAACTACATCACTAGCTACCTCCCCGTTGCCATTTATCTATTTAACCTATTCATTGAGACCTTTTGAATGAGCCCAAACACGATACTTGTCTTCTGCTGTTTGTTGGTGAGGTAATTGGGTATCCTGGAAATTCCAGGTGTAGCAGCAGCATCAGTTCAAGGTTACTTTGTTCGTCTAATATAATTGAAGTAATAGAATACCAAATTTTGACTCGATCAGACCCGTGGAAGATAATCTTCAAACGGCTCCGATTTTGATAAAACATGTCTAAGAACCACCGCTATTTCTAGCGGTAGTTCTTAGACCTACTTTTAAATTGAAAAAACCGCACCCAAATCGATTCACCTTTTTAAGAGCTACGGTGCCACAGACAGACATAAATAGCGGTCAAACTTATAACATCCCTCTTTTTGCGTCGGGGGTTAAAAAACAACCGTAATGCGCGCTTATCCCTTCTGTATGATTTGCAATGTTGCGGTAGGAATCTAATAGCAAAATAGTTTTAGGATGGTATACGGAAATAAAAACAGTCGATAGGCGAGTCGAAGCCGCTCGCTGCTGGCTATGAGCTACCTTACTATGAAACACAGTATGTAAAAACGCAAATTAATGATGTTAATTCTAATAATAAATAATATATTTATGTACACAGATTTTTTTAATTAGGTAAAATCACATTTCCGAGCTCAAGCTGCTTGAAACTATTGCTTTGTAATTGTGTACATAATTTCGAAACTGTCCCTTCTGTAAACATGTGTTTGAAATTTCCTTGGGTACAAAATTATGTAACTAAAAGTTACTAGATATTTTTTTTGTAATCTATTGTTAACGAAATTTTGAAAAGTGTGTAGTTCTTTTTGACACAATTTAACGTTTACATAATTATTGGACACAGTTCGTATTTTTGAATTTGAATTTTAAGGGCGTTTCTATGTTATTGCCCGTGATGTACATTATAAAGAACATTCTTACAATCTATGTTCTCTCTTTTGTTGTCCTTATATTCGAGTACTTACCATTAAGACTCCTCTGGTGCGACTGGATGAGTAGCTTGTGTAGTGAAGTGCCGCCAGCCATGCCGCGAGCCACATTGTTCATGTTATTGTACTGCAAATTAAATTAAATACATTATTTATCGCTAGATTTACAACACAATATGTTAGGTTGATGGACCGACGACCTTAAGAGTGTTCATCCCACGCAGGCTGGCAACGGCGCATTTTTAGCGGTTTTTTGTGATTATTTCATTAAATACAAACAAAACTAAACATGTTTTTCAGCCATGTACTACTTCGTTGGTATTTTCAAGTTTGTATGCTATTTTTTTACAATTATTTTGGTATTTACTTATAAAAATCGACATACCATCAATTATTTTCTATTTGCATTACTTAGTGTTGTTTTTATTAAAGAGTAAATGTTAAAAATAATAATATAGAGTAAATGTTAATAAATACCAGCGATCTAGTGTTTGGCAGAAAAATAAAACTTTTCTTTGTATTGAATGAAATAAACACGAAAAACTACTATAAATGCGTTATTGCCAGCCCGCGTGGAATGAATGCTCTTAAGGGGAACCTAGTCGCGGGCTCGAACTCACTGGTGGGCCTGGCTAAACAGCACGCTGTCTCACCAGGCATCGTGTCCGACAGAGGTAGTATCAGTAATGAGCAATTAGAAGCTAGTCTACACGCACAACACTATTCAGTGAGATGCAGGATCATTTATAGTACAACAGGCGCGTAAAAAATGAAGAACAGTCCTTCGGAAGATCGGGTTTTGTGAAAAAACCACTGCATAATTCAATGACCAATAAAGTTAATTGAACTTTTCGATAATTGAGCTTTGTCGGTACCGACTTGGTTTTTCAGATTTTATACGTCTTTTATTACTTAAACACTCCCAAAGTTAGGTTAAATTAGCAAGAAAAACTAATCTTTGTTGGCTCCTAACTTTTTAATGGCTTTTTATTTTAGTATTCTGTTTCCGTACAGACAATATTGATAATGAGACAAAACCATGCCATGTTTAATTTTTGATCTACATTGTCGAACAGTGGAGTAATACACTCCCGAAGTTTGTATGGGAAAAATGTGGACTAGGTTCACCTTAAGGTGGACCACCAAATTATTATTTTTTTTTACTTTTTGTAGGTCAGTGTCACGTTGTATGTTGATTCAAATATGATTCGTGACCGTAACAAATATTGCTTTACAGTTCATTTAATTTAATCATATTTTGATTAAATTAAATGGGGGTATTTTACTCTATTTGAGAAAAAATCTAAAAATGTATATTATATAAAATATATTCTTATATGCTTTTCGCGAAGTTAAAAAAACTATTAATTTACAGACTGCCCTAGCTACTACGCCTATGCATATGCATGGCTATGTTACGGCATAATAATTTGGGGTAACAGCACCTACACTGTTTACATTACAAAAGAAATGTATTCGTATCTTAGTAAATATACAACAGATAGATAGCTGCAAACCAAATTTTATAAACCTGAATATCCTAACTCTACCTTGTATATACACGACATTTGAGTCGTCTTACAACGGCAGCCCACTTCATGTATCCAATGACTACTAATCATTTATTAAAAAAAAAATGCAATTTTTGGACAAAATTATGAATAATATAATAAAATCATTCACTAAGACGCATGATGTAGTTTTGAACAACCTTTTGTTATGGAGAAGGAATGAATGATGAAATGTAATGGTATTATGGTAGATAGGTAGAAGTCTTCTACCGTTTGATACGTAAACATTATTAACGGGGAGGGTTTTTCATAATTCTAAAGCATTATTTAATTTTCTTAGTACTTATTATCTTAATTAATGGTACTTAACAATTTTTTAATCGCGCCTGTAGGTATTTTATGTCGGATACATTGAGTGGACCACCTTTGTAAGACGACTAAAATGTCACGGGGTATATAATTGAAATATGCAAATTAGCTCATAAACACCAAGACTTTTACACAAAACGAGAAGACATACAAACAAGATACACACTCCGATACAAAACACGACTGAAATTACCAACATCCCGCCTAAAATTACATTCCATTCAACAATATGTATTTTTATTAACACAACCAGAGGGTGTGTTAATAAAAATTCATAATAATAAGTTACCAGAATCAATTAGAAAAGAAGAAAAAAAATTCCATCTATTCACTAACAAATTAAAAATCTGTTAATAAGTAAATATATGTACACGAATATTTAAACGATAAATCCCTAAAACTAATTTAGAATACCCAAACATTTAATTCTATTGTTATTTCTTATTGTAATTAGAACAAGTTAGATTATAAGATAAACTATAGGTCCTCGTCTCTACCTTCTAAATTTCTTTTGCTATGCCCGACAGGGTCCACGATTGTGTCATAAAGCTAATGTTTACCACCTAAGAATATACATTGTGGAATGCAATAAAGTATTGAGTATTGAGATAACTTAGGCAAAATGCAGTCGGAAAATGTTAGTTTTAGTTCATGAAATAACAAAATAAATTTTAAAATTCAATTCAAAGATTTCAGTTTTGGAACCTGTTTCTGAACAACACGAAATAGTAAAATATAAAATTTTAATGCATTTTTACGACACTAATCGATTAAATAAAAATGTTGTGTTTTTTTTGTGGTTTATTAAAAGCCCTTTATATAATCGAATTACTTTCCACTTTACAAAAATAGGTGTAATAAATACCCTGTTGTTTAACTTTTTCATGAAATAATCATTCAATGGGATTAATTATGATCTTACAGGGATAAACAGGGAAGTTTTTATCCATGAATTCAGCATATCATTTTAGATCCCCTAGAGCAGAAATTTTACGTCGGTTTTACAAAAAAAAAAAAAATCAGCTCTTTCATAGAAAAGTGCAAACGCGATCAAAATGCACGGGAACAGCTGATTTTTTTTTTGTGTAAATTCCTAAACTTATCCTGTATTGATAATTTTAATTGTTTAAAGCATTTTTTATTTTATTTTAATCAGCATACAGCTTGACACTGACCTGAAAATTACAAATAACGTACTTAAATAAAAATTGGATTTCGCGGGCTACCTTCGCGCTTCCACCTTAAAAGGGTGGCTGGGACAGACTACATGCGGAAGGCGGAGGACCAGGCGCAATCACAGCCAATCTTGGAAGGGGGGGGGGGGGGCGGGTCACAGACTAAGACTACCTACACATTAATAAGAAAATGTATTATATTTTCGAAAAATTTCTATTTTAGAGGGGCGTCCTAGGGGTCATGACCCTTAAGACCGCCCCTTCGGAGGACAGGGTGTTGTGGCGCAGCCTGGGAGAGGCCTATCTCCAGCAGTGGACTGCGATAGTCTTAGTTGATTGACGGATTGATGTTAGATTAAACGAATGACATACTTTTAAGGGAGACTCAAATAATGAAGAACTTTTAGAGAGCCAAGTCGGAGGTATGAAAAAAATACCTGTTCTATTCAAAAGGGCTAGGACTAACTCGAACAAAATGTATGGAATGGCTGATTTTTCTAATCCAGTGCGTTAACTGTAACCATGAATTCAGTATATCATTCTGGAACCCCTAACACAGAATTTTTTTTATTTTTTTTAGGTTTTACAAATAAAAACAGCTGTTTCATAGAAAAGTACAATACCTACGCGGTCAAAATGTATGGAACAGCAGATTTTTTTTTTTGTATAACCGACGAAAAATTTCTACGCTGGGGCCTAGAATGATATGCTGAATTCATGGTTACAGTTTGCGCACTGGATAAACACTTATCCAGTATTAATAATATTTAAAAAAAAATCACGCTTATATGCCCCGAAGAAATAGGTACCTATCGTACAAGCATAATTAGCTAATTATGTTTAAGTCTCATATCATATGAGCTACTTTTAAAATATAAATTGAAGCATATCCGATGAGATATTCTGACCGACTTCTTGCATACAAAAACGAATCTCTTCTTATTGAAGATCTTTCTGTGTTGCAATACAACTTACCGAGTTTGGTACTTGTTGCCTCTGAGGAGGATGAGGGAAGGGACGAACTGAACCCAGCATTTGCTGTAACGTTAAAAGATGGTTATTTTACTTCTACGTAAAAAGAATTTCACCAAGAGGCGTGAATAATAAGTTATTAAGGTTACTTCAGTTCTGAGTTAAGCTGTCCTTAAACACACACACACACACTTTACACATAAACCCCATATTTTTAAAAGTTACTTAAACTTAAGTAATGACAGCGTCTGTTTAACCATTTATTTTTGACGTTAAATCATCTCTTAACTTTTGCAACGTTTATAAATAAGGGTGGGGGGGGGGAATAGTCAGGAATTTTGTTGACTAACAATCAAATTCTTGATCAATTTAACTTTCTGTTAATTCAAATCAAAACTGGTAATTCTTCGTCAGTCGTTATGGTTATAACATAATCAGGCTATAATGATCCCGATGCTAGGACACAGGCCATCTCTCTGTGAGAGAGAATGGGTATGAATTCTGGGGAGTTTGTTGCGCCACTTCTTCTTCCCAGCTAAAGCACTAGGAAGTGGTGAAGGGCGGGCGTTTTTGGGGGGACTGTCTTATGTAATTTTGACGTTCAAAAAGTGCTGACTCTCAGCCTAGTTTGAATGAATGACTTTTGATTTTGATTTTTGCCCACGCGGGCCCAGTACAGATTGGCGGATATCACATGTCTTAGAATTTGATACTAGGACATGCCGGTTTCCTCACGATGTTTTCCTTTACCGTTTTGAGCGCAGCGGTGATAAAATAAATTACACAAAGTATAGTGCCTGTTTGAGTTCGAACTCACGACCGGTAAGTCGCGTACTAGGCCACCACTGCTCTCTCTCTTATGGTTGTAACACGACAAAAATAAGTATTGTGTACTTCTTGTTACACTATCAAGTTCCCGGTAAAAAAATCAGCTGTTCCCTCCATTTATGTTCACATAACTCGTCAAAATGCAAGGAACAGCTGATTTTATTTTCGCGATTTCAGGTTTGTGCCAATAGTAAAAGTTGATCATAATGATGAGTACAATGACCCCTTATGAGGTTAACGGTGATTAAAATTACAGCCTGTATACACCGTGACATTAATTATTCGTCTTACAACTGCAGCCCACTTCATGTATCCAATGACTACTAATCATTTATTTAAAAAAAATGATATTTTTGAACAATGGCATAGTTAAAAAAAAATATCATTCACTAAAACGCATGACGTAGTTTGAAACACACTTTTATGGAGATGGAATTAATGATGGAATGTAAAGGCAGGTAGGTAGATATCTTCTACCGTTTGATACGTAAACATTGTTAACAGAGAGGGTGTTTCATAATTTTAAAGCATTATTTATTTTTCTTGTACCTATTATCTTAATTAATGGTAACAATGTTTTAATCGCGACTTGAGGTATTTTATGATGGATACATTGAGTGGACCACCTTTGTAAGACGACTAAAATGTCACGGTGTATAACACTAGCTGAACCGTACCCACTTCGTTGGGCGGTAAACATTTTTATATCACTCAATAGATTACGACACGGTCGCGGTTCCATACCTATGTCGTATTATCTCTTTAACCGTTCGTCCAAATTATATGCAGTAAAAGGGAGAAGTCTTTTGTTTTAAACACTTGAGACGATAAATTTACTTATTTTGATATTAATTCATAATTGCTGATAATATAACCAATAAACATGACCTAACGATTTAAATGACGTTTTTGTAGGCATTATCAAGCTTTGCAACTTTTCTCTAGAACTCAATCATATATCTCTCATCGTTTAGGCAGCGTTCGTAAGAAACGTTTTCGTTCGACCGTTTTTTCTCAGACACACATTGCAAATCCGACTATCACGAAAGTCTTTTAATTTTTCGGGTAAATATATAGCCTATGACACTCACAAATAACGTGGCTTTTATTGGTAAAATAATTTTCAAAATCGGTTCAGTAGATTTAGAGATTACCCCTTACAACCTCACACCTCACAAACTTTACCTCTTTATAATATTAGTATAGATTACACTGTTTCTTCGAAAGGTTGGGCAGCTTCGCCAGGTATGTTCCTATTGCCATCAACCGGGCACAAATCTAGACTACGGGTTGCTACTGAGAAATTGGAGATTTAAAAACCCAATAACACTTTGCCCGCCCCGGGAATCGAACTCTCATGCTTGGCAGTAACGCTTACTACTAGACCAACGAGGCAGTCAATTGCAATTTTGATTTTACGAGAAAAATGCTTTTGACTTTTGCGATCCGGTAAGAGATTTATGCTCCTACTGCTCAACTGCATAGTCTACTTATAAAAGCCTCAACCATGGTATCATCTGCCAGGGGTACGGGTTATCCGAAAGAGATACCGTGGCCCCTGGCATACAGGCAACTGAAGGAATACGGGTGGGTTTTAGTCAGTAAAAGTCTGACACGCCCCCCTGCTCCACCCAGAGCGGGACAAGTTATTTGAAGATTTCCCACTCACAAAAAAAAACGATAGTTTGATCTTTGTCGTTTTGTATGTTGCAATCGAGAAACTTTAAGTTTTGTGGTTTTGCTAATGTTATAATAGTACGAAGTGAAATGTTATACGGATACATGATTTACTTTATAGAAAAAAAAATAGCTGTTTAGTTTGTGTGTCAAAGTTATTCTTATTACTTACTACACTTTAAGTTTTAAAAATGTTCTCAAGTAAGTGAAATATTTGTAATTTCTTATTGAGAAATAAATCTCTTTAACCACAAATGGCCACGTCAAAAATGTGGCGCACAGGAGCGAGCCAATACATCAGTTTATGAGTAACGTACCTGCTGCTGATTAATATAATGTTGTTGGTAATCATTGGGCGTCGCGTAGCCCATCGTTGGCGCTGTGCCGCTCTGGTTACCCTGTAACAATAACAGGAGTCTATAAGCATCGTCACTTCTGGCATCTAGGCCCTTTGTATAGTCACCAAAAGATAAGTAACCAGGGTCATCGAATATAGTTGCAGTTAAAAAAAGAAAAGCAACATCAATTACCAAATTTACTTTCAGTGGCTGTACACGCGTTTTTCTTGCCGTGAAAAACTACGGTTTATACGCCGTGTGTATGCACGGTCATCAGTGTTGTATGGATCACTATGGAATCTTGTTGACAAACAGGTTTTTCTAGGCCGCGGTATTTACCCGTAAGAGGGCCTTAGTGTCTAGTATTCACTTTAAATTAGAAGTTGAGACAATAGAGGAAACCTCTTGCCTAATTAATGGAGATAATTTAAATTTAAATACATTAAATTCAAATCATTCAAATCATCAAAATGTCAGAGTAAGTTCTAACACAGTTAATCTGGTGCACCAAAATATTCAAGGCATGTTGAGAAAAGACCTTGAAATTGAATTATTCATGAACTATAATCACATTGATATTTTATGCATTACAGAACATTGGTTAAAAAGCCATCAGTTCATGTTTAATTTCAGTAATCACCAGATTGGTAGTTCGTTCAGCAGAGAAAATGCAATACATGGTGGCTCGTTGATACTGTTAACTAAACAACTTAAATTCAAAGAACGTAAAGATATTGTGAGCCTCTCTGTAGAGCGGACTATAGAAATAGCTTGTGTGGAGTTGGAGCAGCTTGTTGTATTGAGTGTATACCGGCCTCCATCATCGATTTATGATTGCTTTGAGAGTATCATGGATGATGTGTTACAAAAACTTGGTAAATTAGGAAAAAAATAATTGTATGTGGTGATTTTAATGTCAATTTATTAGAGGACTCGTCAATGTGCCTAAAAATTAAAAATTTATTTCAGTTACGTACGTTTAAAAAAAAAAAAAAAAAAAAAAAAAAAATATATATATACCGTATGATTTTTTTTACCGTCTGGAAAAAAATAGGGCATAATAGGTGAACGGAGTAAAAGCCTATGGCATAGAAATTTCACTTCTTTTTTTTTTAAATCCTAACATGAAATGAACCTATCAATAAATACTATTACTTATTTGTAGTAAACTTTTCATACTAAAATTTAAAAAATAATAAAAATAGAAAAGAGTAAAAATATCGGCAAATAATATCAAAACCCAACTTATAGGCACCCTACTCTACGCGCAGAAATTATCAATGAATTCGTAGCGACATCCAATCCTTTGATTGAAGCCGGCCGGGGATAGGTAACTACTATCGCAAAATATCTTTCCTTAGGCGTACCGCTCACGTGTCACCGCATGCGCATCCCCTCCCGCCCGCGCGCCCTTCGAACCGAGTACCGCGTCTCGTGCTCTCTCTCTCTAGTCACCTGCGATTAGCCATAGCGTGACGTCGATCGCTGTTTTTTTACGTTTGAACCGTGTGTGCTTCGACCGCCCAGTGTTTATTTTCATAATGACGTACGCATACTCCAACTCCACCCGCAGGTGAACATTCTATGGAGCGACGAGTCCATATTTACCCGCGCTGGTATCTACAACGTACCTACACAACGAGCAATGGTGGAGTTTCAAAACTCACTTAAAATAAACGAACACGCTCATCAAGTTCTATTCAGTGTCAATGTTTGGGCCGGGATAATACACGTTGGCATAATGGATCCAGTTTGTATCGAAGGTCGATTGACATGGATAATGTATCGTGAAATTATACAGTCCGTTATCGACACAATGTTGTAAGACGTTCCTCTGGACTATCTGCCGGACATGTACTTTCAGCACGACGGGTGTCCAGCTCACTACAAGCGATCTGTGCTCGCGTATTTAGATAGTGAATTCCGTCATAAGTGGATAGGTCGCGGTGGACCTGTGAACTGGCCGGCGAGATCACCAGACCTAACGCCATTAGACTTTTGTTTGTGGGTTGAACTAAAACGCTCAGTGTACAACGAAGAAGCTCGTAGTGTAAATGAGTTAAAACAGCGAATAATAAACGTTTTTAATATTCTGAAAAGTGACAGAGACACGCTTAGGAGTCTAACAACCAATTTGCAAAAACGTGGGAGTTTGTGTTTAGAAAGAAACGGTGGACATTTGGAACAAATATTGCAATATCGTTGAAAAGGTACTTTTTGTTGTAAATAATAACTCATTTTCTGTAATTTTGTAAAAATGAATCAGTGTAATTATTTGTAAATAAGTTGATTACGATCTTTAAATACGCCTAGTAAGTTGTAGTATCCGATTTGGATTAAACAACCTTGTTGGAATCCTTTTTTATTACACATCACGTTAAAACCTTCGAAATACAGATGAATGTGAGTGATTGTTATAAGTATTTAATATCAGCGGTTTGTTTACATTTTTATCAAAGCTTTACCGATCTTACGAGACGTAATTTATTTGGTTTACGGTTTCAAGACACGCGTCACTCAGTGTATCAAATTATTTGCCTACTACAACTACATACAGCACGGTGACGTATGTAGGTACACGCGCAAATGTGTGCGTGAGTGTGTAGGGATCAGGCGGTATCGTCCTGTGCGCAGGAGAGCGAAGTTAATGCTAGCGTCTCGCTCACACTTCCATCATGCTTCATTCATGTGCAATCGCAGCTGACGCCGTTTACTATTACCTATTTTGGATAATATTAGTTTTACGCGAGTGCCGTAGGATGTATTCTTTTTCATGTATTTTAAGGATATTCGGAACTTTTATTAAATAAATGGTACCAGGTAAATGTTAGGGTATATGAGTTCTATTCTACTTACACAAAATGTCATATTGTTGTCCAGACGCCAAAAAATTTCAGCCGGTATATACCGTATGACTTTTTTTACCGTCTGGAAAAAAATAGGGCATAATAGGTGAACGGAGTAGAAGCCTATGGCATAGAAATTTCACTTCTTTTTTTTTTAAATCCTAACATGAAATGAACCTATCAATAAATACTATTACTTATTTGTAGTAAACTTTTCATACTAAAATTTAAAAAATAATAAAAATAGAAAAGAGTAAAAATATCGGCAAATAATATCAAAACCCAACTTATAGGCACCCTACTCTACGCGCAGAAATTATCAATGAATTCGTAGCGACATTCAATCCTTTGATTGAAGCCGGCCGGGGATAGGTAACTACTATCGCAAAATATCTTTCCTTAGGCGTACCGCTCACGTGTCACCGCATGCGCATCCCCTCCCGCCCGTGCGCCCTTCAAACCGAGTACCGCGTCTCGTGCCTCTCTCTCTAGTCACCTGCGATTAGCCATAGCGTGACGTCGATCGCTGTTTTTTTACATTTGAACCGTGTGTGCTTCGACCGGCCAGTGATTGTTTTCATAATGACGTACGCATACTCCAACTCCACCCGCAGGCGAACATTCTATGGAGCGACGAGTCCATATTTACCCGCACTGGTATCTACAACGTACCTACACAACGAGCAATGGTGGAGTTTCAAAACTCATTTAAAATAAACGAACACGCTCATCAAGTTCTATTCAGTGTCAATGTTTGGGCCGGGATAATACACGTTGGCATAATGGGTCCAGTTTGTATCGAAGGTCGATTGACAGGGATAATGTATCGTGAAATTATACAGTCCGTTATCGACACAATGTTGGAAGACGTTCCTCTGGACTATCTGCCGGACATGTACTTTCAGCACGACGGGTGTCCAGCTCACTACGAGCGATCTGTGCTCGCGTATTTAGATAGTGAATTCCGTGATAAGTGGATAGGTCGCGATGGACCTGTGAACTGGCCGGCGAGATCACCAGACCTAACGCCATTAGACTTTTATTTGTGGGTTGAACTAAAACGCTTAGTGTACACCGAAGAAGCTCGTAGTGTAAATGAGTTAAAACAGCGAATAATAGACGTTTTTAATATTCTGAAAAGTGACAGAGACACGCTTACGAGTCTAACAACCAATTTGCAAAAACGTGGGAGTTTGTGTTTAGAAAGAAACGGTGGACATTTAGAACAAATATTGCAATATCGTTGAAAAGGTACTTTTTCTTTTAAATAATAACTCATTTTCTGTAATTTTGTAAAAATTAAT